>VZTX01021315.1:55953-294827 GCA_013400915.1 Pardalotus punctatus | reverse complement strand
TTTTTTTTTTTTTTTTTTTTTTTTTTTTTTTTTTTTTTTTTTTTCTTTTTTTTTTTTTTCTTTTTTTTTTTTTTTTTTTTTTTTTTTTTTTTTTTTGTGGGGAAAAGCTGTGCAGCAGAGTTCTGTTCCTGTATCAGCTCAGTGACAGCTCATCATTACTTTGTGACTGAAGGCTGTGCTGATCACTTGGCAGAAGTGGGTTTATTCTGTTGACAAAGCAGAATTTTGCCACGGTCTGCTGAAATGCCCAACCAGAGGAGAAAAGGCTGCCTGTTCCAGCACACAGATTCCTCCAAGACACTTCCCTGCTGTGGTTCCCTGCACAGCTAGACTCAAATCTCAAGGAAAAATATCTGTGGTGTTTTCAGCCAAAAAGAGGGTTTGTAACATTCTAGAGCTGAGGGAAATCCCTACAGTGGCATGCAGCATATTCACATTTATGTATAGATATCTAATGTTTTAAAACTAGGAGATTTTTTTCTAAATTTCTTTACAAAAGCATTGCCTTGATTATGTCATTAAAACAAAAAGTAGCAAGTCCCTGACTTACAGGATTACTATATACCTTTACCTTTTCTTACCATGTGTACTTACATTATCAGCTATATGATTATACTTTACTTTGCACTGTGAACTCATTTACATGCCCAGTATAGTGTTTCCCACTGCTTAACATTTCAGACTATGAAACATGGCTTCAATACTTTCAAACATTACTTTGAATTACTAAATCTTGTCAGATGGGTCGATATTCAGAGATGCTGCTATGAGGTGTGCCATGGAGAGGCTCAGGAGGGAGCCCCTACATGCAGCATGGTATAACCTGACACAGGAAAGAAAAAGAGAAAAGGGGGAAAAAAATAAAAATAAAAAGGAGTGGGGGGTGGGAGGGATGGGGAGGAAAATACAAAATACTTCAGGGCAGAGAAAAAGTCACATTATTTTCCACAATGTCCCCAAGGCTACTGAGGCCCTCAAGTTAAAATACAGCCATGGAGAGATCTTGTATATTAAGTGTACCTCAAAAGAGAAAGGAGTTGTTATATAAACCCTATATCCTCTCTCCTCACCAAAAAAATCTCTGAATAAGATTGTTTTATGTGGGGAAAGTGTCAGATCTGACTGTAGCACCACTAAAATATCATTCCTTTATCACTTGCCCTCATTTCAGTTTTAATAAGCTCTCTTGGCTCTCTTATCTTTTAATGTTCACTCCACAGCAATTAAATAGAAATGCAAATGTCATACCCATTTTTATAATAGTGTCTCTTATAAAACTGCAATGAAGACAGCAAATTATATATTTGTTAAATGATCTATCTTCTTTTTGTCAACAAAATCTAGCTAATATGAAGATAGTGCCCCTATATGTGCCATATGTGTGTTTGCATGTTTTATAAACATGGGAAGATTATTGGTTACAATTCTAGCACAACTTCCGAGGAAGCATTAGACTTTGAAAGCTCAAATCAGTTAAATCAGGCAGGCAGAGAGTTTATGAATATTCAGTTTGGATTTCAAAACAGCTGCTCTATTTGACCATTATAAAAATTACCACCTTTTTTATTCATTAAATACAGACATCCAGTAATATTTTAATTCAGATGTGTTTTCATACAGCCATCTTACCTCTTTAAAGGAAAACCTCATCATAGAAAAAAACCCAAGAAAATTCAGATTTATTTTTCCCTGTTTGTCTCTGAAACAAATCTGACAAACCAATGGAGACACAGAGAGTATAGCAGACAAAATAATTCAGTAACCATCCATCTTGAACAATGAACATGCTGTCACAATGACAACATGTGATCACTCCCACCAGTAGAAAAAATCTCACCCAAAGCATGAGGGGTAGACTTTGCCACTAGAAGTTTCCTGACACAGAATGCTATCCCTCTTCTGCTCAGGTATTTGCCTGTGACCTCAACTAAAGGCAGCCAAGTGTTTCACACTCTAATACATTTACCTCATCATCTGTGAAGTGTAAAAGTGTTATTTTGCAGAGGAGGAACTGAAACAGGAAGACTACTTTCCTGCTCCTCACAAATAGTAGTATGACTAAATAGCACAAAAATAATTTAAACCCAGGTCTAAATATTTACTCTCCAAAGTCAACTCCATTTCTAAATTAACACACCACAGGATGAAAAAGCCAGAAAGAACATATGAAAGAAAAAGCTACATTCCTACTTTATTTGCAGCATCCTTGTGACTGAACCATTTTGTCCTCCACTTGTTCAATCTTTATACAAACTATCCATAGCCATGTGCAACAGCAGGGTGGTAACCTCAGGAAAATAGCAGGACTGAAATCAAGATGCAGGTAGATGAAATAGCAGGGACTAAGACGGTGTCAAACAGCAGACAGATTAGAAGAACAGCAGGTAGATTAGAAGAACCAGGCAACACGAAGTGCTGTATTGGGTTTATATGGCAAGGTGCTAGCAGCAGAGGGCTGTGTGAGAAGAGACCAGGGCTGAGCCAGGTCAGACAGACCCTGCTCCAGCTGCCTCCAAGAGATCTGCCTCAGGACACAGCTGGGCTCAGCAGCACAGCTGGCCACGTCCCTAGGAAAGCTTATTTGAGAATGCATTTAAGAAAAACCCCAGTGCAACTGCTGTGAGAAAGGACTGAGAGAAAGCCGGGAGAAACAGCCCTGCAGACTGAGCATGGTGAAAAAGGGGAAACATTGCCTGGGTGCTGGAGCAGAGAATCCCCTGCAGACGACAGTGGTGGCACAGGCTGTGTCCCTGCAGCTCATGGAGGATCACATTGGAGCTGTATCCACCTGCAGCCCCTGGAAGAGCCCACGCTGGAGCAGGCAGACAATCCATGAAGGAAGCTGCAGCCTGGGGAGATCCTGTGCAGAAGTAGGTTTTTCTGGCAGAAGCTGCATTCCATGGGAGACCCATGCTAGAACAATCTGTCCCTGAAAGACTAAATCCTGTGGAAAAGACCCATGTGGAGTAAATCTTGAAGACGAACAGCCCACAGAAGGACCCACACGGGGTATCCTCATGAAAGACTGTATCCCACACTGGAGCAGGGTAAAAGTGTGAGGAAGGAGTGGCAGAGATGAACTGCTATGAACTGACACCAGCCCTCATTCCCCATCCCCCCGTGCCACACTGGGTTGGTGGAGATGAGACAGGGGACTTGAGGAAGAGGAATAAAACTGAGTCTAAGGGAAGCTGCTATTAGATTTGCTTGTTCTTCCTCAAAATCCTACACTTAATTTTGCCCCAATCAAGTCTGTTTTCCCCATGAAGGTAATTTTTAAATGGCCTCCCTGTCTTTATCTTGACCCACAAGCTTTTTCAACTTATTTTTCCCCTTATCCTGTTGAGAGAGGGGAGTGTGAGAGCAGATGGGTGGGCACATGGCAGCCAACCAAGTTTAACAACCCACGAGGGCAAGTCATTAAATTCCTAATGGCACTGAAAGTAATTTTGAATCCCAAAGCTATGAGAAAAAAATTTGGTTTTACTATTTACTGCTGTTTAATTCTCTCATGATATTTTATTAGCTATACTATCCTCCTTAGCAATACCCTCATATATTAAAAAATTACTTTGTTTTAGATGGGCTATTATATATTGTAAGCTTGAAAAATGAGACATGAGTTGCATGATTTTCTGCAGAGTTACAGAATGAACACAAAGATGATATGGTAGGCTGGAGCATTACTTGTTTAAGCATTGCTTTTGGAGACCAGACAAGAACATCACTTTGATGTACATACCAAATTTTTTTTAAATACTAAAAGGCAGAAAAAGACCATAAAATGGGGCATGATTGAAAAGCTATCTTTAGAAAGACCAGAATAAAACTGCATTGCAAAAGAAATTATTTGAATTAAATGGTGGGGGGGAGGTGTCATATAGGAAGGACTATAAAAGGATTATACCTACAGCTGGGTGAATCCAGAGCTCTTTCCTAAATTTCAAGTAATTTATTTTGTCTTTTAATTTTTAAAGTTGTGTTTGCTGCTTTCTCTTTATCTATTATTGACACGTTATTTTGTTCTCCTTTTTTAAAAAAATCTAGACTGCAACAATAGCAAAGACATCTTGAATGTTATCTTAATCTGTCACATAATACAATGAACAGACAAATAAATGCAGAATCACACAGGTTTTCAGTAGTAATTCTCAAATGCTTTCTAAAACACTGGTAGCACTGGCTCAAAGATGATGTGTCTTGAGATAGAGGAACAGCTGCAGGAGCAGAGCCACCTCTCCAGTACGCAACAGTATGTAGTTAGAAAATGCATTTTTTAATAGAATAGTTGGTGTTTTTCAAAATTGCTTTCAACTTTCATTTTGGTACATATAATATTAGTCATAATAGTAATAACAAGAACAACAAAAGAATAACTAAAAGGCACGAAAATAATTTTAATCAATAGATCATCCAAAATAAATCACTGTAAAAGACATGGAGCAATCCTCCTTAGCCATACTTTGATGTTGCTATTCAAACACATTCCATCTCTCTGTGAAACTTCTATTTCATTTAATCTTATATTCTAATTAACACACAGGAGTAACGGAAAAGGAGGCCAAGCAGCATTAGTGTTCAGCAGAACTAGCCCAGTTAGTGCCCTAGGTCCCAAGAGGTAGGGGTGTTATGCTGCATGCAAACAATCTGGGCTGCTCCCTAGGGAAGAAGGCTGAATGGGACACAGCATTCTGTATTTCTGAAAGGTTGAATCAGGAGTTTGGATGCTTTCATTTTCGAGCCAACTGAAGCAACTTGGATGCAGCTGCTATTTCCTAAGCAGGCTGGCCTCTATGATCAATTTAATGGGTCACAATTAGATACTGAACAGTAGAGACATATAAATGTTCACAACAGAGCACAGATTTTACAAAATCTCTATCTCTCTCTACATGTCACTTTTAAACCCACTCTTACAAATTGCTTTATCCTGAAAATTTAGAGAAATCCCATATGCTTTTCCTGTGGTTCAAGCCTTAGGATTGTAACGTATTATTTGTATTCCAGTAGTGTCAAATTCTCCAGTCAAAATGAATGCCTCCCTATTTTAGGTGTTGTGTATAAACACTCAAGAAGAAAGCACATGACTGAAGGCCTTACATAAAAGAAGAATAGACCTTTCATAAAGAGGGGAAACTGTTTAGGACACAAAATTACATCATTTGTTTTACTCCTTATTTCAGAAAATTTACCTATTTTTTTCCTAAAATTGAAAAAATAAGTAAGATGAGCATGCTTAGACTGTAACTGGTGACAGGTAAATCACTGATAAAAAGAAAATCTGCACTTTTAAAGAAGTTTTTGAAACTATTTGTATCTTAAGGAGAAGCAAAATGTAGGAAGAGAGGGCAAAAAGCATGGCAGGAGGGAGACTTAGAGAAAGTCCAGCTCTGATATGAGCGATCTCTGAAATGTCACAGAAAAGTTCTGATCTAGAGAGCTGCAGTGAACAGAATTTTTTACATTTAACGGTATAACTTTGAAGCAGGGCTGGTTTTTTGTTTCTTTCCTGTCTGAGGATGAAGAAAAGGTGGAGTAAATCCTTTAAGAAATCAGTCAGCTCGCCATGTGCCTTCACAAGGGCTTAATTGGGCTCCAGGTGTCCTCTGCTCACCCCACAAGAGTCAATATTGGCAACAAGAGTATAAAATCTCCTGAGACACCTCTGTGCAGCACTGGAAATGCCATAACTTTGGTGAGCCAGAGCTTCTCCAAGAACAGGATCCTTGTGGCACACACTGCCCAGCACTGCTGCTAAGGCCATTTCTCAGGCTGCATTTCTGATGCTTTCAATATCCCAAAGTGAAAAAAAATCTTGTTACAATTGGTACAGGGTTAGGGAATTGGATTTTTAAGAAAATTATTTCTTTAATGCAAGTAGTCAGGAGATGCTTGTACATGATATGTTAATTTCCAATGGTATTTTTGTCTGAAGAGTCTAGGGCAGAAAAACTCTTAAAATAATATTAGTTTATAAAACAAATCCATAAAAGGTTGCTGCTGGGCATAAAGACCCACATGGCACTTACATATTTTATTTCAACAGGAACAGGGTAAGCTGCAACATGAAGTGGACACTGTGCTCCATAAACAATCAGTAAAATATGTGTTTGTCTGGGTCTCTAAGTCACAATTAAGTCAGCATCTCACGAGGCATAGGTTAAAGAGAGATTTATACTTCCAGATATTGTATTTATAAAATGGGAAAGACAATACAGAGGAGATGTGGCAAAGACACCCCAAAACAGCCCACCTCTGTGGAATGCATTTTTAAATACCTTCCTCTATCACATTAGAGAAAATGCTGTGACTGTACAATTTCTTGTTTTCAGAGAGATGAAACAAAACAGCCTTGAGAGAAGAGAGAAAAAAAACTCACTTTGAGAATTATTGCCTTTGTCAGCAGCTGTTACTCAAATTTTTTAAATATGGTGCCAAGAAAAAATATGCTTCTTCAGACATAGTACAGTGCACCATGTAATTTTGACAGTCAGATATTTATTTCTTGAATTCTCTTCAGAAGAATGCATCCAGTAAAACTGAGCATAACTTAAAGTTACTTAAAAGAGCCAAAGCTAACAGAGTAAAAACCCATATGCCAATATAAAACCCACCCAAAAAAGTAACAGTTGTGTACATAGAAACAAAATCACACAGGGCATACTATAATAAACAATCTTTAGTGACTGCAAGCAGACACTCTTCCAAGGAAAATCAAGGATTACAAAGAAAAATCTTTTTCATGAGAACAAAAAAAATCTGCAATTACTTTGAGGAAAACTAATTACCATTAATTAAAAAAAAAACAAACAAGAAACAAAATACTTATTTGCCAATAGTCCACTCAAGTACACATTAAGTATCTGTATGAAGACCTTTCCTATGATTTGTCACAGAAGGTATCCTCTGTAGGAAAGGTGGGTAATTTCAGTAAAATTTAATTTCAGGGATTAGAGGAACATCAGGAACATGGAGCTCAGTTATGGAACTACTCAGATATGAACACAGATTTTGAAACAAACTTTGAAAGTTGAAACCAAGCAGACAAGGTCCAGGAAGCACAATGGTTTCAGCCAGCCGGGCACCAGTGGTGCTCCCCAGGGCTAAATTTTGGGTCTGGTCTTTTAAAGGTTTAAAACCTTTATTGATGATATGGATGTGGGATTTGAGTGTACATGATTTTATTATATCCATTCCTTGGACTTTGAAAACGTAGCCTTTTTTAGTACTCCACTTTGCAAAATTTCAATGCTGGTAATATCTTTACAAATAAAGCTTTCATCAAATATTCAAAATTGCTTTACAGTCACTTAGTTTATGTTATTTATGCATCATTATTAGGTTAAGCTAAAAACATATAATGTTTTCACATGATCAGATACTAGATCTGTACATTTCTATATCAAATTTCCTGCTCTTTAACTTAATAACCAGCAATTTATACCTGTAGATAGAATGTTATCTGCTCATTCTGGCTTTCAAAGTCAGCATGTTTTTATATGACAATGTGCAATTATTAACTGGTCAGAGAATAGTAAGGATAAATGCCATAGCTTGGGGACCTTTAAAAATCATTAAAGAGATAAGACTCACACTGTCAGCAGAGCAATATTAAAAACTCACTCTGAAACCTTTCAAAATTTAATTTGATATTTTACATAAAGATGGAAACTGACCTTTTATAAGCATAAAAATTACATTAATGTCCATAGGTAATTTATATAGAATATATTAAATTCAGTAAAACAATGGGTAAGCATTTGAGAGGTGGGGGACTTGAATAACTTTACCCAGGATGAGTTAAAAGTAAGGTTTATTTGGCCTTTCCTGAATATTTCCGTGAGTATGTGTTTTTCAGCATTACAACTACAGCAGCTGAACTATGAATACAATTTTGAACCATGAAATCCATATTCCACTCCCAAAAAGAAACCAAATCAAAAGAATGCATATAAAGCAAAATCCTCGGTCTTTTAAAGTCTGTACTGGGGATCTGCTACTCACTTTAGCAGCTTTTTGAGTGTTGCTATTATTAGATAGAGATGTTTCAGAAGGAATGGTACATTAGGAACTCTCAAAGATAGTTGAAACACATTATTTTCCTTTCTACTAGGGTTCCTCATTGGCTTGTGAATTCCTTCCAAGGGAATTTAATACATGGATAATGGCACATAGTACTTCACTAGCACATTCTGAATTTTGTGTTTTGTTTGGATATCCCTGTCCTCCTCAGACCAGGGATTCAACTGTCTAATCCATAGGGATATATGTGCAGTGTAGCTCTTAAAGATGTCTTATGTGGAGAGAGTATGTATTATTACTATTACTATTGCTATTATTATTATTATTATTATTATTATTATTCTTTTTATTAAACTTGGGAAACATATTGTATCAGACTGACTAGAAAATAAGCTACAAAATCACTAGCATCTGAATCATTTTGGTCCACTACATACTTTTGTTTCTTTTAATTTGTTTCTTTTTCTTAAATAGTAAGCATTTAAAAAGCCTGAGACCTACATGCTGGTCCTTTCCATTGGAACAGAAGAAAGTAACAGTTGGGATCAAATCAACCCCTGGAAGATATCCTGCAAAGTAATGGAATGTCATCAGCCTTAGAAAAGGCTTTGCTGCTGGGCAGCTGTCCACTTTTGCAGAAGTCATCAATGTATGTATCGAATTTACCATACAAATCAAATCGTGTGCTTGTGTGTCGTGCTCCACAAAGACTGTTTCTTCTGTTATTATTCTTCTCTGAGCATACCCTTGTGGCTGCAACTGCTATTGATTTTCCCGGTTAGCGACAGGAATCAGGCTGTACAAAGTGCTCCATTATTACTGGTGGAAATGAACTGTTTCCTATTCCGTGTTTCATGTAACCATCCGCTGAAACATCCATTCTCAGCCACCCTTGCACACACTTCTCAGCGCAGGAGAGTCATAGTCTGGATAACTTTTTAACTTCTTACAATAATTTCAGTCAAAGAGGAGGAAAAAAGAATCAAAAGTGAAATGCTACAAGTGTCCATAGAAAGGTCAGGTTCCCAGCTGAGCTGGTTTTCTTTATTGTGTGTCCCTTTGGAGCTGCTGTACGGTTTTGGCTCTACATAAGATGCTTATGTAAGAAACTAACTCAGGCCAAATTACCCACTTTTTTTGGAACATTTTGTAACCAAATATTCCTATTTAATCTGCTTTCTTAAAGCATTAAGTCTGTACTGTCAGACACAGGACAGCATATTCTTGAACTTCAAGTTGCTCTTCTGTCCAATTTACAATATTTGTTAATTGATTCTATATTTAGTAAATTTTATGGCGTTTTTACATTACTAAAGTTATCTTCAAGATCACTGTACTGAAATTTCCACTTACCCATTATATTTAATATATTAAATCACAGTGCGGCTTTTTTCCATGAGACCAAATGTCAAATATTTAACTTTTTTTAAAGGTAATACAAAGACTCAAATATAATACTATCAGGAATATATTTTTAGTTTTGTTAATATCATCTGTCTATGGCTACCATAGTGATAGGAAATATAGTAGAACAGAATATAGCACTGAACAATTGAACTCATACACTGACAGATGTATGCCGTTTCTTTGATTTTCATAATAAGAGATTTTAATTAATTATTAAAACAGTAAGAGTAATTTGATCTCTCTGCTGCTATATAGGTAAGCAGATCATTGATAGTAAGCAATGATAAAATTGTATTTCACCCACAGAGGCAATTCTACCCTATAAAGCTGCTTCCATGCTCAAATAAATATCAGATTCCCCTCATATGATTGCTTTTAGGAAATTTATTGAGTGAGAATAATTGACAGATTAACTAAGAAGCTCTTTTTGATTATATAAAATAAAATTTTCTGTAGGTTATCAAGTAACTCACAAAATCATCCTCTTCACAGGGTTCCTGGTCATAATTGAAAGACAACATGCAGATTAGAAAATAGCCAAGTATGGTATGAGATGTGTATTGTCTATACAGCCACCACTGTACTGACTGGCACTTGAGGTGTGCATTGCATGTGGATAAAAAATAATGAGTGCATTCATTGTGATGAGAAATTCACAATAAAAAATAATTAGGAGGTAAAAATCTTGATGCAACACCTAAGGAATAGGAATATACAAAATGTAAAAACAGGATTCCAGGGTTGTATCTCAGCTGTTTGGTAGCTTGACTTCAGTGAACACTACCAATTTCAGCATGAGAAAAAAATAGTATGTTTGATTGCTATTAGCCATTGTGTTTGAATAAGGTGTCCTGTGGGACAAGTTGGGATTTAAACTTGTCTTTAGGGTTTACCAAGTAAGCTCAGGATCTGGTTTTTTAGTGGCAGAGAAGAATACTGAAGTGATTAGTGTTAATAGTCAATACTTTTCAAGTGGCTGAACATGAAAGACCCCAGAATAGCACAGGTTCTTCACAATGCTGAGTAAAATAGCAACCAAAATCTTAAATTATAATTCTATAAAAGTACTGCATGAGAAAATCCTTTAATTACAATCCTGTAAAAGGACTGCATGAGAAAGAGAAGCCTTAAGAGAATGATAGATAGATAGATAGACAGATAGATAGATAGATAGATAAAAAAATCAGATTTTAAATTTATTCTGATGAAAACTTTTCCTTAAGGTGTTAAGACAAATCCTGTCAGAACATTACTATTGTTTGTAATAGATCATGCCCTAAGTGTGGTCTCCACAGTTACCGGAAAAAAAGACTGTCATGGAATATTTCCCAAAATTGAGCCATTCATTTTCCAAAACCTCATAAAACTTCTTTTAATCTTCTTTTCTTTTCTATATTTCCCTCAAGATCAATAAATGCTTAAGGTTGTATGAAGAATTAAAGATGAAATTTCTGCTATCTGATCCAAAATCATAAAATTACAAAATTCTTGCAAGTAGATATACATGCAAATGGCCACGAAAAAATCTGAAAAGTGCAAAAAGCCACTTTATAGATTTGATCTAAATGCCTCCAATGACCATACAGGCAATGTCATTGCAAAACCATGGAGACATTATTTGCATACCTTTTAGAGCCATTTTCATGTAGTGTTATGACTGAAAAACAATTAAAATTCAGATCTTTAGAGACCCAATGGCAATGCTGTCACAATGCAATTTCAGACAATTCAATTTAGATGCAGCAGCTGCTTTTCAATGAGATTTTGATGTTTACCCAATTTTGCTGCTGGGTTAATTGAGTCATATTGAGGTCAAGTGGCTTGTCTGCAATCACCCAGATGTAGGCTCACTGAGAATTACAGCTCAGGACTATCACATCTATAAACCTCTGTTTCCCCCAATAGGGGAAAAATACAAACAGAAATAAACCAATCAATGAAGCACTCTCAGTAGGAAATTGTGTCAGCTGCCACAGCAGCAGATTACCTGGTTACTTGTTTTACTGAAGAATACCCATTAAGTAAAATGGAAGAAAATATATTAAAGGGAAAATGCAAATAATAGAAGAGCAAAATACTTTAGAATTTATCTCATCTTAAAAAACTGATTTATTTTAAAAATACCAACAAGTTAAACTTGAATAATAACCCAAGCAGTAAAGTTTAAATAAAATCTCTTCTTTTTGCAACAGGACAAAACAATTTCTTACTGAACGTGCTACATCAACGGACTGCTCCTCTGGCTGAAAGCCATATCCAGAATTGTAGGCAATCAGAAAAAAAAAAAAAAACGCATCTGCAAAGAATAGCTTGAGCTTCTCAAAGCTATTGCTGGATTCAGCTCGGCTAAAACTATTCTGGGAAAAGGTGTCATGGAAAACAGTCCTAGTGCAGCTGCAATCTCAGCTGCACCAATAAATAATTTAAAAAATTGTAACTTTTCAGTGGCACACATAAATAATTAAAATTAGTGTATTTTTACTCTGACTATCATATTCCTCTCACAAAATCATATTTCAAACTGTTAAGTAATCCTAGTTTGGAACTTATGTATCCATGACTAAGCTGCAAGTTAGAGTAGAAATTACTAGAGCGTAACTCTGCCTTTAGAATCCTTTGTAAACACAGTCTTAAGGGCGATGTACGGTATTAAAATATACACCATACACAACCAGATAAAAAACAAAAAAGTTTTTGTATGTCACTAAAAAAACCCCAAAAAACCAACATTTACCATTAGCTTAGGTTTTGGTCATATTGTTGTGAGTGGAACATATTTTAGAAGGCGATCTCTCCCCATTTTAAAGATCTCTCTCTACAGCTGGTATTTCAGCTGGTTCACCAACTTTCTTCTCTGGAGTTATTTTGAACCCTCTGATTTCCAAATACAGTTTTAAAATTGACATTTCGTCTTCATATTTAATTTTTATATGGAAATTTGATAAATACCATCTTGTAGTTGTGTTGAAAATCTCTATTTAAAACAACACACTGCTTATCATTTAGATTTTGGTAAACAAAAATGATAGGAAGATGACAGATAAATGACAGAAAATAAAGCAATTAATTCTGGTCACATTTAAGTAAAAGAGAGAACATAAGGCTTAAAATTTATTAATCAGACACAAAAAGTTCATTAATGAAATAAATGTTTCCCTTTAATTTTTGAGTTTAGAATGTTTTATCAGTTGAAATATTCATAGTCACATTTTTTAACATTTACTTGCAAGCATGAATAATAAAGGGAAACAATTAAGAAATCATTATATTTTCCTATCTTTTCTACCTTATTTTAGAAGATACTTTAAGAGTTATTATAATGATTTTTGGGGTGGAACTGGAACTGGCAGCTGAGAAAAATAGTTTCAACTATTTCCAGACTGTCAAAAACCACCATGTGTTTAAAGAATCATCAACTTGTTATTGAAATACGCTTTTAACTAATTTATCTTATTTAACATTTTCTAGAACTTTAGCGATTATAAACTTCTGAATGAGTAAAACTCTAAAACGCTTCTCCCACAAAAAGAGAGGCTGTGATATCATACAAGTGGGAAATATAACACAGACTGAGAATATCATGACTGTATATAATGGGGAGAAAAACTTTCAAAAACTCTTTCTTCTCCCCATTTGCATTTCCTTTGGTTAGTATTAGTTTTAGTAATTTAGAGATTATTTTTCCTGAATCACTGAAATGGAAGTTGTCTAAACTAACTCTAAATTTCTTCGTGCTCCTTTGAACACAAAATTTCTCTTTTGCATGTTTTCTACTTTCAAAACACCTTCCAAAAATCTTTATGGCAAGGTACTGCATGTTCTTATTGGGAAACAGAACAAAGATTAGAGAAGCAAGAAGATCAGAGACTTCACAGACTTGAGATCAGAGACTGATGATGCACAAGCAGAATTCTTAGTGCGTGATCATTATTTCACCAGGACTTTATGATTGTAAGACAGATAATCAAGCTTTCAAATATTATATGGCTCTGTTTCGTTTTTTGAAATCTTCTGGGATTCTGTAGTGGTTTTAGTTACTGAGAGAGGAGAGTTTGAAACTTAATTGTTAAATAAACATAGGAAAAAATTAAAAGTACTTCCACAGGAAGGCCCTGTTGATTGATAGGGTGCTATTCATTTCATTCTTTGGCACAGACTTCAGATTTCATGCCAGAGAGAAAGAAGAGGAATAGAAAGAACCGAGCCCCTTTCAAAGAAGCAGTTGCTAAAGAAAATATTAGGAAACTGCAGACTAAAATAACAGTCAGTTGATAGAAGATCAATGATAAGCTTTTAGTTATTTTGTTTAACAAATGGGTAATCTGCAGGAATACTTTATCATTCATATCAGGTCTATTGTCTAATTCATACCACAATAACATTATTCAGATCAGGTCTATTATCTAGTTCAACAAGGATAAGTCCTGCACCTGGGAAGAACAACTCTGGGTACCATATTGTGGTGGGAGACACCGAGCAGCTTTGGAGCAAAGGTTCTGGGGATCCTGGGAAGCACCAAGGTGAACATGAACCAGCAATGAGCCCTGGCAGCAAAAAAGGCCAATGATATCCTCCAGTGCATGGGATGGAGCATTGCCAGCAGATGGAGGGAGTGCCACACCTGGAGTACAGGGCCCTGGTCTGCGGTCCCCAGGTCAAGAGAGACGGACACAATGGAAGATCCATTAATTGGTTAAGAGACTGGAGCACCTCCTCGTGTAAGGAAAGGCTGAGAGAGCTGGAACCTTCCAGCCTGAAGAAAAGTCACAGGGGGATCTCAGTGATGTACATAAACACCTGAAGGGAGACTGTGAAGAAGATGGAGCCAGGCTTTTTTCAGCAATGCCTAGTCACAGGAAAAGAAACAAAGTTCTGTCTCAACATCAGGAAACAACTTTATCTATTTAATTTTTATGTCCTATGCTCCTGAGATCAAGGCTGTCATCATGAGACAAGTGTTTGGTAAAACACAGCAGCTGTCACAAGGTTTAGTTATAGTGGATTAGGATCTTTTTCTTGCAAACAGCTCCATGTCAGCAGTTTATAAATGCAACTGCAAGAAAAATGCAGCCTAACATTAACTTCTTGTTCTTAGAACATGATATTCACTAATTTCCATGATACATGCTTTATATCTTCTTAGCGTACTTTGGTATGGTTGAAGAAGTTCAGCTATTCTGGATGAGAGAGGGTAAGATGCTATTTTATTTAATTTTTATCCTTTCAACTCACGTGGCTGATGCCTCAAGACTTGGATGGGTGCCTCTTCTTTTGTCATCGAAATTAAGTCGTTAATTCCTGTGTCAGAAGAGTCCAGTTTCAACCAGGAGACACAACTGATCACAATTTTTTAAAATGTAATAGGAAATGGTGTGGAAAGCTTATAATTCTGACCTTGCAAGTGAATCATGAAAATAAAGTTTAAAGTATCTGCAAGTCCAGTGTTACATACATTTTTAAAATTGTATTATTAATATTTGAATTTACATTTTCAACTACAAACTTTAAACTTTTATAATGAGAAATATGATAACAGTAGAAGACAATTCCTTAAGAAGAGTAGTTGTCTTTATTAATGCATCATGATAGCCCAATCTTGACTTTTATGTACACAAATATGTATATACAAGCACTGTATGTATGTACTAAAACACCTCAGTTTTTCAGTTTGCTGATTCCAAGAACATTACCATTTGCTTTGCCTATATCAGTAAGATGAATAGATAATATTCATGTTGCTTGCATATGCTAAGCAATAATTTTTTCTGGCAGTTCATTAAATACTAGACCAAAGCCAATAATTTTAATCAATGCACAAAGCCCTTGAACATTTCACTGTCATGAATTTTAGTGGTACTTTGACAAAAATAAAATACTTATGGACAACATGATCTTCTTATAAGCTCCCTCTATTTATATGCTCCTTTCCTTATTTTCCAAGACTAAAATGTGTTGTGGTAGTGACACAATTTGTAATCTGAAATGTTTTTCCTTATCCAATCCTATACATACATAAGATTTATTAATTGCTTTCACATTATTTTTGTCCCTCACACACACATGCTCATGCAGAATAAAGAAATAAAGTACAGTTTCAGATAAGATCACAATGAATCAACCTCATTCATCCTATTCACATTATTTGTTTCATTTCAAAATTTCCAGGCTACCTCGGCTGTCTGTCCATTGACTTCAGTGAAGCATCTTGTCAAAATTACCTATGTAGTTTTCTCTTTTCATGTGTAGTATGAATTATGTAATGATCAAACTAACATATAATAGAAGACAAATGCTTATAAATTAAAAATCTGATAAATGTTTACAATGGTCTGCCTTAGAATTCCTGTAGTTGTTCAAAGGATGTAAAGAAGTATATCCTCTGTCCTGGTATTCTTTGGAATCTTCTTTTTATTTCTTTTTCTTTTTGGTGTTCATATCTGCTTTTTCTTTTTTCATCTTGTATGACTGGGCATTTACATGTTATCATACATGCATCATGTCCTACTTCATTACAGTATTAAAAACCAGAATTGAATAAAACAATGAAGAATGAATACACATGAATGAATAATAAGGCAATAGGTCAGACATAACACTTATTTAGCACAAGAATACAAATCACAACTATTTCACAGCGTTAAGTTCACCATTTTCTTCAAGTCTATCAAGGTCTCTTGTTAGGTTTCCAGGATATAACAATTTTAAGCTCCTTCTCAGGAAAGGATATATTTCCTAATAATAATATAAAGATGCATCATGAGGAATAAATGCTGTGATTCCATTGCCAATTTTTTTTTTAACACCCAAAGAGATCATACTATAACCCTGTAGTCTAATCACCTACACGATATACACCATGAAACGCATGATTTTTGTACCAGAATGGAACTTCTGTTTGAGGTTCAGCATGTGCCTTACAAAGATCATTTTGTTAAGTTTAAATGTTCCAGCAAATGAACAATTCACCAATCCAATACATAAATGGCTCTGAATATACTAGTCAGAAGTCAGTCATTGTCATTTTTTCTAGCCTGAGTGCATGTTGCTCATCTTGGCTGCCACAGAACCTCTTCCTGCCTGTCACTGAGCCATCCTACTTCATGCTCCCATCCTCTGACACATATTTAGGATAATAGATGTGGAAACAAAGCAGGAGTTCATGTCTGAGCATTATTTACAATGATGCCATAGACCTTTTCAGTCACTGCACTCCTGGGCAGAATTCCTCACCCTATGCATGTGAAACATTCTCTGTTCTAAATATTTTAATGCATATATGATGGGATTAAATGGTCATATTTTGCAATAGACTTGCACTATGAAAATTAAAATCAGCGTCTACATCTAATTTGTCATCTACCAAATGTCTCACTTGCATATATCTGTCAGGAGTAGTTGTATATTTTCTCTAGAAAAGGGAAATCTCTAATGGCCAGAGAAGGGTTTGAAATGTTTAAACAAATGTACAGTGCTAACACAGTAAGGTTATGTCTGGCTGTCATCTATCAAGGTTCTCAACCTTATCTCAAACCATCCTGGATGTGGTTTAGTTCATTAGTTACCTCTGCTGGACATAACATAAGTGGTGCACTGGTGTACATATTTCATTTCAAATGAACTCCCAACATTTCCTCATTGGAGAAAAAAAAAAAAAAAGAAAAAAAAAAGCATGTATAATAATAATAAAGTAGCTACATATTTATAGATTTGAATACACACTTAAACTTTTCAAGATAAAACAAAATCCTCAAGTTAATTGCAAGATCCTTGTATGCTAGTGCTTTGAGTTTATAATAGTGGCAGCAACAGTAGTGTTTGCACATTAAAGGGAAGCACAAAGTCATGGATCACAGTATGGTGTTTTTATATATCTCTTTTTATACTACAGTTCTTTACACTTAATATATTGCATCCTTGATCTGACCTGGAACCAAAACTGCATTGTATAAGTTATCAGACTGTTTTTCACACCATTTTACTACATGTTTAGCCAGATACTTTTGTTTGTTTTCTTTACTGAAATTAAAAATATTTTTAAGGCCCGATTAAGTTAGTTATAGTAGGTTTTTAGGTTCCCTAAAGCTCGAAATTCTTACACTTAGATAAGGCAGTTATCTCTAACTGCTTCAATCCACTTAAGCTTTTTTTCTTCA
The DNA here is from genome assembly GCA_013400915.1 of Pardalotus punctatus. Classification (NCBI taxonomy): domain Eukaryota; kingdom Metazoa; phylum Chordata; class Aves; order Passeriformes; family Pardalotidae; genus Pardalotus; species Pardalotus punctatus. Next base: position 277,245 of record VZTX01021315.1, on the reverse strand, counting down.
TTGAGGGTACTACATAATAGAAGAACTAATGGGCTATGAATTAGAACAGAATACCTTTGATTTTCCCTATTTCACCACTGTGTTATGAATATATATATGTGATTTTCCCTATGTGTTATGAATATATGTATTTTAGAGAAAATCCTAAACATGTATATCTCTCTCTTCCTCCTTTCTTATATATACCACAGAGAACTGGAAACATATCATGTTACTATTTGAAAATGCTGGGCAGTTCTCCAGGTGAAGCCATTTATCCCTTGCAAGAAGCTCACCCATCAGACTGACAGAAGATAACCATGGCTGTGCATATTTCCTGTTCTCTAAGTTTTAAAAGTTTAAAAAGGGGAGACATCATTTTCATTGTCTCTGTGGAGAAAAGGCTACAGGATGAATATTCCATGGTGATCATAAAATCATGGATTATCAAATTGAAGTGGACACATAATGATTGAGTCCAACTCTGCTCCTCACAGGGCTACCTAAAAATAAATCATACAGAGATATGGTGGTAAACATAGAAATTTTAAGTAAACATAAATAATATGAATTATGATATTCTTATTTATTTGTGATCTTCAGAGGTTTAACTCATTTTGAAGACAGATTATTTTTTGCATAATTTCCAGTTCCATTTCTTTTCTAAATGCACTAATTCATATAGACTTCATGACCTCATTAGGATCATAAAGTTTTTTTACATATTCTACTTGTCAACCCCAAACTTTTAACTGAAGTGGTAATTTGCCAATTAATGAAGTTGAAATGACTGAAATAAATACACCATTTACACACTTAAAAAGAGTACAGAAAAATAAGCTGCAATAATTCTGAGTGTAGCACAGAATGAGCAAATCACCCACTTATGATTTTGATTGTTTTCTTTATTGTGACACCAAGTTTATTTTAAAACCATGAAAATTAGCTCCCTGCCAATTTTTATCTAACAGTAATTGAGCACCTTACACTAAATATTTTATCTCTTTTTTTTTTTTTTCCTGGTGACAGAAAATCAAACCCATCATACAATTCTCAGTGATTATCTGTACACTTTAAAGAAATATCATCCACTATACCATTCAGATTTATACAAATGCAAAGATATATAATTTCTGTACTATAAATTGCAAATTCTGCAAATTTGATATACAATGCTCCAGCAAACATAACTGTGACTCTCACATGTCTTCCAGATAGAACTATTGAAAAAGGCAGAAAGAGTTAGATGCTGGTTCATATAAAACCATCAAAGCTATATATATCATGTAGCTGTTAACTCAAAAACATTACTTCCCCTTTAGCAGTCTTCACACTGTTAAGAGAGTGTATAATAGCTATTCTGTCACTCAAATTAAATTTCTTTGATGCATTTAGTTTCTAAACACCAAAGAGCAAAACATGATGGTTAAAGTAAGTACTGCATGTCAATGAGATTCTCAGTGGCAGCAAAGGACAAGCAGATTGTTCATGTAAAGTCACCATTTGAATGAGACTTTGAGAAGAGAAACTGACAGGATATGCTGTAGTTTCCCAGAGTTAAGGCTGTAATGTGGTCTCTTCTGTCCTGTGTCATGCACAAATGTTACACTGTAGTCTGCTACTGAACCTCATCCACAGATTTATCCCCCCTCCCATCACTGCAGAGGGAAGACATACATTGTTGGACACCCTCGATATCCCACAAAAGACAACACCCACTGTCCTGCGCAAATCACTTTTTGTCAAGTCTGGTATGAGATATAGCAAGAACACACTGTCCAGCCCAGCTCACTTCATTTGTCAGCCAGCCCTGCCTGTTCTGCCCTGATGGGACTCATGGACTCCTATTTTCAGTGATTGAAGGATGCCTTCCAGAAAATCTAGGTCATAACATATTTTCCTCATATGCAGTTGTGTCTTATCTCTTTCACTGACATAATGTCACTGTCAGTAAACCTGGTGCAATTCAAGTCTTCAGACCATATCACATTTACAGAAATGGCTTTTACTGATTAACCTTGTTGATCATATTATTTTGACTAGAAGTACATTAATCCAAACTCTTCTATTTTAGCTGATTTAATTTCATTTGGCCTTTGCTGATTTTCCTCATGTGCTAAACACCACAAGATCTGAGCATGTGTGGGTGTATTTTTCTCATAAAGAATAGGAAAGCACAGCTTAAAAGTACCACTCTAAACAAATTGTACATTATTGCATGCACAGCCGGTTTATTGTTCTAATTAACAACTAGGTATTTTCTCTCTGGTGAGCAATATCAGAGGTTAACAGAGTCCTTGTTTCCATTCATTCCCTACTGAAGACTCATTGCGACCAACAGGTCTAATGCTGGGACCTGTATGGTTTTAGAATGATTCTCTAAATAAAGTTCACAGAAAAAAAAAAAAACCACAAATCTGCTCTGATAAGGAAAACTATTCGTAGTGGCAAAACTGAACACTTTTCCAAAAGCAGTAGACAATACTTCAGGCCAGACAACTGTTCTAATATAACGCCTCTTGAATAATGAATAGGCTTGAGTTTCAGAGGGTGTTCCTAAGGCCCATAAATGAGTCTGAATGCTGTTTTGGCCTTGGCACTTGAGAGCCAAATGGAAAAAATAGCTATTTCAATAAGCACAAATGGAATATTTACAGTCAGTGTCTCATAACTGTCCAGTAGATCTCACATTTGTCTGAAGCCATTCTTCTCACTTCAAGGGATGAATGAATCAATACAACAATGCTGTTGCAGAAAAAGGGATGTCACTTACCAAGCTTGAAAGCAATGCTACTGTGAAGGAAATCTTTTGGGGAGAGGGTATTTTGGCATGCAGCAGCAAGTGCTCTGCAGTGGGGACATCGGACACACTCAGTGTCCCCTCCAGCACTGGCTGTGCCTGCCTGGGGACACTTCGCCCTCTCTTTCCTTACCTGGGAGACTAAAGGAATGATACACCCCAGAAATGGGAAAGCTCTGTGTATGCCCCTATTAAATCTCACTGCCATCTTAGAGATGTTTTTAACCAGAAAAAGGACTCAATATAATTTTGTATAGCAGTAAAGGCATACAATTTCTTAATAACTTTTCTACCTATAATGCCGCAGAGCCTGGGCTAAAAATCACAGGACAGAAGAGTGGGAGATAACATATTAATTTTAGCAAGGTATGCACACCCCATTGAAATTAAAATCATATAACTCTACTGCCATGTAATCTGTATATTTTAAATACCCAAACAAAAAATGTGAAGTAAAAACCTAGATGTAAAGGAAAGCAGTAATTAAAGGTTCCTTAATCCTGCCACCCTGTGTGACTATATTACAATGTTATCTTTAAATAGCATGAGCACACTTCTTTTTCCCCAGTCTTTCCTCCACTCAGCCACTTTCTTTTCTGATTTGGTCCTCTGGATGTGCAAGCCCCAGTAAATGTTCTCTGATCTCATCTTTCTTTCTATCTTACTGCTCAGTATGCAGGTCCTGGTTTTACTTACTGCATATCCTGAACTGAATACAAAGGATTTCATTTCCTTATAAACTTGTATAGAGTTTTATCACTTCCCTATCCAGTTTTTTCATCAACCTTTCACCTTTCAAACTAGAACATTTGGCTGAAATCTCCTGGGAAAATATTTTTCCTTTTTCTGCCCAACCTGAAAACTTAGACCAAACAATTCTTAAAGGGCTAGTTTTTTCACTGCAGAGTTAACTGAAATTTTTAACCCTTAGATTAACTCCTCTCAAATAAACCTTGACTGAATGAAAGTGACCATTAAATGACATGTACTTGGAATGACTGCATGAGCAGCTGAAAAAGCTTACTCCATAGGTAAGTAATGTAAATCTAGTTCCTGAGTTCCAGCTGCTTTAACTGAGCACTCAGTGAGTACTGTGAGTACTCTCACATTCAAGTTTAGAGTCTAAGTGGTTATGAAGGACATTTCCAGCAACTCTTCAATTTTACTTCAAATGAAAACACATTAGTGTGATGGAAGGAAAGAATGTGTAGTTTTTAACAGCTCCGAAGCTTTTAATACAAATGGATAGCTGCAAATCCAGGTCCCACAGGAGTTATCAGCCATTTTCCAATGACTACGAAGTCAGAGTCTCAGCTGAAAACTCAGACACTTTGAGAGGGAAGAGTTTTCTACTGAAAAGTACTTGTATTTTCTGCACTTTGGTAGCAGTGTAAGACCTGCTTGTTGGGGAAAGAATTGTTCCTAAAGCAAATGAGATTCAGATGCTTTGAATCCAGAACAGTGGCTACAGTTAAAGCTTTTTTTTTTTTCCTGCAGTATTAGTTTAAGTGCTCATTCTCAAGATATTCTTTTCCAGCTCATTTGAGAATAGTGGCAAATCCAATGCCTGTCAGTCCTGGAATATTGCCTGTCCAGGGCTTCTGTAGCAAAATAAGCAAAGATGTTGGTTTAGAAGCCTTGTCTTTTGTTTTTTACACTTTGTTTTTAGTGTTATGTGGAATCATACTGCAGGACACCGTATCACACATTTGCCTTGCCTGTATTCCGGTAGAACTGGGTTTTTCTGAGGCTGAGAGTCTGCTCTGTTCAGGTGCTGAAGAGATAGAAGCCCTGGAGGTCTATGCACCTTGTTCTTCTTTCCTCAGCATTGAGTGGAAAGGGATTCTGGAAGCATACTTTCATTAAAACACAAGATAAGGGCTTTTGTTTTTCATTTGCCTCAATATAAAATATTATGCTGAAATAAATGTAATTTTTATAAAGCCTTGTCTTTTTGCAAGAATCCACAAATAGAAAAACAGTACAAAACTGTAGCCAAAAGCAAGGATGTTACCAGCAAAGCTAGTTTTAGTATGTAACACTGATAATGAGCACACAACTTTGAATGCAAAGATTAAACTTTTGCCTGTAAAGTACCATATTAATAGTCATACTTTAAATAATATTGAAGATAACATGAACAATAGTAATGTTAGTATAATAATGTCACACACAGAGAAACTGCCTGTGAATGTCATTATGCATTATCAACAACCACAAGGGTGTATTTGACTATGTGCTCTTCATTTAATAGCATTCCACAGCTGGGGGTGACTGACTGCTGTTTGAAACATGTAAGAATTATGTTCATGGCATCTAGATTGAGAATAGCTGTGAACATGGACCTGAAAGTCATTAATCCTATTATTTCCTGCATATACATGTGTATCTTGGGCCTCCAGCACAAGAAAGATGTGAGAAGTTATAGAGGGTAGGAGAGGGTCCAGAGAAAGGTCATGAAGATGGTCTGAGGCACCCATGCTATGGATAGGCTGAGAGAGCTTTGTTAGGTCAGTCTGGAAATCAGAAGACTCTGAGGAGACTTTCCAGTACGTAGGGGAGCTTAAAAAAATGGAGAGTGACTTTTTCGATGGGCAGATGGTAATATGACAAGGGGGAATGGTTTTAAGCTAAAAAAGGGTAGGACTAGTTTAGGTGTTAGAAAGAAATTCTTTTTCCAGAGGGTAGTGATGCACTGGAACAGGTTACCCAAAGAAGTCGTGGATGTCGCATCCCTGGGACTGCTAAAGATCAGGCTGGATGAGGCTTTGAGCAACCTGATCTAGTGCAAGGTGTCCCTGCCAATGGCAAAGGGTTGGAAATAGATGATCTTTAATGTTCATTCCAACCCAAACCAATCTGTGACTCTATTATTTTATATTCAGAGATATATCTTCAAATATTACACATATATTTTGTTGTGCAACTATGGATGTGTATGTGTATTAGTATGTGTATTGATATGCACAAACTAACTCTTGCAATAAGTGAAAACAGAAGCCCTTCTGTCTAATCTTGACTAATTTTCTAAATGAAGTCCAAATTTAGCAATCAAACACTATATCATAATACTTACTACATTAAAAGGCTGAATGAAGATTATAGAGACGGCCTTGACCTTTGATAATTTTCTGAGCTTTTGCAATTCAATACCACAAGATTTGTTTGGTCACTCTCATCACCTTTGAAATTAGCAGCACCAGGCTATATTACTTTGACAGATGGTAACACTAAACATGCCCCAAATATGCAAATTTCATTAGTTTCTCTCTACAGTGGAAATTACTGAACAATATTATTTTCAGTGTTACAAATAAGTTCTATCTATTAAGTCTGCTTGTAAGCTTTAAAAGAAGACATTAAAAACTAAAGTAAATTTATAAATTTCAGACTACCATCAATTCCAGATATATTTACTACAAAACAGTTACTCTTTTGTCATTCTATAGACACCGTTGGAACTGAAGAAACAATCATGAAATGGAATCATTGCAAGCATGGGTCTTTATTTATCTCTTGCTTACATGTGAACCCTGATTTTATGATAATAGAACAAGGAAATGAAATATTTGAATCCAAATGATTTAGGTGTTACAAGATGTCATTTTATTACTTCTAGCACATCAAATCTGGAGTCTCTTTGAGATCTCATATGACTTCTCCAAGTACTCTACTCTCTTCACAATGAACTATTGAATCATGTGCATCAGCAATTCTTTGAAAAACCTGCTATTTTGACATTGCCAGACTCAGCAAGTAACTTGTTTCTCTCATGCCCTACATTTCCAAGGCAAAATTTCATTAACATATGGGCTGTGTAAATAAGTATCTGTTCATTTTTTTCCCCTCCAGCTCCCTCCATAATCTCTTTTATTTGCAATTTCGACTAGGAGCCAGAATTCCTATAAAATTATTTACTGGATGGCCAAAAATAAAACAAATCTGCTAGACATATCAGAAAACTTAAATTAAATGAATTAATTAAATTTTATTTAATTGCAGTCTACTTATTTTTTCACTACAAATTTTACCACTGTTTTCTCTTTCAGTAATTTTGTTTTGACTATAACAGATTTCAAAATGTCCACCTGGTTTTCATCTGAATGTTCCTGAACACTTCTCCTCACAGGTATAAAATAAAAAAAAAAAACCTGAAAACTTTTTTTTAAAATTTTTTCTCCCCATGACATCCTCTTACATTTACTCAATTTTCCATAGCACACACAAACACTCCCTAGATAAATAATTAAGCCCCAGCTTGAAGTCTTGGTTTGGGGGAAATAGTACAATTGCTGCAGGAAGCAGATGTTGATAGAATTGTTCCAAAGACATCCTGAAAACACAGCACCTTCTCACCATAATGGTAGCAGAAAGTAGTCAGTGGGCAAGTTCTCTAAAATCTCTCTACAGTATTAGTAATCTTTCTGGGTTATAGCACACACCCCCTTTTCAGATTGAATCCTTCTGAAAAAGTAATGCAAAACTTCACCAGAAATCATCCAATATTTGATACTTCTGGGAGCCAGACTAAAGATTCACAACAGCTCTTTTCTTTCCCTTTTCTAAAGGCAGATTTGTAATATTTATTTGGTCGGAAACCTTGGAAACACTAAATTAATTACTAAAAGTCTTGTTTGTTGAAATGGTAGCTTTCAAGTCAGTCTGTTGAATTCTTCGAGCCTCAATCACTATATCAGATTTGCATTTCAGAAAAAATATTATTATAAATTAATTCAATTCCATTATGTCCTTACATTATAAACTCATCAAATAAGTTTAATTTTCTTAAATGCCAGCCTCTTTTCATAGCACTAAGTACAGAGATATCTCCCTTAGCTTTCATGTCAGCCACTGCATCTCAATGTATGTGATGGGATCACACAAATGAAGTTAATTTAGTTTGGAATCCAGTTTAAGATATTTCAGATCTGTCATCCACTTACATTCATACACCTGTGCGCTACATCTAAACTCTTACTGTAGCTGTCAGTCAGCCCAATGCAGCCTAGAAAATGGTTCAGCTGAAAAGCCACAAAATGCTCATTTTATTTACCTTAGAGTGGGTGAGTAGTGGCATGTGGCTTACCCAAATGCATCCCACATTCAGCCTCCTCCAGATCAGGTGTCAATATGTCATTCCCTTGGAAGTGTCCTGGAAATGCTCCTAGAGCCTCTAAAACAGCATTACACACCTATCCCTCTTATCCCTGTATGATGGAATCAAATCTTAGCTATATTTTACATCAGTTAAATTGCCTTCTGTCCTGAGAACAAGAATTAAAAAAGGAAGCAACTGACATGTAGCTTTTTACAACCTAGATGCTTAAACTGAATTTGATGTCCCTGGATAGCTTATATAAAAAGAGGTAAGCATTTGCAGGGCAGATTCAAAATACAATATTAAATAAGATATTAAGAACAAACGTAAACAACCAAGTAGGTGGTCCATATTGTTTCTAGCAATGCAACTTGGTTGTTTTCAATTCTGTGAGAGGAAACAATTTAAAAAAAATATAAAAATTTGAAAAAATTAAAAGCCACTGTTTGGAAAATGAGTGAAAGTCATTTTAGTTCTTTGCCTTTGTCTTCCATTTTTTTCTAGCATTGTGAAGAAAATTATCTACTCTCGACTTAAATACCTATTATATGGAACTAACATTATCTGTATTTTTGTATTTTCTCCTTCTCCTTCATTTGCTAAAGAAGCAGCTGGAAAGCCACTTCTTCCATTCTGTTGCAGGTTTTTGGACTTTTTCTAAGATGGATGAAGTTAGAAGCAGGGAGTGTAAAATGGACAAAACACTGCCTACTCTTTATCAAAATAGGAACTATGTTTTTACTATGAACAATGCAGAGTAATGCAACCTAACAATCTGTTAAGACTTTCCTCTCTAAAATTACAGCTGCAAACCCAAACATCACCGTCATATTTTACTGTTTTGCTGAAATGACATCTGAAGTGTTACTTTTTTTGGTCAGAATTATTTAGTTGTGACAAGAAGAACCTTGACAATCAAACAGAAAAAAAATCTAGTTTGCTGAAAGTGTTCTTAGGGAAAAAGAAACTTCTAATAAAAGAGTGGAAGCAATAGTTAAACTAAGTTATTTGCTATATTGCTGTATTTCAGCAAATATCTCAATAACAACAGAATTAGCAATAAAAGAAAGTGGGTATCACATAAAAGGCTTTTCTTTAAATTTTTCTTCAAGCATTATTTATGCCACTTCTCTAAGTTCTGAGCTTTTAAAATGCAATATTAAAAATGCCTTCTGCTCAGTCAAAAACACTAATTCCCTTTTTTTTTCCAATATCAACATTCTTTCTCTATTCTAAATACAGGCATTTGATATTTTCTCCTCAGTAAAAATTAATATATCCATTAATTAAGTCTTACATAAAAGAACTATCTGGACTAGCCTGTTTAATTCTAGCCCATCAAAACTCCTCACTTATTCAAGACTCCACCCACTGCAAGGATCCTATTTCTCCTTTTTCTACTCATCACCATGTTTGTTTTTCATTGTTGAGTTCTCATTCAGCCAAGCAAATAGCAAACACACACTGGAATTCAGCTTTATGCATAAGTTATACCAACTTCACAATGAGAAGATGTACCCTGCTCTCACCTGCTTACCTCCTCACTATTAGGTATTTGTTTTGGCTAACACACCTGGAAGGTGTTTATCATGTGCAATGAAGATGCTAATGTCAGACAGCTGACCTGCAGTGTCAGAAGGGCAGGGGAGTAGGGAATGAGTCGGTTTCAATCACCTGATTTTCAACAAGCATTAACTTCAAGAAAATCCCACATTTGTTTCTAGGACCAACTGCTTTTGCCATCTGTACAGGGCACTTAATGTAAGCTCCAGCTACCCAACCTCTATAAATTCCTAATGTTAGCCTGAAGGCTTCTTTTACTCACCAAGACATCCTCAAGTCACAGTCAAAAATTTCATGGACATCTGACTAGCCTACCAAGCTTGTCTTTGAAAAGGAGAAGGATCAAACATAAAAAAGCAACATCTCCATAAAAGCCAGATTCCTTGTGATGGTTACCATTTTTGCAGAAGGAAAAGACCTTGGAAATGGCTCAGGGAAGCTTACAAATGGACTGTAAAAATAGCAAAGGCACAGTAAATCTCCTCCTGTACTCTCTATAAACCAAATGAACACAAAGGTAGGGACCAAGGAAAGTCCATCTGTTGTGTTGATGAAGGCTCTCCTGAACTTGCACACCACTTCAAGAGGCTGTCAGAATTGTCTTAGAACCATAGAATTGCTGAGGTTGGAAAAGACCTCCAAGATCCTCAAGTCCAACTGTGCATGTCGCACTTCCACAGTCACCACTGTGCAGCCGTTTCCTCCTGTCCTGTCCCTAGTTACCTGGGCAAATGGGTGATGATGCTGACTTAAAGGAATTAATAGAATAACAGGCCCTTCTGAGGCTTCTTGCTGAGCAGTGATAGCTCATTTGGTATTCCTTTGAGAAAGTTTATTTCTCTCATCCATTGCCAGATTCTTTTGTCACTAATACACATAAACATAATCAAATATCTCATGCAGATCTAGTGAACACCATGTTTTTGAACTTTTAAGACAAATTGTTTTAAGACTTCAGATACTTTCTCCTTGTTTCTGTTTTTGGGTTTTTTTGCTAGTTTTCTTGTTTTATTTTGGTTTCGATTTTCATTGAGATCTGATACATAGTTGTTATATGAACACTTACATATTTCTTAAGGTAATCATTGGTAAAAACTCTTTAAAGAAATAAAAATATTTATAAGCATATATGGCCAGGATAAAAGCCCCTCCTAGAGTAAGACAGATTTCAAAATTGGTTGGTACAGAGAAATAGCAATTCCCATTTGTAAACATGTTTTACATTATTCAAGATGATGAAGAAATGATGCTTCCACAAAGTTTATGAAAAATTGATTCTATTTCTTTTCTTTGCTCACCATTTCCTTCAGGAAAGCAAAGATTTCCTTATACATCCTGTATTCAGGATTTCTGATAATGAATTAAACAATCATATGTGTACATAAAATATATAAATATGTCTTCTTAAATTGAATTAATTCAACCAGTTCCTACTGCAGATGGTTAGCCTAGATGGAAGGAAGGAAAAGAAAGAAAGAAAGAAAGAAAGAAAGAAAGAAAGAAAGAAAGAAAGAAAGAAAGAAAGAAAGAAAGAAAGAAAGAAAGAAAGAAAGAAAGAAAGAAAGAAAGGAAAGAAAGAAAGGAAAGAAAGGAAAGAAAGGAAAGAAAGAAAGAAAATAAAAGAAAGAAAGAAAGGAGTTTCCGCTAAAAATTAATTGCACACGTTATTTTAAACTTCCCATTTATTATTTCAGGTTTATTTCAAAAAATAACTATGTGTTGATAATAATGCATCATTCATATAATTGGAATTATTTTAACTAATTGTACAGAAATGAACAGTTAAATACTTACATTGCTTAAGCCATAATTGACCTGATTTGACAGAATTAGATCTTAAAATTACAGAAAACCAATACTTTTGTATTTGAAGATGAACACAACCTATCTAACAAAACAAATTTATAGTATCTAAACCTAAAATTAATTTTCACATGATGAAGATAAAGAACTATTTTTTCATAAATTCAACAATCTCACATTTCCAATCATGGCAAGGTGAAAAAAGATATTCTATATTGTAATATGATGCTTTTCAAAGATAATTTGGAAGCAGTTTTAACTCACAATATTTTTGAGACTATTAATATTCTTTTATTTAAAATATCTCAATGGGATTCTATTTTATTTCCATCAAATGAAAAAATATATACTAACTGAACTATTTGGCAGGGAAGTTATGTGATTCAAAAACATAATGTCTGTATGTGTGGATGCATGTGCATAACTATGTGTAAATATAAAAACTGACAATATGACTGCTGTGAATTTGAATAGGGATATTTTAAATACAGCTAAACACCAAAAATTAAAGCTGACATTAAAAATTAGTTAGAAATGCTGCTACATTTGAAGCCTCTACCTTCAGATGTGCAAGGACATAGCAAGGGTAATGAAGCTAAATGCAAGAGTAGACAATAATCTGACTTCCTTCCTTCCTTCCTTCTTTCCTTTGTAAAATCAGAAAATTCTGTACACTTCACACTATTTCAGTCTTTACCACTTTCTCTAAAATGCTGTACTGTGTGTTACTAATAGAAACAGTTAAAGATACTCAAGCAGATGTTCAGGTTTGTTACCAACTGGGGATGAAAATAGATTTGAACCATCTCCACAGTTGCTATTATTCCCTGTTTGAACCTTACTGTCATCTGAATTTGAATCTTCAAAGCTAAATATCATTAAATTAATTATATGCAGCATTTTTATAGCTAATAAGTATCTAATTAATTTATTTTATGTATGTTAAAGTTGGAGAAGGTTTTTCATCTATAATGTAATTTGTGGTGCTGTATTTAAACTTTTATTGTTATCTCTATTTGTCTGTATCCTATGGATTCCTTATAGATGCTCTTATGTTTCTGAACAAGGCTTAGTTGATCGTATGCATTTTCCTCAGCTAAATATTACTGCTTAACAAAGCAATTAATGCTCATAAACATTAAACATGTTCATAAATATAAATCATGTCTGGATGCCTGGGATCCGAGAGTCACTGTGAATGGTGCTGCCCCCAGTTATTGGCCATCACTAGTGGGGATCCCCAAGGTTCTCTGTTGGGGCCAGTTCTCTTTATATTTTTATTGATGGTTTAGAAGAGGGCATTGAGTGCACCCTCAGTAATTTCACACATGACAGTGAGTTGGGCAGGAATGTTGATCTGCTGGATGGCTCTGTAGGGATATTGGGATGGGCTGGATCAACGGGCTGAGGCCAGCTGTAGGAGGCGAAATAAGGCAAAGTGACAGGTCCTGCTCTTTGGTCACAACAGTCCATGCAGTGCCACAGGATGGGGAAAGAGTGGCTCAAAAGTGACCCAGCAGGAAAGGACCTTGGTGTTGTGGTCAACAGCAGTTGAACATGGGCCAGCTGTGCCCAGGTGGCCAAGAAGGCCAATGGCACCTGGCCTGCATCAGCAATGGTGTGGCAGCAGGACCAGGGCAGTGATTGTCCCCTTGTGCTTGGCCCTGGTGAGGCCACACCTCAAATCCTGTGTTCAGTTTTGGGCTTCTCACTACAAGAAAGACTTTGAGAGGCTGGAGTGTGCCCAGAGAAGGGCAATGGAGCTGGGGAAGGGTCTGGAGCGTCCATCATATGAGGAGTGGCAGAGTGAGTTCGGACTGTTTAGTCTAAAGAGGAGGCTGAGGAGAGAACTTATCATTCTCTAAAACCACCCGAAAGGAGGTTGTAGCTGGGGGGGATCGGCCTTTTCTCCCAGGCAACCAGTAACAGGACAAGAGGAAATGGCCTCAAGTTGCACCAGGGGAAGTTCAGGTGGGACATCAGGAAGAATTTCTTTACTGAAAGGGTGGTTAAACATTGGAAAGGAGTGCCCAGGGAAGTGGTGGAGTCACCATCCTTGGAAGCATTCAAGAAACAACTGGATGTGGCACTTAATACCACGGTTTAGTTAATGTGGTGGTCTTCGGTAAAATGTTGGACTCTGTGATCTTGGAGATCTTTTTGAACCCAAATGATTCTATGACTCTATGATTCTAAATCATGTAAATCACAAAGACCTAACTACAGAACTCCAGTTTCACTGACCTATGCTTATATTATATTGGGCAACTACTGGAGACACTATAATTGATGTTTTCAGGCAGGGAAGGAAAAGATGACTACATGAAGGAAGTGTCTGCTTGACAGGAACAATATTTCAGCTTTTTTTGAAACTTTAAATGCAGATTTTTGACAGAAAGTACTCATTACTTACTATTATACCAGGTGTGTGTGCATTTATGTGTATACATATGCATAATTTCTGAGAGCCAGTCTTGAATATATACATTAACTCCTAGTGCAGCTTATCTAGCTATATTCACTGTCCATGCATGATAAACAGCAGGCAACAATGTGATGTGACATCCCTTTCTTCTTCGCAGGGGCGGTGGCTGGGATCAGTCTGCGGACCCCCTCCTCTACCACCATTGCCCATCCCCTCTCTGTTCCTCAGGCACCATTCTGGGACATGGTTCTGACCAGCAGCAAATGCAGCCTGAGTCCCAGGGGAGTGAAGATGTCAAAAGTGGTGGTGCTGGTGTGGGAAGCAGCTGCAGGGAACAAAACAAAGGCAAAACAAAGCCGAGAGGAGCCCAGTCCAGCACGGCAGAGTAGCAGTGACACAAAGAATTTTGCTTTCAGGGTTTGTCCATCATTGTTTTCCATTGTCTTGATCTTGGGGATGGAGAAAGCCAGCTGGAGGAATCCCTGCCAACTTTTTTTTATCTGGGAAAAGGCATGTGGTGCTAGGCACGGGAACAGCTGCCATCTTGTCTTCGTGTGGGGGAAGCCATGCGGCGCCACCTATGGGGAATGCCATCATCTTGTCTTTGTCCTGGTGGCCACGCAGAACTAGGTCGAGGTGGCGAACACCTTTTGTGTGTAAAGCACCTTTTTATTTGTTATTAATATTTTTGCTGTTCCTGTGTCTTTCTTATACCATTGCTGTTTGCTTCCAGTATATTGTTATCACAACCCATAATCTCTGCCTTTGTCCCTGTCTTGCTGGAGGGTGTGCTGGGGAGTGGCTTATTTGTCAGTCTAGTTTCTGACTGGTTGCAAACCACGACAGCAGTTTAAAGCAGATTAGAACCTGGTTTTACCTACCTCTGGATTAAATAGAAATGTAAAAAAAAGGCATAAATACAGGTTGAGATGATAAACATAAACTATGTTTGAGTAGCTAAATTCAGCATTTGTCTATATTTTCTGGAAAGTGCAACATTAGATAATTAAGGCTTTCTTTATATAAACAGAGGAGATTAATTATGGTATTTCAAATAGCATTATGGAATAATTGACAAAACTGTTTCCATTTTCATGACTACTGTTACGCACTTATAAGAAAATATTAATCTAAATGTAACTAAACAGTCTCCTTAAGGAGCTTAACTTGCAGGTTTTTGTGGTTGTCTTTTAAAAAGAACTGTCATCATCAGAAAAACCATGTTGAATATGCTATTGGACAAATGATGTGATATGAAATCTCTCACAGGTTATATAAAGAGATTATAGAATAATGTTTTTATAAACACATTATGTAGTAAAAATCTCCTTCAGCACACACAAGCCAGACAGCAATATGTGTTCCCCCTCCTGCTACCCAAGACAAAACCCAAAAACGAATAAACAAACTAAACCCCCCAAAACAAAAAATAGTATGAGACAGTAAACACCTCCAGCTGCTGGTAGAACAATTCCCTTTTTTCCTTGCATCACTGGACTAGCTGCATCATGCATTCCTCTTCTAGCCACTCAGTTGCTTTACACTTTGGTTTTGACTCTTTCTATTGTGTATTAGTAGCAAGACCACTTTTATAGATATCCAGATAAAGAGGAACAATGTAAAGGGCTGGAAAAATATCTCAGTGCAAGGCACATTAAAGATGCAGAAAGAAGCTGAACACCTGTTGCAGAAAGCAGAAGCAGAATCTAGTCCAATTTATGGTGACAGAACTTGATGAATCAGAAGGTTAAATATTTTTGGAAGAAATCTGGCACCCAGCCCCTATTATCAAGTTAAGCCAGGTGTAATTCTAGAGGATGTATGTAAAAATGTTGAAATTTCACCTTCTGTTTTCCTTGATGCAACTACTTTACATGAAATCACAATTTTTTTTACAGAAAAAAATAAGTTAAATCACTTAATGAAACTAAATCTGAATATAAAAAAGAAACTTTTTACTCTAGGATAGTGATTCCACAAGTGGAACCAGAATCAGAAAAAGGAACACATGACTTATTCATCCAGTCCCAACCACTTTATAAATCTTTGATTTTGTTGTAAATTACTAAATTTATACAAAAGAAAATTTAATGTGTTCAAGACATTCAATAGCAATTTCTACTTAGTCATAAAACACTTCGGGGAAGGGAATACCAAGAGGAGAAGAAAAAAGAACACAGAAAAAAGAAATTCTTTGGCACAAAAGTCTCACTATTTAGAGCCTTGTTTCATATTCGGTCAATTAAAATGCAGTATATTAAAATATAGTACCTTATAACACATGCATAGAGGCCGCTGTCTTGTACCACTGTTGGTCGGAACCAAATGGAGTCTTCTTCTTTGCTCATTCTGGTTCCATCAAAAGCTATAGGTTCCTCAAAATCTCCAGGTCCAGAGCTTTTGTACCACATCAAACTAAGTCCAGCACTTTGGGCTAGGGAGTAATTAGCTCTAATATATCCATAAAAGAGTGCACATTTTATACGAACAGGTTCTCCCACTAGAACTTGATATTTCTTGTAATCCACAGACCAGTCAGTGCATCCATCAGCTACAAGAGAAGAGAAAATGACAAGAGATTGTCAAAGGCTTTGGAAAGCACCATTCACACAGCAGTCTTTATTGTGGGAAAGTATTGGTTTGAGCAAAGGTCCATTGAGGGACTAGCAGTAGGCTTTTTATCCATGAAAAAATTAACTGCATTTTCATTATGTTTATGTCATGTATTTATCTATACTGGACAGAGCTATTAGGACAAATATTGCTAAATGTTGATAATTTCTAAGATAAGTGAGCAATTGCTCTTTTATCTTTTGTGGAAATCCAGCATGACCAGTTACAAAATAATAGAGTGAAATTAGTGCAGCACAGAGGGCATGTGGTGCACAGGGTGTCAACATCTAAATTGCATCAATCAAATATTTTCAGGGCTACTGTGTAAGTGAAAGTCTCAGAAGATATTAGGACAAGAAGCTGTCATCTGAACCAAAAACTGTGAAAGTTTGGGATAGATTTGAAGGAGCAGAAGAAATTGTCTTTACAATAAGACCAGATGTGCAAAAAGATACTGCCAGGAGAATTACTATCAGTAATTTTAATGGATTATTCAAGAACATGTTAAACAGATCTTAGTTGGAATTCCTGACTTTCCAGAACTACATAAAAAATTATGGTTATTAATGTTTTCATTTTTTTTCCTGCTGAACAACATCAGCCCCTACCAATACTGTCCCACAATAATTTCATCAGAAGGCAATACTAAATTTATTTGACATTCTGAACCCCAGTAACAGAACTAAACCCCAAGGCCAAAAACCCACCAATTTTACACCTCTTCCCCTGTATTTTTAGTTAAGAATACCGAAACAACAAAAGGAAAAGAGCTATTTTCTACAATTACTTCCTTAACAAAAAAATTTATAATTTTTTTCTTAAGGAGTTTCAACCATGAAAATTCACCATCGGTTCATGCACTTAAAACTCAGTGTCCAGGCTCAGCTAGTTAACTAGGCCCAAATCCAATCAGTACAACCAAAGGACAATTTATTTCATCCTAAAAGAAGTATCTATGTCTCGTATAAATATTTTGAATTTGATACTTTATTATCTTTAAAAGAGCTCAGATAGATAACTAGCTTAAAAAATCTACTTTTGCAAAGCTCAAGTTTCATCCTAGAATTGGTTGAATACTGACTTTAACAGAGAATTCCAGCTACTGTGCAAGGTAAAGCAGTATCATCACTTTAAACCTAGACAATATTTTGATCTGTTACTTGGGAGAAAAATATACTAGATAGTGATTTTTTGAGCCTATATTTGAATAATGACACAGTACTTATCATACAAAGCAAAATAAGAAAGACTCAGACATCTTCACACATGTTTATGTAAGCAATAACCTAAGTTGATCCAACATAGAAAGATGGAGAAAAAAACCAAACCAAAACAAAAAACTTTAAAGTGAATTTGCATTGTGAACAGAATTCACACAAACAAATATTTCATATATCTTTGGAGTGTCTCTCCTGCATTTACTTTTATGACCAGGAAGGGAAAATAATATGTCCCTGTTCCAATTTTCCTACACAATAGTTCCTAAAAATTAGTAACTGTTACAAGGCCCTAATAAGACTTAGTTGTACTCTTGCATAAATTGAAGTGAACGGAAACAAAGCTACATTATTAGCTTCCCCTTAGGACTAAAGAAACTATCTTTCATTTATTTCAGAATTCAATTACATCTTTTATCATTTCATTTTTACCTTTCTGAAAGAGCATTCTCTCTTGCTCATCTGATTTTATTTCTCTCTGCTTCTAAATCCCAATGCCAAAAATGAATTAACAGCCACTTCTAAGCAGTGTTAATTTCATTTTATAAGTTACCAGCTAATAGCTTCTTCATCATACTTCATCATCAAATTGTAATCTTGCTTTTCACTGCTTAATTTAGCTAGTACACTTTGGTTTACATTATTAGTCTGTTAGTTATGTCTTCTCTCTCAGGATATTCAGTTCTAATGGTTGCCAATTCCTTGAACTTCCAGAATCCATGAGAATACATCGCTGAATAACACCAACTCTATTTCAAGCCCTTTGTATTGGATGAAGTATTAACTGTGCAGAGTAGATACCACTGACTTTATTTCAGCATGTTGTTTCTCATAAGGGACCTGGGGGTCCTGGCCAATGGAAAGTTCAATATGAGCCAGCAGTGCTCTGGCAGCCAGGAGGAACATCCCTGTCTGGGGGCATCAGGCTCAGCATTGCCAGCCGGGCAAGGGAGGGGATTGTCCTGCTCTGCACTGGGGCAGACTCGCCTCGAGTGCTGGGGGCAGTTTTGGGCACCACAACATAAAAAATATATGAAGCTGTTAGAGAACATCCAAGGGAGGCCATGAGGATGGGAATGGACTGGAGGGGAACCTGTATGAGGTGACTTGTCTTGCCTACCCTGGGGAAGAGAAGACCAAGGGGAGACCTCATTGTGGTCTTCAACATCCTCATGAGGGTAAAAGGAAGGGCAGGTCCTGATTTTCTCCCTCTCATGACCAAAGACCAAGGGGAGACCTCATTGTGGTCTTCAACATCCTCATGAGGGTAAAAGGAAGGGCAGGTCCTGATTTTCTCCCTCTCATGACCAATGACAGGACTTGAGGAAACAACATGAAGCTGTGTCATGGGAGGTTTAGGTTGGATGTCAGGAAATTGTTTTTCAACCAGAGGGTGGTTGGGCACTGCAGCAAGCTCCCCAGGGAAGTGGTCACAGCACCAAACCTGACAGAGTTCAAGAAGCGTTTGGAGAATGATCTCAGGCACATGGTGTGTCTCTTGGGGTGTCCTGCCCAGGGCCAGGAGTTGGATTCAATGATCTGATGGGTACATTTTAACCCAGCATATTCTATGATTCTTGAAAAGCCTGCTAAGGATCATCTGATCTATCTATCCATTGAACTGTTTGTTCATTTGTTGGCACAAACCATATCAAAATGTCCCACCAGATGTCTTAAGAAAATATCTACTTGTCCTGGTTTCAGCTGGGACACAGTTAATTTCTCCTCAGCTGCTGTTACAGTGCCATGTTCTGGATTCAGAATGAGAATGGTGTTGATAGCCCACTGATGTTTTGTGTTTTCCTAAATTGTGTTTATCCTAAGTTAAGGACTCTTTATTATCATTATTGTAATTTACCATTACTACTGTATTTTACTTTATTTTCAATTATTGAACTGTTCTTATCGCAACATACAAGTTTTATTTTGATTCTCCTTCCCATTCCACTGTGGTGGAGGGCCAAGAGGGAGGGATTGAGCAAGTGGCTTCATGGTGCTTAATTTTCAGCTGGGCCTAGACCCATGACACTACTCAAGCTATTATGAACACTTTCATGCTCATGTTATGGATTTATATTCTATCTTTTATCTAGTGGTACTCAAGGGTCAATACTTAGTCCTGTTTAACATCTTCAGTAATAGTCTGGATGACAGAGCAGAGTCTACCTTCAGCAAGCTTGATGACAACACAAAACTGAAAGGAGTGGCTGATACATCAGATTGCCATGCTGCTATCTTGAGGGTCCTCAAAAGGCTGAGAAAATGGGCTGACAGGGACATCATGAAGTTCAACAGGGAGCCAAGGGGATGAACATGAACCAGCTGGTCTGCATTAGTCAAAGTATTGCCAGCAGGTTGAGGGAGGTGATTCATCTTCTCTATTCAGCACTAATGAAACCACAGCTGGAGTGCTGTGTCCAGCTCTGGGCTCCTGAATACAAGAAACATGTACAGACTGCAGTGTCCAACAGAGGCCCACAATGCTGGTTAAGGGACTGGAGCATCTCTGCTATAAGCACACACTGAGAGATTGTTCAGCCTGGAGAAGGTTCAGGGGGATCTTAGTAATGAATACAAATATCTGAAGGGAAGGTGCAAAGAGCCAGGCTCTTTCCACTGGTGCCCAGTTAACAGGACAAGAGGCAGTGGGCACATATTGAAACATGGCAGGCTCTTTCAGAACATCAGGAAACACTTTTTTACAGTAAGGGTTACTGAAAATTCACACAGGTATCCTAGTGAAGTTGGGGATTCTCCATCCTTGGAGATATTTAGAAGCCAGTGAGATGTGGTGCTGAAAAACCATTTCTAGGTGGCCCTGCCTCAGCAAGGGTTTGGACCATATGACCTTCAGAGGTCTCATCCAAGCTCAACCATTCTGCAATTCTGTGCTTTATTACAGTTACACTCAGTGATAATCTTAAGGAAACAAATATCCTCTTCTCAATGTGGTTTTTCAATGAGGTGGACATGAGAGTGTTTCCCTTCCTGCTTACAGAAATATTATACCAGTTAAACTGCCAACACTGACATTCAAGTCACTTAGAAATGTATCAACCTTATTACAGCTGGAAGGCTAACCACCTTAAAAAACTTCCAGGAAAATCCTCACACTACTGCTCAGCCAATGTGTTAATCTATGAGAAGGTGCTCATTCAGTTTTGTCAGATGTAATAGAAGTTCATCATTCCCATCATAAGACGCAGATATCCTTCTGTGATATTTTGTGATAACTGGTATTTCAGGAGATAACTGTCGATCTCTGCATAAAATGCTCCCTATTCCACAGTAACTGAGGAATATAAACAGAGGCTTAAAACCACATAATGGAAAAAAAACCAGACTGACACATCCTTAAAAATGATATTATTGTGAAAACTCAGATGATGATAGCACTCACGCACCGTAACCAACATTTTCTATGTATACTCTGCATGTGGTGTGTAGAGTACAGGTGCATTTTTCTGTCTAGAAAAACTTGGTTGTATCAAAAACTAATTAAAAGCCCAATTTCCAAATTCCTTGAAGAATATAAAGATACATTTTAAAAGACCCAAACACATATTCAGATAATCCTTTTGATTTTTGTATTGACATTGCTTCATGAAATCCATTACGTATTTACATGTTAAACATGTGTGTTATTGGCTTTGTAAATAGGGACAGAAAACAAAGGCTTAATGTTCATTCAGGTTTTTTAATATGAAATAGATTATTTGTACTCAGTTTCATGTTGTAACCATGTCCATTTCTACTTTGACTGCATTTTTTTTTCTTTTCTTTGTACATGAGTAGGGCATTGACCAGAGAAATTATCGAATGTTTCCTTTCTTAATTATGGCTGCTACTGACACAAAATCAACACCTACAATTATGGTGGTTCAAAACAACTATGGGGAAAAAATATACTCAATACATCTCAATGTTTTTATTTATATCGTCACATCATCAAGCAGTCAATCACATTTTATTTTATAAATTGGAAAATACTTGAATAATTCAACAGCTTTGAAATTTCAGAACTGCCTTCAAAAGAATGGTTGTAGTCTGATCTCTATTTTAATATGCTGCCAGTTATTGCTACACATAATAGCACAATACAAGGTCCAGGATAAATATCATTCACTCAGTTATTTCCATGACTGATTTCAGGGTATGAAATAAACGACACTACCTCACTCTCCTAATAATGAGATTGTTTTGCTCAATAAACTGTTTTTCAGGCTGCACCTGCTGGATAGGAGCCAATGCACAGAATATTTAACATTACTAAGAAGGCTTTCCCCTTAATTTTTTGGTATCATATGTATAATTTTCAAGGTAAAATTCAGTGCTGAAAAGGAAAAAAATAGAAAGCTAATAACTCCTGGGTTCACTGCTACACCATTCAAAAGCTTCAATTCAATATACGGGTTTCAGGGTTAGAAAAGGTCTTCAATGAAACCAATACATTGGTTAAAATCTGATTTCCAGACCTGTAAACAATTAGGTCTGATTGTTGAAAACAATTCTCCTAAAAAAATTGTAACAGAAATAGCAAATTATCCTAAATTTACTTCACTTAATGATATTTATTAAAATAAAAATTAACAGATTTATTTTTTCCTGCTTATCTGTGTTGATAATTCTGTACTTAATTTAGTTTTCTATAAAGAGGATTATGCAATGTCACTGTGCCTTCCATATATTTGTCAGCTTCTTGAGGGTTTTTTTATAAGGCATTTGCAAATCTCAAAAAGAAGTGATATTATAAGTCACAAAAAATTCTGAAAAGTGGGAGTGTAAAGTAGAAACCACCAGACCTTGTTTGTAAAGCCTGGAAAATGTCAAGGGGGGCATTAGGGGATGCAGAAATAGGATGGCAGTATGTAGGGAGAGTAAATATGATGGGTAGGGAAAGCAAACAAAGGATATTGTAAACATACAGTATGATTTTTGGGTAGGGTGGAGAAAGAAGGCATAACAGGTCAAGAAAACAGGCTTTCCTTAATGGGCTGCTAATAAAACAGCATTTCAAAAGTTCTTTGAGTGATGCATAAGACTCAAGGTTACTTTCTTTAAAACAACTTTCACAACAATATTTTACCATCAAAATCACAGTCTGTTCTGGATAATCCTGCTTGTTATTTTCTGCTTTTTGCTTACACTAGCTAGCATTAAAATAAAAAAAAAAGAAAATGAAGATTTTCTAGTTTATAGCACACTCATTACAGTGCCTAAGCCAATTAAGTCTATGCAACATAACACATGGTATTCTAGTGCAGGTTCTCATTATGAAGACATGCAAAGGTTGTCTATTTTTGGTTTGCGTATGCTTTTATTTGATATAAAAATAAGCTCTGACAGGAATGAAGAAGCAGAGCCTAGAAACACAACACATTATGGAGAGGAGAGAGAACATGGTCAGTTCTATTCTTAGACTTGCTTAGATTTTGTTCTTTCAAAGTACTACCGGTATAAAATTGGAAAAATGAAAAAAAAAATTGAATTAATATTAGTACTAATATTATCAAATGACCATGTCAGGTATTTTATACAGAATTAAATTTCCTTTTGCACTGACTACTATTATAGCTTTGCATATTGCTATACTGTACTTCTATAGGTTATAACATTTCCATTTTGAGATGGCATTTTTCAATTTTTTGAAAACTCATATAAAGATTATACTTTAGTCTAAAACCATATATTTTGTTCTCAATGTAAAACTCTGTAGTGGCTGTTATGAGAAGGTGCCAGTAATGGAAAAAGATGTTGAAGGACATTTCAGGAAAACAGAAAAATTATTTTGGATATCATCATCTATTAAAGAAGTTAGTTCCTAAAAATGGCATTTTTTCCACCCCCAGTTAAGTTTTAAAAGCAGCAGATTTGGTAGTTGAGGAATCTTGGCAAATACACTAGCCCATAGGAAAAGGAAAAATGAAAAAAAGCAATTTATGGCTTACCATAAATTAATTTAAAATGCTGTGTTTTTTGGCTTCAGAATACTGCAAGGTGAAGGAGAGTACATATGCCTAGGTATTGGACTACTTAGAGGCGTAATAAGGAGGAAAATACCTTTATGTCAATCTGGTGGGAGTTTATATGTCACTCTATCTTTTACCTACTACAAGCCAAATTAAATAGAATTTTTCTCTGAATTAATACTAATCCTTTAATTACCACAATTATGTTGTAGAAAAAGTTAAACCACAAAAGCTGTTTTAAGAAAAAAAATTGGATTAAATATACTGTTCAGGACAGACTAATGCAGGAGGAAATGCTGCATTTCCTAAGTTCCTGCTCTAAACCAAGAGTCTTTCCCTGTATTCAGTCCCTTTTTCTTCTTTCAAATCCTCCTATTCTGCTTCACCTTGTCATATTAATTAGGAAGCTTCATAAACACACTTTAAAGGTATCCTGGCTGGTCTGATGGGTCAGGTTCTGCTGGGTTGACCCCAGGCCAGCAGCCAAGCATCCACAGAGCTTCTAAATCACTAATCTACACATGCAAAAGAACAGGAGAAAGAATAGGAAGATCAAAACCAAGAAAATTCCTTGGTCAAGATAAAAAGTAGTTTTATAAGTGAAGAGAAAAAAAACCACAAGTGATGTGTAAGCACTCCCTCATTATTACCCAGAAACAGACCAATGCCCAGCTGGTCTCAGAAAAATGGCTACCTAAATAGCCAAAACCTCCAAAATATTTCTGACTATGATGTTATTTGGTGTGGAATATCCTCCTGGCCAATTTGGGTCAGCTGTCATAGTGGTGTCCCCTCCCAATCTCTTGTCCCCCACCCCTGGGGAGCAGAATGGGAAAAAGGGAAGTCCTGATGTGGTGCAAGCACTGCACAGCAATAGTCAAAACACTGCGGTGTTACCAACACTTTTTAGTCACAAATCCAAAACACAGCACCACAAAGGCTGCTGTGAATAAACGTAACTCCATCTTGGCCAGACCTGCTACACAGGTCCCCAGTCTTCTCTGTGCTTCTGTCTGCTACCTTCTTTCAATTATTCATTTTCAGCTCAGAGACTCTCTCTACATTTACAGCTACAGAACAGAGATGGTGGCATAATTAATCAACAGCTGCAAAACACGAGAGTTTGTTTACTAGATTAATTTCCAAAGCCTGATATTAAACTGCATTAATTTCTGTTCCCATCTGAAATTAATTGTTTCTTGTTTGTTATATTTACTGTACAACTTTATTAGAGGTCAGTTCTATGTGCTCTGTTTTGTTCAGAGAATCACAAAATAGCCTGAGTTGGAAGGGACCCACAAGGATCATGAGTCCAGCTCTTAAATAAATGGCCCATATTGGGATCAAATCCACAACCTTGATCTTGTAAGCACCAAATCCCTTGTATTCCTTATATGGCTACACCAGATTATCTGCATTTCTTTTTGGACCTTAAGAGTGCAAGTTTCTTTCCTCCCTGCTCCCCAAACATACTGTGATTTATTTTGACAGACAACTTCTCCCCAGTGTCACTGTCACACAATTTCTATATATTGCATAACTTTTTATATAATCTTTTATATATATTACATATATATGTTTAGATATAGAATCTCAACACAACTTTGCGAGGAAGTCAAGTCTGGGAAATGCTGGTCTTAGACCTCCCTCTGGAATGACTAAATAAAGTGACAAACAAAATAGCAACTCAGCCTGAAGAGAACTACCATGGGGAGAGGTTACACTAATTTCTAAAAATTGAACAAGCACATGTAAGGGTACTTTTTTTTCCTTTAGGTTTCCCAGGAAAGAGAATCTCTGGGCCATACTGGTGGTATCATGTTTCATAGCAGATGGCAAATTATTTAATCTCTTCCATAATCTCTCATTTTTGAAACTGCTTCTGAAAATACATTCTGTTCACTAGTAGCTTCATTTTGGAGATTATGAGGAAGATCAAGGATTTTTTCATGTTGGAATTTCAGTAGCACTTGAGTAACAGCTGCACTGTATACCTCTAAACTTTTACCTACAAAGAACTCAACTGCTTAAAATCACAAAGTTGCTGAGTATCAGCTGAACAGTGATAACTAAATATGTGAGATCTGTCCACTTGGAGTAAATATAAGAAAATTCAGCAGATTAGTTCATCATACAAGAGGATTAAAATTAATCAAATTACAACATGTGCATGGGAGAGCACAATTACCTTGTTGCTGTGACTTATCTGGTGGAAATTTTTTAAGCTGCATAATCATGACATGTGACTAAGACTGTGCACAAACTGAAAGAATTGTAGTGAGAGCTTTGGAAAGAGCTGAAACCCAAAGAAACACTTTATTTCAAACAGACTTTGAATCAAAGTATCATTTTTACTTTAACTTTCAAAGACTAAAAGTTCTAACCATATAATCATTAAGTATAAATAGGCCATGATGTTACCAGGAATATACATATTTCTACATTATTTTCACTCCTAAAATACTAGGAGAAAGTTAATATATGGAACCCAGGATCTTAGATTTAAAATATCAATAGTTTGTGAAAGAATATGCTAACTGCATAAAACTCCTACTGGTTTTGATGGCTGTTTCTTGCCTACAGGTAGTCCTGCTAGACCGAAACTGCAGATATGGATTTATTTAAAGCCATACATGTGTCAGACAGCTATTTGTGCCTATACCTGCAATTAAATAGAAATTAGAATGCAGTAGAGCATTAGAGAGCACAAAGCAGTTCTAGGAAGTTTTTATTTTTCTTTACTGATAATGACAAAGTAATTTATTTTCCCCAACGCTGGCAAGAATTTTTTAAATAATCTTCAGCATATATCACTGCTTCAATTTGACTTACTGTGTGTGCATTTGCATGCAAAAAATAATTGACCTAGCAATTGCAGTGTTCTTGAACAGGAATATGATGACAATATTTATATTAATATGTTAATACAAATGTATGATGCCATTAGGAATCTGTTAATCAAGGCTTTAGTACTTATCAGCAGTTTTGAGACACTTGAGAAACATTTAAACACTTGAAGAGAGAATAATGTCTTCTTCCCATAGATGTTTTGGGGCAGGTGGGTCGAGCAGATCTGGACCGAAAGGCTGAGTCTGGGAGGAGGGAAGAAGGCACAGGGCACGGAGGTGTGGAAGGGCAGCTGCTCCATGGCCTGGCTCCAGCTGCCACGGCACCCTGGGGTGGCCTGGAAATGAGCATCATTGCACTGGGAGACCAGCGGGATTCTCCACAGCACAGGTCAGGTCAGGACCTGCACTGTGCTGCCATCAGACAGAGGCAAATAATGACTGAAAATGGGGAAAAATCTCCACAAACTACACGCTCCATGTAGCTGTATCTTCAGCAGGTGACACATTTACTTTAAAACATTATTGTCCTTGTGACAGTCTATTCTGTTATGTTATTACATATCTTAACAAGTATAAAAAAATATACACTGATAATAGATACTGGTACACTGCTTAGCGTATATGTGGGCAAGCATCCAACTTTTGGGAAAGACATATTTTTTTTTCTCTTTTGCATTTTTTTTTAGGTCCAAGAGCCCTTTAACATTTTCTGTGTGAAAGATGGGAAGGAAAAATAAGTTCTTGACATTACTTGGAAGCTTACTATCAGCACAAAATACAGCACCAACTACCATAATGATTAGAAAATATGTATTAAGCAAATATAAGAAATGTAGCCATGGTCTGTTTGTAGATCCTCTTTTATACAAAAAAATACTTTTATTCAATGGCTACCAAAGGTAGAATATAACAGACTATGGGGACAAAAAAACCAAACATATTCTCATTTCAGAAAATGACAAGAAAACCTTCTATTAATGTATAAGACTGGTATAATTTATCATCAAATGGCTAAAGAAAGCACACATTATCTTATGAGACAGAAATGAATTTTTAATTTAAGAAGTTTTAATGATATGTGCTCTTCTACTGTAGATTTTACTAAGTACAAAGCATGCTGATTTAAGCCAAAAGGAACTTCATGAAAGACTTAGCAAGAAACAACAATAGTAACTGAACTTTAAAGAGAAAATATTAACTACAGTAAATCTGTGCTTCAGGATTAGAAAAAGCCATTATAAATCTGTTTGTACACTTTTTTCTGTTTTAGAAGAACCCATATTATCATAGCATCTGGCATTTTCTTTCCTTTTTTCTTTTTTTTTGTCCATATTAAGTCAAGAAGCTAAGGCTTATGAAAGTTATTAAAGTTTGTAAATCTTTTCTCCCCTTTGACATTTCCTCTGTTCCCATACACCACGTTTGTCACACTTGAGACAGCTTACCAAAGAGAAAGAGGTCACCAGAGTAATACAGTAGTTCAGTACTTTAATCTCATTAGGCAAAGGAAATTAAAATCACTACTATTTGAGTTTGAGAAGAAAACTTTACACCTTTCACCAAAGTTTACTTTAAAGCTTAGTATGAATGTTTTGGCTGAAGCAAATCTAAAGAAATAGAAAGGATTTAATTGAGTTAGGAATCCAAATCCCACAAGATTCAGATAAAAAGCTTCCTCAGGTACCTTTGTGAATCAGGTAAGCACACTGATGTGCTTAGCTGCATTGAATTTCAAAGACAAAATCAAAACATCAGAGCATTTCCTCTTCTCTTCTTTATGCTATATTCTAGAATACATTGAAAATTAAAACTCATTAAATAAAGCAAACAAAATACATTATTATACTGAAATACTTTTTTTCTGATTCTATGAATACCATAGAAATATTATTTGAATGAAATTCTAAAAATATTTTCTATGAGAAAAATTCATCCAATTACCAATTGACAGACAAATTTTTGATATATTATAAAATAAAGTTTTCATTCTGGTTAAATGAACAGACACAGAATATTTATTTGATTGTGGAACTGCTTTTTCCTACAGTGACAATGAGACTCATCATCAGGTTAGATGGCTCAAATTTGCCCTAGCAAGAGCAATCCCAATGGGAATGACAGTACCCAAAAGCTGTACCAATGGGAAGATGAGAGATACCAGAAGCTGTCCCAGGGGAAAGATGCAAGTGTCCAAGATCTGTCCCAGCGGGAAGATGAGAGACACCAAGGATTGTCCCAATGGGAAGAAAATGGCAGAAAGAAAGTCATAAACCCAACTCAGCTGCAATCAGGTCCGGCTGGATAACAGCTGCTTCTGGCAGGGGGGGAACAGGATCACTGGCTCCTGGCTCACCAATCTGAGAAACCCACCAACCCAAAGGAAGAGAAAGATTGAGCATGCAGAATAATTTGCATCTTTTAAATAATAGAAGATAGAATACTAATTAACTAGAGAAGCATATAATTTGTGGTCAATGAACATTAATGCCATGGTTTGTTAGTATATGTAAATAATGAGAAGTATTGGTAGTCGTGATGCTGGCTTTGTGGATTTGCCATCCAGCACCCCTTTCTGTGCAGAACTGAAAATAAATCAGATACCTCCACTCTGTGTGGGGATTAGCTTCTTGCATAGCAGGTGAAAGAACCCATTTTGGGATAATAGCTTCGCCATGGACATGTTACTAAAACATGCTGATTTTCCAACCATGCTTGCCTGTGCCTCATCCATCTTGGGAGCAAGATGAGTGCAGACAAGACACCAGAGATTTGAAACTTAATCACTGCATGGTTGCTGTGGCCAAGACAGTCACCAATCACCATTTCACCCACAAGAGCCTCTCTGGGAACAAGCAACAAACCACAGAGGGCACCTTTCCAAGTCAGCTGCCTGAGTCCTGGACCAAGAAGCTGTCATCCAGGTGTTTTAGGAATCTCCTGGACCTGTTTGTACCAGCTGTGTGGCAGTCCCGATTAACACCTGCAAGTTGAATTTCCCCACAGGGACAAGGCCACTTGATTTGGAGACATCCCTTGGTTCCTTAAACAATAAATCCTTGGTGCCACTGTCCTGGCTGGGTGGCTGTGAGCAGCCTTCCATGATGACAGCCACTTCATTTGTTTTTCCCTCAGTCCTTACCTAGAAGCCTGGACATTCCAGCCTCTCCATAGCATCCACGAGTGTCCTGCACACTCACATGCTGCAGCAGTGCCTGGCACAAAATCCCAGTGTTGCCCTGCACAATCCCACCCTGCAGCAGCGCTGGTGCTCACAACAGGGCTGTGCACACTCACACTCAGTGGGGCTGTGCCTCTTTGCACACTCACAGGGGTGCTCTGCTCTCACATCCCACTCGTGCTCACAATCCCTTCCTAAAGACCCTGGCCTGTGAACTCACACTGTTCCTTTCCAGCCACTTCAGGAATGAATGTTTGTATAAAGGAATTCAATGAAATTAGAAATGGTTGTAAGAGCACCTTATAACCCAAACATTCCTCCGAGACTAACTTATTGAGTGATGCTTCACTCTGTTTGATATCTGTATGGTCTTTTTGCTACCTCAAATGCACTGAGGTAAAGAAAACACTAATATATTTTTCAAGATAAGGTCACAGAGCCGAAATAGATTTTGATCTGTGATTATTTAAAACTTCTTCAGGGATTTTTCAATTTAAGAATTAATTCACCTTCTGTGTATCTTCACTGTCTTCCTCTGCCCATATAGGCACACTTAAATATACAATTTAATTATTAATGATGAATTTTGCTGCACATTATAAGAAATACCAATGAGAATGTAATCTGAGTGCAATCTGAAGCTGTGCAATTTGAGGGTCACTGGTGTCATAGCCCTCTGCTAATAGTGTAGGAAGGTAACATGTGGAATGTATAAATATAGGGTCAGATTTACGTCATAAGAAAGAAGATGTGACTGAAGAAGACAAATAGATATAGATCCCAACATCTGTACAGCCAAACATGAATTTGTGAGTTTCTGTCCAGATGGACAAAAGACCAATGACTTCTTCTATTAAGAAAAAAAGAAACTGCTTTAATCTTTTTCTCTTCCAAACAAAAAGAAATAAAATTAAGGGTAATAAAGTAGGAAAAAAGAGTCTATAAAAAATATGAGAAAGAACCAAGACTGGATAATCTGGAAAGGCTGAGAAGACATATGAGAAAACAACATATTTAATAAAGTTTCATATGTTTTTCATTAACAGAAGCACTTATATTGCTCCTTATTTTGTCTTATTTTGTTCTGCACCAGTATCCAAGTATTTTTCATGTGAATACAATAGCAAACCAGTGAATTCCTTCAATATTGCATATTATGTCCCCGTATTTTCTTTTCTGGGGTAAATAATACATATCAATTTAGAAAATGTTCCAACACAAAGTTCATGCATGGACACGACTGAATGTTTTATGATGTGTTAAACTTAAAGTCTCTCTCTTTCTGGAGAAGACTGTAATTTCTGGTAGACAGAAGATATAGAAGAGCCTAGAATTGCAACACTGACTTCTGAATTTCTAAGCAATTAAAACAGTGGGGAGGAAATTTAGCCTAAATACAAGTTCCCTTGTGATAATCAAGTTATTTATTTTGCTTGGACTTCCTACAGCTTTTATGCCTTTGGATAAAAATACTTGGGCATTCTAGTTGCTTCAATTGGTGTTTAGACACCAGGTTAACTGCCTGAAATAGGGATACAGCAGGAGAGCAATAGTCTAGCAGGACTCTCTAAGAAACCAGGAGAAAAAAACAAAGCAACATATGCAAATATAATAATATACATGTTTTCTATTTTTGGTTGGTTGGTTTGTTGATTTGTTTCTGGGGGGTTTTGTTTGTTTGTTTTTTGGGGTTTTTTGTTTGTTTGGCTTGGATTTTTTTTGTTTTGTTAGTTTGGTTTTTTGTTTTGTTTTCTGGTTTTTGTTTGTTTTTGTCTGTTTCCTTCGTTTGGTTTGGTTTGGTTTGTTTTTTGCCCTTTTCCTTTTTTTTTTCTTTTTTTGGTTTAAAAAAAAAAAAAAAAAATTTACATATATTTATAAGGCAGGATAAGATTGGCTCACTTTACTTGGCCTGCACTGACTGGGCACGGAACAGCCCAATATTAGCAGGGTAGAGTGCACAAGCTGTTAAGTTTTGTACTTCAGGCTGGGAGCAACTCTGTGCTAATGAGACCGCACAGCTTCCAGCCTGGAAAGCTGGAAAGCTCACAACTGCCAGTGTAGGCATCTCCAAGTAACAGAAATTCTACTTCCCCTTCGCAAGCAGCCAGAGAACTTGCAGCAGCCCCTCATTCATTTTTTCACACACCTTCCCCAGGATTTCATGAGCACTGCCATTCATTGTCCCATTTTACAGCAATAAATTAGTGCCACTCCAGCAGCTCACAGGGGCTGCTCACGTGGTGTTCTCAGCACATCAGCCAAACAGCAGAAGTCATACATGTCTCCCATGTGACACTCGAGTCTCATTTCACACTTAGGCTTGCCAACAGAGTCAGAAATGGTATTTATCAAGCTTCTCCTCAACATAGTCTTCTTAATATCAAGGCAAATTGGGTTGGAGTGTAGAATTGTCTCCAGCTGAGCAATGTTTTCTGCACTGCTGTGCTGCAGTGTGTAAGTTTTAGTTCTTACACTGGTCATCAGCAGCTCAATTACCACTTTTCTCTAAGGCTTGGTCTTTAATGACAACAAATCTGAGGAAGAGGTTTCATTTTTTATGTGGCTTAACCATAGTAGACAAATTCTTCCATCAACATGAATAAAAAGATTATAGCTTTACAGAAAAGACTGATTAATATAAATGACCCTAATGTGTAAGATTTTGACAACAATCTCTTTTTCTTTCAGCTAACCTTTGAAACTGAGGCCAATATTTTTCTAGAGAATTGCTTTTATTTAGAAAAAAATCACATTTTGATATGCAGACCTACTAGCAGCAAAACAGAATAAAGAAAATCTGAGGTAAGATTATATGCCTCCTGAAATGGCAATTGCAAATCCATTTTTTAATGTGCTACTAACCCAGAAAAACAGGTAAGGAAATAAAATCAACACTAAGACATATCCACTGTGTGGAAATTTGACGTGATTAAACCTCACTGTATGACATATGGTATATTATTTCACACATTTAATACAGAAAATAAACAGGATAAGGTATGTAAGTATTAATCCCAAGATTCTCAGAGACTTCATCCTCAGGAGTTTGGTCTTCTGTTTCTTCAGAAGAGATTTTTTAAATGGTGACAGAAGAAAAAGAAAAAAGGCTATTTTTAATTGTAGAAATTGAGTAATCAAAATAAAAATCCAGGTCTCCTATTTAACCTGGGACACTTTAGATGATTATATATGAACTCCAGAGGATATGGCATTTTCATTATTATAAAAATATTATTAGCACCTCCATAGCTAAGGACACATTGAGATTTTTGCTGAAAGTGATTAAAATTCTTCCATTTCACACTTCATTGATTGAATCTCTTTTCCAGAGTTAACACAGTATCTTCATAGCTGAACTGATTCTGTTTTTCTCAAAAATATTATCTCTCAGAGAAAAAAACCCAAAACATTAAATCAATCCCTTCTGGATTTTTCTTTTGTCTTCTAAATGCCTGCTATATTCCTTCTCAGAATCCTGATAATCACACAGTTCAAACTTACATTATATAACTTTGTATGTAACCACATTTTAGACAGGTCACATTTCAAAACACATTTTATTCCATTTATGTATTTTAACCCCCTCACAAAAGTTGAATTAGAAACCTAAACCTTCTTTTCTCTTTTCTACAATTCAGCATCTCACCCTGTCTCTATCACTACCTTTTATCCAGTTTTTTGGAGAAGAGATAACTACAGAAACCAGCAAAATTATCTGTTCAATTAATGGAAATCAGGGTGCCTTCAAAATTGCATCAGTCAAAAAAAATTATTTTAGGAATGGAAGCTGGAAAAGTAAACAAGGGGACAACATTAAACTCAAAAATATATTCACTTTTCCCTGTCAAATAATTGTATTTTATACTCATATTACTGCACAACAGCATAGAACTGAATGTAAAATATCAGTTCTTGGGATAAAACATTAATTTATAAGGTTTTCACTTCATCTTTGACTTTTCTGCTTTCTATTTAAGGTATTCTTTTGCCTGTTTCTTGTTCTTTTTTTGTTTGTTTGTTTGTTTGTTTTTTTGTTTTGGTTTTGTTTATTTGGTTTTTGTTTTGGTTTTGTTTTTTATTTTGTTTTGGTTTTGGTTTTGGGTTGGGTTTTTTTTTTTGTAATTTTGCCACAGATATGCAACATAGCACTAAGGAGTTAATAAATAGTCTGCTATGGAAAACATTCAGTAGAATATAAAATTGTTCCTATTATGATACAAATAAACCTCTTGACAAAGACATAGAAAAATAGTTTTCAGAACTAACTCATAGTGTTATGTGACAGATATTTTGTTTCCATGTGAAATATCTTGCCAATCTATTGTGGAAAGCATGTTTTAAAGATCCATTTGAATATCAGGTCCCATCACGGCATTCAGTGATGCAGAATTATTAACTTCTTTGTGAATCAAGCCTTATTGAAAAGGAAGGTACATAATGTAATAGTAAAATAATTAACTACTGCAGATAAAAGACATTGAAATTAAACTCTAAAATGTCAGAATCAAAAAAGTTACATAGTAAATATAATGCAATGAAAAATCATCCAAAAGTAAATAAGGAACTGAAGATTTCATAAGTTAGTATTTTGATCTATTTCTTGAGTTGCCAATAGATGCTTAGCTTGTAATTTAATCTGCATATAAATACATTATTCTATCTTTTATTAGAAAAATAATAAGATCCATTTCACTGAAATGAATATGTAGAGATACTGGAGGTTAATGAAAATAACCTTTGAAAATATGTGATATATACTTGAATACTAAGTAGAACAAAACAAACACAAACAAAAATGAAGCCCCTCGACTTTTATCCCAAAAACCTATTCCTAAACACTATTGTACAGTGTACCTACTAGGTACAGACTTCGAAAGAATTATGAACACCCACTTTTTTTCTTCTGTTATAAAGTAATCTGTTGGGGTGGTTTCTACCATCTCACAGAAGCCGAGAGGTCCCAAGCCATCAGAAGCACGCTGGTGGGACAGCTCGGAGTTATAAAATTCCCCCTGGGTGTTTCTTGTATGGTCTGTTCTAAAAACCATGGCAACCTCTCTATGTCAATCCTCCTATGTTGGTTGGCCTTGACCTGGTCCCTCACTCCACCCCTCCCTTCTCTCCATTGGTTGCTGTTGTATCTTCCCGCATTCTCCTCAACCCTATTGGATGAAAAATCCATATCCTTGGTCCCCCAGGGCCATTTGGCCCCTTTCACTTCTGGACACCATCAAAGAATAAAACACCTTTGGAATTCCAAGCAACTGGGCCGTCTGAGTTCTGTGTCCCTGGGAACGCACGAGCTATCTAGCTCTTGGGTGTGTGTGTGTGCCTTGCACTGGCACGGGTAGGAAAAAGGTCAGCTTGCACAATACCAAGCGATATTGACCGGAGTGGTCCAATACAGAGACGCTCCCGGTACACGCAGGACCTATTCCACCTCCCTCAATGCCCGGCGTGGCAGTAATCCAATGTTTTTAATGGCAGAACAGGGCCAGGTCTTCTAAGTCAATGTTTCTTGCTGTCTACCACCTCACCAAAGGAGGAAATAGAGATTCTTATATTAATGCTTATATTAAGACCACTTAACTTTTTTTTTTTTTTTCTGAAACTCCTGCTAGAAATTGCTTCACAGTCTCCATCCTTGAGTGTTTAGAAACTATTTTGGTTTTCACACCCATATTTCATTTTTACCTTACATTTACCTGTGGTCAGTTTATATTTGCACTTCTTGTGCAAGTGTACTTAATTTATTATCCCTTATTTGTGATTAGCAATTTGGAAAAGCCCTACAGCCACCTTATGGCCATCTCTTATGCTTATCTGAAAAGGAGAGAAAAAACAATTTGACTCATCATTGTGTATCTTGGTCACTATAGTACAAGGAATATTCTCCTTTGAACAGGTGGAATGTTACTAGTAGTACTAAGAATCCTATTGGTAGCATCAAATTGTACTAACAAAAAAATGTTTTATTTTTTGAAGATGCATTAAAAATTCTGGAACCAGTGTACTTCAAAGGGAAAATTACAAAACAGAAGCACTGAAAATAATTGCTTCAGCCACTGATGCTCCAAGTTGCTCCCAGAGGGGTTTAGCATTGTCAAAAGAAAAATGAAAACTTGCTAAATTTAATAAATGTTTAAAGAAAACTTTATCAATATCTTTATCAACACTCAATATTATCACATCAGACTATAGTCAGTGATTTCCTTTAGGTTTTCTCCAGTTTGATTAAAACAAATATGTGCTGCCTGGCAGATTTGAGATCACTCCAAGAGAACCATTACATACAATTTTCATTATCCATTTCATCATTGTGATTTATTATTGACATTTTACACCTATTGCTACACACAGAGAAGCAGTGAATCTCAATACAACAATATCAAAGATTGGAGAAATGTTCTTGTAAGAGAGAGAAAAAAAAATAGAAGCACTACATTTTCCTCATTTTACCACAAGATTATTATTAAGAACAATTTAATTCATACATTGTAAAAAAAATGGGAAATTGACATTTTGGGTGCTGACTACTCAGACTGTCTACTTTAGATATCTAATTTGAGTGCCCAAGAGAAACTTGGTTTCCAGACTGTTTAACAGAGAATGGTCTGCAAGGGGGGAAGCTGGAATGTGAAAATTAAAGTTAAAATTAGTTGATGACTGAATTGCCCATGTTTGCAGATGGAGACCTGAACACTGAATCCTGGGAGGAGAGACATCACCACGGGGTTGCAACAGCAGCACCTGCCCCTCCTGCCCTCTGCAGCTCTGCTGACAGGACAGGACATCTGCCTGAGTAGAAACTACTGAACAAAGACAAGTTACAGCCCAAGGGATGAACTGAAACCAAGATTGTTGCCAGTTTATCCAATGATGTAAGACCATGAACTGTGATGGATCCTGTAACAAGGATGGGAAAGCACGAAGGAATGTTTTGCTGCGTAGCCACAGATAAGAACCCCTGCAATTTCTAAGACAGAGGGTCAGCACCTGTACAGCAGAACATGCTTGCAAAAGGACTTTTCTGTTTTGCTAGGACACAGTAATCTTCAATTTGCCAGTGAAAGAAAATTTTATCTCCACATCTCAGCTTTTTAGTTTTGTAGTCCATACATAGTCACTAACAATATACTTCCTCATCCATTTCCCCACGCCCCTGCCAAGAGCAGGGTTAGAGAGTAAGAGACAAAACCAAGGCGTCATTGTTTCTGGAGACGACTGGTTAAGGATATTTCTCTTCTTCAGCAAAACACAAAATTACTCCCCCCTTCCCACCCACCATAATTTTCCAAAAATCAGCTTCCAGGGGCTGTAAAGCAGGAGCTATGCTCGCTAGCCTGTGTGAAGAAATCAGACAACTGAACAAACCCAGGGGCTGAAATCAGCCCTCAGAGCTTCACAGATATTCTGCTCAAAAATGTTTCAAAATATACACACAGATACATTACAGCAGATCGGTTTCACCCAGTGAGAAACAAATTAACATCTGTCCAGAAAATGATGCTCTGTTGTACACTTTGTCTTCCTCTGCAACTCCCCCTCCAGTTTTCATTCAATTTTAATTCCTGCTCAGTTCTGTTTTTCTGAAGAGTGAACAACTCAGGGATTGCAACTCTGAACTGCATGTTTTCTAGCTAGTGAAAAATGTATGTGTTCTAGTAGGTGTTCTTGCCAAGACAAATAAAATGTAAAAACTTAGTGATTTTCATTATTAAGCCTGCTTAGTCAGATATGGGATTTTCAGAGTCCCTGAATTCAGCAATAATATCTGCTATAAGAGATTAGGTAGGCAAGTACTAATTAAGATGCTGGACAACAGCCAAGCTATCACTGCTAAACAAGAGATACCTGAACAGACCTGTCTAAAACAAAGGCAGGAGATGCTACTTTAAATAATTGTATGGTTTTTCACTTCACCAAACCTTTCAGATGATACAGGCTGAAGCTTACAGAGATAATGGATTTTGTCTCTTGGTTTTGGAAAAAAAATTAAGAAAACAGTTAAATTTAAAAACAAACAAACAACCAAACCCACAAAACATACTCTGTGGCATAAAAACTGACACAACATATTTGTGAGTTCTATCAGTTCTGTAAGTTTCTCCAAGACAATCCCAATACCTTGCCCCTTTCTTTTGCAGGAAGAGTGTATCTTTCACCCACCTGTAGATGAACGTAATATAATTAGAGACTGATGATGTTACCTGCCAATTTTAGTTAATATAATGGTAGTAGTAGAGTTAGTAATAGTAGTAGGAATAATATTTTTTTTTTTCTTTTAGAAGGCAAACTATAGGATGGCGAAAGCAAAAAATCATAGTTTGACAGACAGAGAAGCTACCTCACTGTGTCTCACTAACCATTTTCCAGAGGTCATTTGGTCACACGGATTCAGAATCTAAATTCTGATTAAAGTCAGTGAAGCGTTACAGGCAGTTTCCTGTTACCCATTGTGAAAATCAGAAATGGAATTCCAGAACTATGCTCAAGTCTTTTAGAGGCCATTACAATTTTCAACTGGATCTTCACTTTGATAGCTAGACCTGTTCAGCACTTTTTCCATGCTTTTTATAAATGTGCTGCAGTGCTTGTATTGATGAAAAGGAGTACTTCAAACATGTGCCACTCTCTTCTCAAAGAGTAAAGTTGCTACGTGTATTTTTAAAGAGTAGTCGCCACAGCATCATTAGTTTATAATTAGTTTATTAGTTTGCAATCAAAGGCATAACTGGGAATAAATAAAATCTTTATGAGCATTGATGTTTACTGTTTTGCACAAGAGAAATAGCCATATCCATACATATTTTGGTTTTGGTATAAAATTAATTCTTCCTCGTGGTCACCCACAGGCATTCAGTGGCAATCAGATGTGCTGCTGACCAGGAAAAAAAAAAACCATGTAGTGGCCTTTACAAAGCAACTGTGCTCCAATATATGTGACTCCTGCAATATTAATTAATAGTATTAATAATTAAAAATTAAAAACTGCAATATATTAAATGTGCGGCAGATTGAGTATCACAATGGAGTGATAACACCAAACCATATTTTCTCTCCTTTGACAGAGAGGTTGAACTTCACAGGTATGGTATTTTAAGGGAGCTGATGAAAAAACTCAAAACCTTGTTACTTTTACTTATTACCTACACTTAGTACACAGATCCTTTTGTCTTCTTAGTGTTCAGAAATCCCTTAAGTGAGACTTACTAACTCTTCAGTTTCAATATCTTTTTACTTAAAGATAAGTGACCATTTATAGCTTGGGGTACTTACTTGGCTATTAACAACAAAAAAATTAACAATGCAGGTAAACAATCTTTTATCTGTATTCACATTCCACTTTTACACAGGAATGATTAGCTCAATTTTCATAATTTCAGATGACAAGCTGTCAAAAATATGTTTTTCCCCTTCCTGATGTATCTTGAAAATACACTACCTCTCTCCTACTAAATTATTCAAAATTTCTAACCAGAATATTTAGCGTTCTTTTAAAAAAACACAATAGAAAACATGCAGTTGTGCAAGACAAAGCTGTATATGATGTATATGCAGTATGGGAATTCATGAAAAGTGCCACTTTTCTTCTCTCATGCATCAGATCAAGTACTGCAGACATATATGTCAGGATTCTCAAAGGGCAGTAAGAAAGTATCTATAGGGGTAACACGAATTAATGTTTAAAACCACCAAGTATTGATCTATAAATCCATTAAAACAAATCAGAAAAACCTCTATTTCTTGAAATAATTCTGATCATGCTTCTTTCCCACACATACTAAAAAGACATTTTAGATGTTGGATGAGGCATTATGCCATGACCATATTCATGTAAAGAAAAAACTCAAGTCTACTCCCACTCCTTCCCTGTCTGACCATGCAGGTGCCACTCTCACAGTCATCCTCTCACCCTGAGCTGGGACCAAGGACTCTTCACAGCTACACAGAACCCAGTCAGACAAGGTTTCCTTGCTGGCTCAGCCCCAGTTTTCCCATATCAGAGTCTCAGACATCTTGATCCTTAAAATAATTTAATCATGGTTCAGGAACAAAATGTCAGCTTGAGCTGGGTGTCTCTGAGGAGGGACCCTGACCAAAGGACACCGAGCAGTTTTATGCCCTCACAGTCTAAATGCTGGAAGGTCTGGGAGTCCATGGTTCCTGTCCTGTCTCTGGGTGTCCCTCACCTGGCTAGGCACAGGCCCTGAGCCATTTGTTATGCAAAAGGTCCCTTCATCACCCCTTCACAACCTCTTTTCTCAGGCTCCTGTCTCCCAGAGCTCAGCCTTCTGCTCACTCTACAGCTGCACCCTGAGCTACCTGCCCTGAATATATTCATTGACACAAACTGTACTATGCTGGTAGTTAGAGTTCCGGACACATAAAAAATACTTGGTTTTCACTTCTATTTTTCTTTCCAAATTTCTTTCCATTCACTTGAAAGTGTATTTTTCCTTACTGAGTTCTATTCTTAGTTATATACATTTTTATTAATGTTTATAGTCTAGCTTTGTTACTTTGGGAGTTTGCTAAGGCCTCCTCTAAGTGAGATCTGAACCTGACAAGGAAAAATCATAGAATCATTAAAGGTTGGAAAAAACCTCCAAGAACACGGAGACCAAACTTTGACCAATCAACTAGACCTTGTAAACCTTTTAAATTAGACCACAGCACTAAGTGCCTCATCCAGTCATTTCTTGAACACCTCCAGGGGCAGTGACCCCATCCCTTTCCTGGGCAGTCCATTCCAATGCTTATCTACACTTTCACTGAAGAATCATGCTGGATCAAGGAAAGGAAGAGAAGGATGCACAGCTATCAGCAAGTGCCACTTTGTGCTAACTGCGGGATATGAGAACCTTGATTCTAAAACACATACACACAGGTTTATTTTAAATAATTTGAATGACTAAAATTAATAAGACCTCCCACATGTTGAGGGTTTTTCTGATATCAAATGTCAGCAAAATTGAGACCAGACTCTTTTCAACTTTTATTTCTTTTCTGCTTTTTTACCTTCCCTTCAGCCATTTCAAGCAGGTAAGAAGCTGTGAGACAGATTTTATATGGTAAAGCGCATGAACACAGGGACAGGTTTGTGAATGGTATTTGCAGTTTTAATGTGCTAGGCAGAAGATAATCCTCCTCTGTTGTATCCTGGGCTTACAGAAACCCACAGTGTGATTAGTGTGCCTTCCCAAGTGCCAGTGAGAAGCCCCATTTTCTGAAGCTTTTGTCAGAATAGGTAGAAATGAGCCAGCATCTTGCAGCACAGAGGCTCTCAAAATCTTTCAATGCCTTAGACATCAGTAATTATTTAGTCAGGAAGCATAGAGAGGAATTAATCCCTACCTGAGAACCATTTGTTGTTGCAGCAATAAAACCCCTTATATCAGCATGAGTTGGCCATACTTTCATAATAGAGTTCTTTTTTTCCCCTCTAAGCTTCATGTAATTACATATTCAGAAAAATTCAGTGCACCAGACTTCAGATTTACCTATCATGTCTTACAGACCTCATTAGGGGAAAAAAGGAATTGTGTAAGAAAACCAATTCA
Source organism: Pardalotus punctatus (assembly GCA_013400915.1). NCBI lineage: Eukaryota > Metazoa > Chordata > Aves > Passeriformes > Pardalotidae > Pardalotus > Pardalotus punctatus. The sequence continues at coordinate 236,187 of VZTX01021315.1, read as the reverse complement.
TGTTATGCTTTCAAACACATTAAATTTGAGGGTGGATGTTAGAATTTTGTATAATTTGTTTCTGGCATATATATTCATTGTGTCTATATAAGCATCAGTGTAAGTATATGTATGACTGATCTTAAAGAGTGTTAAGCATGCTTCTAATCTGGTAACAAAAAACATTAAACCTAGCAGAGTTTTTCTATTTTCTCCTATTTACATCCTCATTTCAAAGAAGGCCTTCTTTACCCCTTGCTCAAAAAGGAACAAGAAAAACACTTGTCAGAAAAACAAACACACACATGCAAAGACAAAAAGAAAGTTTAAAAAACCAAATCCTGGTCTGCAGTTCCAAAATTTAAAAAAAACTAAAAAAAACCAAAACCAAACCAAAACAAACCAAAACAAAAACACCCCAAGAAACCCCAACAACAAAAAAACAACCCACCAACCAACCAAAGAAAAACCCACCCCCTCAAAAAAACCCCACAAAGAACCAACCCAAGATGATTAAATGGAAAACAGCAAGTCATAAATAGGCTTTTACTTTTTTGATGCTGTTTCACACACATACATTGGGTTAATTACTTTTTCATCCTCTTATTATATTTAATGACCCATTTTCTACTATTCATTTTAACCTAAGTCATGAAAAATCCACAGGATTCTCACGAAGTATAAGAAAACATGGTTGGAAAAATAAAAAAAAAATCATTGATTTGAAGTGATTGATTGATCCAACTTGTCCAAGCTGCTTTTGTCAGATATACTACAGAGGTATCAGTAGCAGCACTACAGTTAATGCTGTATTGAAATGAGCACTTAAAGCAGGATTAAAATTCTCCCATTTCATCCTTCGGTGATTAAAATTAGACTACAAGTGATGTAGCAACTCTTCAAAAGATAAGTACATACCACGCAAATTACAGATGAACATTTGAAAATAATGCCTTATTAAGCATTTTCCCCAAGAGCCTTAATGTGTTGGCATCACCTTAATATCAGAAATGTAGAAATGTTTCAGAAATGTACCCTACTCTTAGACACTTTCAAATTCAAAATGCTTTTTAGATAAGCATTTAAGCATTGTTATTAGCCTAGATTCTCTTTTATCTTGTAAAAGTCAAACAAGAGCATGTGCTGAACATTTCAGCAGTGCCTAGACCATGTTAATACTTCTGTGCTTTCTTTGCATTAGTGCCTGCTCACCTCCACAGGTCTGACTGTAATTTTTACTATGATCTTTCTTCAGATGGATTATAAAAAGAAAAAATCGTGTGAACATTGAGAACTTCTTTGGTGCTCCCAACAATTTATTCTTTTTACTGGAAAACACAGAAAATGCATGCAATTCCTTAAGTCAAAAGAAAAAATAAATTCGTTATAGGCTGCTTTCAATTAAAAATAATAATAGCCACGCATTTTATATTGTCTTCCTCAAGTACCTTTTCCTCTCTCAGATAAGGGATGTTCTGAGCTGGCTCCATGTGTGCACAGAAGGGCTGTGATAGCCCAGTGGGAGCTGCAGGCAGCCAAAAGAAACCAGTGCAATTGCAGCTCACCTCAGCCACAAGGTCATATATTTCCCAGGAAACAGCTATCACAATATCATGAAAATCAGTTCTGACATATTTAAAGAAACAAACAAATGGAGTATTTCATAAAAGTATTTAAATCTTTTAACTAGTTACAGAGTTTTTCTGTTTCAGATGATGGTTTCTATTGTATTGTGTTCAAGTACAGAAGAAAAGAGCACTGGCTAAAAGCCAAGTTTTTACATTAACAATATTCACATACATTAGAGGCATTGAATTCTTTGTTAATAACTTCAGCACATCTAGAGTTCTGGTAAAAGAGATACAAATAACTCAAGGTATGTTCTAAAATCCTTTTGTGTCCTATAGCAGAAGGTTTTTTTCCTGAAGAAAGACCTTATTAGTTTTATCAACTTACTGTGAAGCAAATTTTAATGTGATTATAGTTTTAATCTAAGGATACTGCAATCATTCAAATGGCACAAATGTGGTATTGGATTTGTACTGTCCTTTATGTTGAAGCCCTATGGTGTTTGCTAAAAATATTAAAAAAATATGTCAAAGCAATATATTCCTGTAGGATCTAATCTAGTTGAGTTACCAGTGGCTCCTTGAATGTAATTCCTAAGTGAAGTTATGCAAAGTTGTGCAAACTGTCATTTTAATCATGTTGGCTTCTTTTAACAGCTTACCATGCCCATAATTGTTGAAACCTCAACAAGTTTCTCGCTGGGTGTTGTGCAAGATTGCATAATAAAATCTTCATAATAGCACCTTACTGTGTAACAGATGACTTTCTATCAAAGAATGCAGTATTTCTTTGTCTTGCATGCAAGCATTAAAGCCAACAAAAACCCTGTCACTTTTATACTGTTCTTCTGTCATAAAACAGAATTTATCAGTATAGACAACCTTCCTGTGTGTCAGTGTGAAAATTACCAGTAGAATGTGCAAAAGCCCAGCCTAAATATTAGCAAGGCGAGAGTATGCAGCAGGTTAAAGAGAAAGATGGTGGGAAAGATGGCTGAAAAGAGCCATTGCAGGTTCTGAATCTTAGGTTCTGAATCTCTAAGAACTTCAGTTATTTACAAGTCGTTATTTGTCTGATGGCTCTGCTGGGCAAGCCCATCAACAGGATTGAAAAGCTAATTGGTAAACACCTGATTGTTGTCAGATCCAGCTTTTTGTTTCCATGACAAGTCAAAAAATCTGCTTTGGACTTCTCACATTGGTCTCATTCACGGCTTCCCCTAGAAAAATGGTTCTGAAGCAAAATAACATAAGCTGAGAGACAATTTATTTTATTCACTTTATTTAATTTGTATTTGATTTGTGACCTGCAGAGGTACTTGGATTATCTCTTTCTCTGAGATAAAATTCTCTGAGTATAACTTAATTGGAAATCTTGCCATGCCATTTTTTCCAAGGGTTTTTAAATGTTGCACCCTGTTCTAGGTCTGCTTAAGCTTTGCATTATTCCCAGGCACCTACAAAGTCCAGTGTTAAGCAACCATCAGGGCAAAGAAGGATGTACTTGACTCAAACAGTGCTCTAAGGTGTATTTCTTCAAAGAGTGTTTCCTGTAGCTGTTCCCCAACAGGGCAGCCAGACAGTTCTCTGATGAATCATTCAGAAAACTTTGCAGTATGTCAGTCTTCCTCCCAACCTACTCAAGTGCCACTGATTTTGAGTACAACGAAAAGAGTCCACTCTGAAATACTATCAGGAATTGGACACATGTGATTACTAAAGCACTTAACCATCACCAACCAAAAAAAAAAAAAAAAAAAAAATGGTTTATTTTGCTGCTCTCAGGCATCTCAGGCATTCCTGCTGCCAAAAATCAAATGGCACTGCTGGAAATCATAATGCTATTATAGAGATGGCAGGGTTTTTTTTTCATTTAGAGGGAGGTAATTGTGGAGGCTGCTCTGCTTTCTAAAAATAGATAGCTGCAAAACAAATTAATTTTACATTTGCATTTTATAGCCTCTTCACTTTCCCTCAAAATATGTGAATTCAAGAAAAGTAACACAGTATTAGTCACTTTTTCAAAGACACCAAATATACAATATATATTACCTAAAAGCCTCTACTTTATTTTACAGCTTCAGGTTTCTTCTTTAAAATGTTTTAAATGAAATACATGACAGAATTGCCACCTTATTTTGGATTTTATGATATAAACAAGGTCACTGTATAATTCAGAGCATAAAAACCTTTTCTGATGGGGAAAATATTGAGTCTTAGTGCCACACTATAAAGTTAATTGGGCCACTGGGAAAAGATATTTCAGGTAGGTAGCTAGAGTAGATATTTCTTTGGCACCATGTAGAGGTATTTTTCTCTGAATCCATCAGTTTACTTGCATTTTCTCTAAGAGAGCAATTTAAATTATGCATAAAGCTTCTCTCTAACCTATTTTATACTAATATCAATACAACATGCAATCTTCAGCAAGATGCTCTTGCTGGAAAATGAAGTTCACCGCAAAAAGCTGTTAACAAAGAGGTGTGAAGGCCTGTTTCTTGTTTTCTGGACCTGTTCTTCTCAGCACTGATCACTTGAAACTTTGTTTTCACTATTCTGGACAGGATAACTGCTATAGCATGCTGTCTTGAAGTGCTTTGCAGTTATGCTAAGCAGAAGCACAGAGGTTACAACCAGATCAAGTGAGCCCAGAGCAACTGTTCCTCATTATTACTTTCAGTACTAATAGTGTTCCACTTAAGGCAGAACTATTAATTGTTGGTCAGGTCTTTTGGTAAAGTTGAAAGCCAAGGAAGAACAAGTTCAAGCTAAGACTGGTGATGGTATCCTTACCAGGAATGATTTATCCATGAAAAATGATGGAATGACTGAAACAGTTGATGAGGAAAGACTGACTGATGTCATCTACCTAGAGCTCTTCAAGGCCTTTGACATGGTCCCACATGACATCCATACCTCTAAAGTGGAGAGAAAAGAATCTGAAGGATGGACTATTTGGTGTATAAGGAATTGGCTGGATGGATGCAGCCAGAGAATTGTGATCAATGGTTCTTTGTACAGGTAGAGGCCAGTGACCAGAGTTTTACCTCAGGGGTTTTTCCTCGGTCTTGGAATGGATGCTCTTTAATATCCTTATCAATGACACAGAGAATGAGATCGAGTGCACTCTCAGCAGGTTTGTGGATGACACAAAGTTAAGTAGTGCATCTGACACTACAGAAGGACAGGATGCCACCCAACGGGACCTAGACAAGCTCAAGAAGTGGGCCCAAGTTACCTTCATAAGGTTCAACAAGGCCAAGTGCTGCACCTGACTCGGGACAATCCCAGACACGAGTACAGACTGGGAGAACTCACTGAGTGCACTCTGTGGACAAGAACTTGGAGTTTTGGTGGACAAAAAGCTAGACATGAGCCAACAGCAAATGATCACAGCCCAGAAAGACAATTGTGTCCTGGGCTGCACTCAAAAAACCTTAGGTAGCAGGTCAAGGGAGGGGATTAGCCCCTCTACTCTGCTCTGGTGAGACCCTGTCTGGAGCCCTGCATCCATCTCTGGGGTCCTCATCTTAGCAAGGGCACGGACCTTTTGGAGCAAGCCCAGAGGAGGGCCACAAAGGTGATCAGAGGACTGGAGCACCTCTCCTAGGAAGACAGGCTGAGGGCGTTGGGGATGTTCAGCCTGGAGAAGAGAAGGCTCCAGGCAGACCTCAGAACAACCTTGCAGTACTGAAAGGGGGCCTAAAAAAGAATTGGAGAGACTTTTCACAAGGGCATGTGGTGATAGGACAAGAGGGAATGGCTTTAAACTGAAAGAGGTTTGAATTAGATGTTAGGAGGAAGCTCTTTACTCAGGAGGTGATGACAAACTAGAACAGGCTGCCCAGAGAAGTGGATGCATCATCTCTGAAAGTGTTCAAGGCAGGTTGGATGGAGCCCTGAGCCATTTGGTGTAGTGGAAGATGTCACTGCCCACAGCAGGGGGGTTGGAACTAAATGGTGTTTGAAGGCCCCTTTGGTGCCAAACCATTTTATGATGAATTCTATCATTCAATGACTCTTGTGACTAGGATTAAATTTACAGTGATGAAAACATCAGGTGAATCTGAAGCTTACTGTGATGCATACTTAATATCAGAAATGCTAGTTTAGGCTGGGGGCACATAGTCAAGCTTTACAGTTCCTTTAGATCTACCTGTTGATTTGACCTTAGCCTTTGCTTACTTGCTTATGTTGTCAGCCTCCAGATGTAAATAAATTCCTGAAGAATTAAAAGAAGTACAAGTTTTATGTTTTCAGTAAAGCAGGAGATGGAAATTAAAATAAGAGAATAGGATTAATTACTCAAAAAGATTTTTTTTTCCAAAGTACTACCATATATCTCTTTGTTGAAAACCCACATTTGGGGGCAGGGTTAAAAATATTTCTGTTCTCCTTTAATATTTTATGCCACAATCTGTACAAATAGAAGTACATATTACACATTAAGCATTTCTGATGCTAATTGTTTCCATTAGATTTTTCAATTATAATGTTGGTGTAACATCATGAGGTACAATCTGGAATAAAAAGAATGACTGCAAGAGTGAATAGTAAGTTAGATTAAAAAGTACTTCCAGCTGGCAATGTTTTGCGTTAAGTGACTACTTGAAAATACAATGCAAATTAAAGGCCAGCTTGTGCAACAGAATTTGATACCAGATCATAGACCTTTTTTTAATACAAAAATTCCTGTCTATGAGAGCAAGCATTTATTTTTAGGCAAACATAATCATGCATCTTCCCAGCCATATAAATTAGAGGAAAACAAAACATTAGATTTAAACTACCAAAAACACAGATGTAATCTACATTCTGTTTTCTGCACATATATGGGAAAAGCACAAATTGTTCTATATAGGACAGTCCTTTTTATATGTGTTTACAGATAAGAAGTTTCTCAACATCTTTCCAGGTACGTTTTCTCACTTCACACAAATGCCACCTTTAAACATTAAGACTGAACTATCAGGCAGTGAAGGTCTATCTGTATTACAAGAACCATAATATATGAATCCCATGGATGGGCTGCAGACATCTAAATAAGTAACATTTATTGGGCACCTTTGAACCTCTCATCTTCATTATAATCATTAATGCATCTTCCCCTCTGTCAATTGTTTTAACAATACCAACCCCTCTGCATGTGTTCAGAAGCATCCTATTACCAAACTGGCTTTTTCTCCTCCAAATGTTGATTCACCCCCCCACACCACACACACCATTCCACATTATTGTGAGATCTAGGACAGGCATCAGTCAGTCCTAAGCCTGAAAAAAACAGAGGATCTTTGGATACTGCTGAGTCAGAAAGGGTTTCTTTATGCCACAGGAAGGCAGTAAATGACAGCTTCATAATAGAATTCACTACAGGAGGTAAACACAAAGTAGAGGAGTTATTTCATGCTAGATACACTAGTTTGCTAATTTTGATTATATAATGTTATTGGCACATAAAGAAACAAACTCAAAGGTGAAAAAAAACCTTTCAACATTATTGGAAGATATATTTGTAGAACTAATTATCTAAAACTACATTCACGTAAGGAAAATTCACCATTAGTCCCTTGCTGTGAGAAAATACAAAATTAAATCAGGAACCTCAAGGCTGGGGCAGAGAATAAAAAAATTTACGATTTATGTTTGATGGTAAGTACAATGAATAGCAGAGGTACTTTTGATCTTATTACCTTCAGAAGCATGTCACCGGTGTCACTCAGTAGAGTCCAACTACTACAAACTTACATTGCAGCCCTTAGCAAATTCTTCCCTTCATCAGCTCTTCATATTGAAAATTGTTCTCTCGTAGCTTTCTTTCATTTTGTTCCATGGCGTTTGCAAGGTATTTAGGGCTGAGATAGTGCCTTAATGAGCATGTACACACAGTGCTGACCACTGCCAGATTCTGGGCTGCAGCAGACACCATACTGATTCCATGATTATGCCTTATCACATTCTTTTCATCCATGAACAGTCTTACAAAATAACTTAAAATTGTTATTACTTTTGACACATATATTTTATTATGACAAATATGGGGAGACACTTTTAGTTTGATAACAGTCTCTTGAGACTTAAAAAAGAACTAAAACTTCAAAAGGCAAAATTAAATGCTGTTTTATTATAAGAATACAGGTAGAGAATTATGAAGAATAGAACACTCCTTTTACATCTCTGCCAAACCTGAGACTTTTTTTTATAATTATTTATGGAATGCAGATGAGAACAATACTATACTAAGGGTAGAATGCCTATTAAATTATATTTCTGTGAAAAGAAGGCCTAGATAAAAAAAAAAATGTACTGAAAGAAATGTTATGAAATATGGATAATTTTTTAAAATCATTTTTATCTTCTCACTCCTTAATTTCTAGTAATGTAAAAAATCAGTCTACAGCACTCAATACGACTGGCAAATTTTACCAGGACTGGTTTGCAACTGAAAAATAATGTTGGTTAAGGGTTTCCTTATCTCTGGCTTCTTACCCACAGAGATGATCTATTTCTGCAAATCAAGCTGTACATAATTTGTGCTGTGTCAGAAAACAGACTCAGGCACTCACACTGTGCCACATAAGTAAACAAGAGTAATTATAATAACAATAGTGGAAACACCCCTACTTACTAGTATTTCAGTTTCTCCCTAGATTTGCCTTAAAGGAAGGGAAAAAACCCACATCAGATCCTGGGTTTTACTGTGGTTCCATGATGATTTTGCTGTTACTTCATTTTCAAGAGCATCTGCGCTGTAACTTCTCCATTATCAAGACCATCAGTGCTGTAAAAAAATCTGCTTATCACAGTATATATTTCTGTAATCTCCGACCTCTTTGTGCTCTGAGCCCAGAATAGTCCTGTAACCTTCAGCAGTAATTTGGTATTTACTTTCAATAGGTGTGACTGGGATAAACCTTTCTGGTAGCCTCTGACAGACTGCTCAGTCACAATTTTAATTTGAACAATAAATCTTTATTTGAAAAGGTATTTGTTTAGTTTATGTACTCAACAAGTTGTTTGGGTATGGTTTGTTTGTTTGATTATTTTTTTCTTTTTCCTTCACCTCCAAAACCCAGAAAGTCTGGAACATGCTAACTGTAAAGACTATAAACCTTACTGATATATAAGACTATAAATTTACCTTCACTGTCATATGTCATATTAACCAGACTTGTTAACTTTTTCTTGGCTCTCCTTATATATTTTTTTTTTTTCATTCATGTTCTACTCTGATATTTTGGGCTTTCAACCCTGTGGCTATGGCCATCTCTCTGTGTACATGTTCATGCCACTACTACCTTTAACTGTGGGTGGACTAACACAATATAAATATCAAAGTGTAACAGCAATATTTAAACACCTTCTAACACCTTTGTCTCTCAATGTTTGTTCCATTTGTCTATCCAAATTCAGTAAAACTGATGGTTTATAAACCATTTAGGTTATGAGCTTTATTACTAGCAGTTCTTCACAAGTATAATCAAAAGCACTGATAAACTAAGTATAATTTAACATTAGAAACCTTCTAAGAAATTTATCTTAATGTCCTGGAAAAAGGGAATCTTCCCTGCTCTTCCCTGTATTTCTTCAAAAACTCTACCAGTTTCCAGTTAGTGTGAAAAAAACTACTAAATCTTTCTTCTGGAGCTTGAAAGAGACACTGACTTGAGCCGAAATTCAACTGGATATTTTAAGACAAGTTTGGATGTGTCTCATTATTGCATTTGCAACTGGGTTGCTTATGCAAATCTGAGTACACAAATCTGATTTGAAAGGCAAAACATTTGTCTGTCCAAAGTTAATTTTATCAGCACATAAATTAAGGTCAAAAGGAAACTGCCTTCCTCCCTCAAGTCTCAGGCTGCCAGAAAACATGTTTACAGTGCCTTCTCCAGCTGACTGCAAACCATTACAAATCCTGTATTTTTACCAGAATGCTACCCTTGCAAAACAAAGTCACACAGACCACTAACTGCCTGTACTACAGTTCATGAAGTACTACAGTTCCCCATATTCCCAATTCTTGTTACCAAAGCCTATGAAGTAATTTTACAATAATTTTTATATGTAACTTCTCAAAGGCCCATTAGACTCAAAGCTCATTTCTCTTTTTATGTAAGAATAATATGTACTGGGGAAAAAAGTTGTCAGGTTTGGGATTTTAAGATGTAGCACGACTAGAACTTGTTACCTACTTGTAAAGGATCCTTCCCAAACAAAGTCTTGTTGGGTTCATTCATTCCACATATTTTCCTTTTTCTTCCTGATCATTTGTCCTTTCTTAGCCAGTTTACTTTGCAATTTATCTTCTGCATTTATTTTTGCCTGTATACAATTCCTCCTTTCCCGAGGCTCCCTTTATAAGGCAACAGTAATTTTGCAATACCACATACTATACTACCTCTTATCTCAGTTTTTGGGCTACAAGTTTCAAAATTAACACCCTGGAGACTGATGCAAAACATCTTTGCAGCAAGAGATAGAGAAATACCTGCACAGTCCACTCCAGGCCCATCTATCACTCTATCAAAACTCTATAAAAATGTCAGAAATATAAAATTATTGCCTGTCACCATCTTACATAAATCTTCATCTCCTTTTAACCTATTCATAGTTACCAAAATTTTCCACACCTAAATATCAACCTAAACCTCAATAATTTAACTTTCCAAACTATATCCATAAACTAAACACCTGATCACTCTTTAAAAGTCAAAATGGGTAAAATAAAAATCTGATGATAAAAACAGGGCTTTCATTTCCAGAATAGTGTGAAATCATAAAATACGTGCCTAGAAATTATCCAGATTAACCTCTTGGGCACATTAATCTGTGTAAGAGGATACTTTTAAACAATAGTGCAAGTGTGCTACTGGAAAGAATCTCCACCACATTTATATCCATTATATAAATTCCTTGTAGGCATGCTTTAATATAAAAGAAATCCTTATTCTCAAACCTAGGCTTCAAATGGAAGGACAACTTGTTATCTTAAAAAAAAAATTAAAATTTCATACAGAGATCTAAAAAGCTGATAATCAGCTCTTGAGACATCAGTTGTAGCAACCAAGGGGTTTCTTTACTGGAAACAACAGAAGACTGAGTGTTATGTTCTATAAAGAAAGACTAGGACAATTAAATGCTTTGAGCAGAAAACTAGGAAAATATCTACTGCAGGTTTAGGGGGCTCATTTTTTCTTTTTCCCTTGAGAAAGAAAAACAAAAAAAGGTCTAGGAAACAATGTGTCATTCTGCGTGCATAGAGGTATTCAATGGGATGCTCATAAAAGAGCTGATGAAGAACAACTTGTCCTACGCAGCAAAATAAAAGAGCATAAATAGGCTCACACGATGAATCACAGCATCTGTGCAGGCCAAAATACACAGAATTAAAAGGAACTATTATAATATTCCACCTTGAATCTAGGGAAAAAAAAGGAAGTGTCCTAATTCAGTCTCTTCCTAGGTAGATTAAATAGTTTTGTCCTTGAAAAAAATGAAAAACAATCAAGACATGAAAATTACTATTAGCTAAATACTTTTCTGTTTATTTTAAGATTATGTACAAAGGAGCATTGTTGTCTCCCTCCATCAATATATGCCTGGATACTTAAAGCTTTGACCTAGTCTTCTTAATATATTCACATTAAACCTTTCAGCCTGCATGTTTCTGCATAACTTTAACGTAAGACTACCTTGTCCAGGGAAAAGCATGAAGACTTTGAAGGAAATATATAATTTATTTTTATGTTTATTTAACTACGTTATTATTTTTCTTCATGTACATTAGTCTAAGACAAAATTATATTCTTTCCTGTTTGAGAAAAAAAAAAAAAAAAAAATCACAGGCATTTTTTCTTTGAAGTAAAATCCATAATTCTGGTGGATCGTGTGACTGTCACAAGAAGATACCAAAGGAGGGCAAGCAGATCAGAAGTTTGACTCAGAAATAAGATAGACTTTCTTAATTTCAAGCACCTGCTTATACCTCAAGCTTACCAGCACTACTTTGGGGTCCAGCTTTCCTTTTCTTTTAATAGAGCTCTTCTAATTCAAGCTGTTCAATGCACAGAAGTCTCCACATGATGGCACCATAAATACCTGCAACTGTTTTTCTTCACTCTGAAATAAGGTGGAAAACCTGTGCCAGTGCAATGAGAGGTTGACATCATTGTTAGACTACACCTGTACTCCACACTATATCAGCTAATGGTTAGTTCCTAATATTAAACAATTGTGAATATTTCTCTCTAGTCAAGAAGCTATGATCTTGTTCAAAGGTTTTTGTTCTTTGAGCAAAATATTTGACAAGTAAAAGTTTTTCCTCTTCAAAGACAAACAATTTTGTTGTTAGTATGAGGTTTTGTTTTTTTTTTTTTTAACAGCTGTTATTAGCCCCAAGATTTTTGATCACATGTACCAGGAGGAGTAGCTTACAGGTGAAGTTTTTATTTGAATTATGTAAGAGCACTGTTGTTTGTTGTTGTTTTTCTTTAAGAAAGAAACATTGCTAAAAATTTAGCTTTGGCCAGAGTATTGAAACCAGCTGTAATCTGACTAATAACTTTGTACCTTTTACAAGCCATAAGGAAGAGCTACTTATTGCTTCTATCTGATAATTAGGAAAACTTGATCATGTTTTCTTGTTAAGTTGCTTTTGTTAGCAGATTTTGCTTTACTTAAACTATTTTTAGAAGTTCCATGAATCAGACCTTACCTGAACAAGATTTCTTTCATGCAAAGTCTGAGAATTTCAATTTTGGAAAAACTAGAGGCAAGATTTTTAAAATAAAGCATGGAAAATTAATGTATTTATAGCAGGTTCCAGACAACTTCAGAGAACTTTCATCAAAATTATGGAAGAGGGTAACTTTCACTAAATTTTCTCAGTCACTTTCACTTCTTTCATTTTCATAAATACAGGCCATCTTCCACACTTTTCTTAGAGAAGCAAAAGATGGTTAAATAAAAAAAAATTACGATGGAACCAGAAAAATATCGTCAATAGCTTAAAGAATTTACATTGTGCTACTCCAACAATGGCTGACTGCATCAGCAATATAAAGCATACAATTTACTTTAATGAAATTAGAAAGTGGTTTGAAAGAAATCCAACAGACTGTTTTAATCCAATGACAAAGCAATGGATCTTCTGACACCCTGTCATCTTAGGATACAGAATGAACAGTTGGTCTACTCTTTTCTGTCTGGTTTTATTTGATTGTTTGGGGCGGGGGTTTGGTGGTATTTGCACTGGGCTGTGTGAAATTCCCTGTTGGGAAGATGAGCAACTGTGGGTGTTTCAAGAAGGAAGTGGCTTACGAAGAGGTTGAATAAAATGTTCATCATACAGTCCTTCAAGATTACCTCCTTGTGTGAACTCCAAAATCAAACTACCCTGCCCCCCTCTCTCAAGGCAGAGGGCACAACTCTCCTGTTGACTTTAGATCTCAAATCTTGTAGCCCTTCTTTTATTTATTGAATCATATAAGTGCTGTTCAAGCACCTTACAGAACAAAGTACATTCTAATTTTTATCTTCACTGAGGACCATGTCAGCAGTGAGAGAAAAGTTCTGTGTATTCAGTTTGTCTCTGAAAACTAACCTACAGTTGCTTTCATCAGAGGAGCTGTTGGGCCATGCTTAGGTCATGATATAAATTTTTATCATGATATGTACCATTTCCCCCCTCAGTTTTGATGTAATTGAGGGCCTTTTAACATAGCCTACAAACAAGAGCCACTAGAATTTCCACCCTGAAAATATTTATACAGATTTCTAACAGCCACAACTAAACGAAGATCTGACATTTGCAGTTTCATCGAACTGCAATGAGCTCCCTGGTCCCAACCACAGAGAGCAGTAATTCTGTCCCCTTGCTAATAAGCTGTGTACCTTTTCCTACCGAGAGCCATGTGTGAAAGCAGCAAAATCTTTCATACTGCTCCAAGAAATTATTCAATTCTTTTAGTTGCCTCTACTGTGTCTGCAGGGCAGGAATCTCTTTAAATGCCTGTGATGATTTGGAATAGAAGAGCAGAAGCTGAAATGGGGAAATAGGATATTTATTAACTTGTTTAATATATTTTCATTGCATCAATTGCAATGCATTGTAAGTGTAGTCCTCTACCTCAATATACAAGGGATTATCACACTATATCAGCACAGAAAGCACAGGAACAAAAAAATACTGTCAGTAAAAACCAGTACAGCTTATTATAAGCTCAGAGGCAATTTAGAGCAAGTTTAAAATAGACGCTTTCAAATACAGTTGGTCTTGAGTGACTTATTTTATTTTTGCTAATGGAACAAGGTTAAAATGACATGATGATAAGGAGTCTCAACTTTTTAATTATGTATCTACTTTCATTTTAAGCCTTCATTCTGGTATAATTTCTCTTCACTGACATAGGCTCTGGCATGACTGGTGAAAGCAGCCTCCATCTGCTGGTATTCATCAGCTGCACAGTCACTGCTGCTGCCACAGGGATTAGAGAGTGTGGCTTTCTTCTGGAAATACAGCCTTGTTCCAGTCATGCCAGGTCTTCTCTAGGGACTTCATCATCCTCCTCTTTCTCCTTTTCCTCCTCCTTTTCCGCTTTCTCCTCCTTACTGGACCTGACACCAGGAACTAATGTACTCCCTTAGGCTGAAACCTCACACAGTCCTCCTTGCTGGAGGGTATATATGAAATCATCAGACATTAAAAATAGAAAGGGTTAAAGCAGTGTTACTTTTACAGATAACGTAAGCATTTAATTATATATGTAGTGACAGCACATCCCTGGTTTGGTATTTAAGTGAATTACCATATTTCCAAGTGACTTTTATTAATATTTTTGAATGTTTATGACTTATTCATAGACTTCTTCATTCACTATCAATTATCACTGAAATACTTTCCTTGCTAAGTGGCAAATGGCGTATTTAAGTTGAAAAAAGGTTAAATTCCACACATTTCTGACCTTCCCTTCAAGAAGTTGAAGGAGAGAGGGGGAACAAGGGTGTCTTTGCATCCCATATTTTTCCTCTTATGATTTGGGTTGCCTGGTACCCCTGCAGGGATAAAACTGTTTCTTAAGTCATCCTTAGGGAAGTTCCCAAGTGTGGGAATGTAGAAATTCTGGTAAGTGGTACTGGGAATCAACTGCTTTACTTTGCAGAGGCTGGGGTTACGCAAGGGAACTTAATTCGAACACAGGACATGAAGCAGCTGAGTGAGGGCACTTGGAAATCCTTGGCTTTGTCCCTTCATGTCCTGCAGGGACCGTGCTGATTTTGACAGGCCATGCCCATGGAGCAGTTTGTCAAGTCAGTCTGTCAAGGTGTCTCCTGGGATGCTGTTCTAAACTTACATAAATGGGAACAATTGTCACCTGGAAATAGCAAAACTGTCTGCTCTCCCACCCAAGCCAACTGTGATCTTGCAATTTGCTATTGACATATTAGCTCGTAGAATATATGTTTCAATAGTGTATTCCTTGAAGTAATATCTGCTGTCTCACATTTCAGTCCTCTGTTGCAAATGCATTCAGCATGGTTTCTCTAGAAATCAGTCCATATCTGAGAAAGCCAGAGGAACTAAACATAATGCCATTTTCATGACTGGAATCCCTATGTGCTTTCTTTACAATATTATGAAATTAGTCAGTTATTAGTGCTTGTCAAAGCATGGCTCCACTCCTTTTTTATCTGCTCCACAGCAAATGTTTTTCTTTCTGTGAATGAAGGGAAAACAAGAAACATCGTTTTTGTGATGTTATTGCTATGGTCCATGGGAGTGCAGTTCAGAAAACAGCCACAGAGCTGTGAACAGCTGCTTCGCAGATGAACAAACATCTCTTGATTTACAATGACTTATGGGAGACACACTGGATTCCACCCTCAGAATAAAACTGAAATACTTTTATAGTTGTATATGATAACATGAAGATCAGCATAAATGCATATATTACATTTGCTCATGTATATATAAACACTGTTTTTCCCAATCAGCAAAATTTGCATTTGATACTGTGAAACACTGAGGATTTGCACTGACGATTTGGGTTTCTTTTTTATGCTCATGTTTTCCTTCACAAAAAAAGTTTATCTCTGAATCTACTTTGTCAAATATCACTGTAATATTAATTAAATAAAATGTCAGGTCTACTTTAGAATACTTTAAAATAATTTCCTAATTTATTAAGATTTTTTATTCATCATGCACTTCTAAGTATCATAGAATCATAGAAACATTGAACACTTTGTGTTGGAAGGGAATTTTAGAGGTCATCTGGTCCAACCCCTCTGCAATGAGCAAGGACATCATCAAACAGATCAGGCTGTTCAGAGGCCAGTCCAACCTGGCCTTGGAGCACTTGTTCCAGTGTTTTATCAGCCTCATAGCAAAAAAACCCCTTCTTCCTTATATCTAATTTAAATCTAATGACTTTCGGTTTAAAACTGTTATCCCTTCTTCTTTAGCTATCCCTGCTAAAACATTTCTCCCCTTTCAAGCTTCTGAATAACTAAAAGCTACAATGTGGTTTCCCTGGAGCCTTCTCCAGGCTGAACAACCCCAACTCTCTCAGTCTCTCTCGGCAGCAGAGGTGCTCCAGCCCTCTGATGATCTTCTGGCCTCCTCTGGACTCACTCCAGCAGCTCCATGTCCTTCCTGTGCTGGGACCCCAGAGCTGCTGCAGCTCTGCAGGTGGGGTCTCAGCAGAGTGGGGCAGAGCAGAGGGGCAGAATCCCCTCCCTCCCCTGCTGCTCACGGTGCTTGGATACAGCCCAGGACACAAGTGACTTTCTGGGCTGGGAGTGCCCATGGCCAGCCCATGTCCAGCCTCCCACCCACCAACACCCCCAAATCCTTCTGGGCAGGGCTGCCCTCGATCTGCTCATCCCCAGCCTGGATTGATACCAGGGGTTGCCCCAGCCCAGGCTCAGGATCTTGCCTGCTCTGGTTGAACTTCATGAAGGTCCCAGGGGCCACTTCTGGAGCTTGTCCAGTCCCTCGGGATGGCACCACGTCCCTCAGATGTGTCATCCACACCACTCAGTTCTGTGCCAGCTGCAGATTTGCTGAGGGTGCAAACTGTCCTGTCCAAACTATCCCACTGTCTATGTCATTGTTGAAGATAAACACTACTGATCCCAATACCAGTGCTGGGGGATCATAACGATTTAATGATTTATTTATGATGCTTATGAGATGTCAGTGACTTCAGTGCGAAAAACCCAGCATATCATATCACATCATTTCTGATTTGTAAAAAATAAACTCCATTTGTCATGGAGTTTAAATTCATTTAAATTAATTTAGCTTCAATCAATATATTTACAGACTTTAGAAAAAAATACTATTTAAAAATTTTTCTCCCATGAAACAGTAATCTTAATCTTGACAGGAGAAGAAATATTCCTACCTATAGCAGTAATAGCAGTTCCACTGATGCCAACAGTCACTTTTCATTATTAGCTGCATATATAATTTCAGTTATTTAAATTTAGATGTTCTTGACCTAGTTTCCTTTTATTTTTAATCTAAATAGCTCAAATATCTAGGAAAAAACCAAAAATGTTTCTGTAGAGATTGGCAACTTTGAGCCTACGATATGAATGCTGCATACATGTATTCACTTATATGTTACCACCCTGCTTCAATATAAGAAACTGACTCAAATGAGGAAGGCAAGAAATAGGCAAAGCAATGTCAAGGATGACATTGCTACGCTGTTCCGTGAGGGGCATGGAATAAACCTCAGCCTGACACCTGCTCAAGGCTGAGTTACAAGCAGTCCATTGAAAGGCAAAGTCAGTCTAATCAAGGAAGACAGGATAAACTGGTCTAAAAGGAATTGTCAAAAGCACACAAAGAAGTATCTCAGTTTAGGCATGGCGTATAACTGTTCCGTATTTTTTGGTTTGAATGTCTTCTATAGGTTATACAACTTGGGATGGATGAATAAACCATCTCTTCATGTGGGAGAATCTTATGGTTCTCTGATGAAAGAACTGTTTCATCACACATTTCTTTTTGAAAGCTCATGGGCCTTTGACTTGGCCTCAGGCTAAAGGATTTTAGAACCAGGAAGATTTCAGCCTAATGATGCATTCAAAAGTGGCTAGGTGGTATGGCTTCTACTCAGAATGAGGAGCAGAAAACAAGATTTGTCATTAGAAGGTGCACTCAAGAGTAATTAAAACAAATTTGAAGTACAGTCCTCCCTGGTACTATAACATCTGTTTTGTATTACCACATATTTGAAGTAACAGTTGGTCTTTGCTCTTTATGGCTTCATAATGAACTGAACCTTAAGAACTAATTCCTAAACATCACTAGTTTGGATTCCTAAGCATGCTCAATTTTATGCTTTCTCATGCCCAGAAAGGATTACTATCTTCTTATTACGGATAAAATATAAATATGGAGAATATTGCTGCTTTTTGCCAAGACAGAATGTCTTAAAAGAGAGAGTCATATATAATTTTTACTGCATGCTACAGCTGTAACTGTAGCGCATCAATAAACACTTAAACCTTAACCATCTTTTTTGCTAATATGAGATGGGAATAAACTGTCATTTAATCACATAAATTAGAGTGGATTATGTCCTGGTAAAGCTTAATATTATTCAATAATGCAAGTTCTTGGGTCTAAATTGATGCATATTTTAAAGTTAGTTTATGCAGCATTTGATTTGATTCTTTTGTATCTTTTGTCTCATTTGAATGGATTTTCTTAAACTGTGAAAACCCGCTGAATGCATGATTCTTTGTAGAAAGCTTTATGTTTTTAGAATATGCTAGGCAGCCATCCTTATAAATTAAGTACAATGTTTCGCACAACTTTTCTGAATACTAATGAATTGCAAAGGTGATCTCTTGAAATACAAGAATATGGTGATTTTGCTAAGGAGTCATAGTACAGCTTTTAAAACACAAAATATTTAAAGAATATTAAAGAAAGCAAAGAGAAAATGAGGTTATAATTTTAAACTGATTTAGTTAGAACTTTATTTTATATTCATTGAACTTCACAGCAAACTCCCACTGGCACCAGTTTATTGGATTAGATATTAAGTGACAACTCTACACTCTGCAGTTAGACTGCCAAAGCCAATGTGGTTTCCTATACCACTTTTAATCTTTATTTCATTATTTCTGACCACTTCTTTTTTATATTCCTCGACTACCAAAAATAGTTTCCCAATTTTTAAATTGCTGCAGTCACAGGGGTTTAGTTTTGTATAGTATTACTCCACATCAGTTACCAGCTCATATGTTCCTCTTTTTTTGCTATATTCATGTGAAAGTTCCAGAGCATAAGTCTCATGAGGTGCAACTGAGAGAACTGGGGTTATTTAGCCTGGAGAAAAGGAAGTGCAAGAGAGACCTTACGGGTCTACAGCTGCCTGAAAGGAGGTGGTAGCAAGGTAGGCATTGGTCTCTTCTCCCAGGTGACAAGTGACAGGATGAGAGGGAATGGCCTCAAGTCGCACCAGGGGACATTAAAGTTAATTATTAAGAAAAAAGTCTTTGAAAGGGTGATTGAGCATTCAAACATGATGCCTTGGGAAGTGGTTGAGTCACCACCCCTGGAGGTATTTGAAAGATGTGTAGATGTGGCACTTAAGGACACGGTTAATGGTGTTACAGTAATGGCTGGACTCAATGAACTTAAAGGTCTTTTCCAACCTAAACAACTCTATGATTCTGTGTTATCATCAAACATTTTAAGGTGCTTCAGACAAATATTTACTTGTTTCATTGCTTTGATTTTTTAATTCAGATTTGAAATTCGTGTTTGGATGTAATTTCACAATTATAAATTTAACTAAAACTTTATTGGTTTTGCTTTTCTTCTTCTGAAATGAAGTCTATCCAGAGTGGAAAAGATTTTTACCCTCACAGACTTCCTTGGTGAGACTTGCTATAGTCTTATAAAACTGAAAAAGACAAAAAAGAGAACTACAGACTGGTCTGTCTCACTTTGGAGTCCTGCAAAATCATGAGGCAGATCCTCCTGGAAATTATGCTGAGACACATGGAAAACAGAGACGGCAGCTGTGACAGCCACCATGGCTTCACTGAGGGCAAACTGTGCCTGTCAAACTTGGTGATTTTCTATGGTAGCTTACAGTATTGGTAGACTGGGGAGACCAGCTGGTGTCATCTACCTGGGATTGTGCAAAGCTTTTCATCCTGTGCCACACAACATCCTGGGCTCCAAACTGCAGAAACATGGCTTTGATGGGTGGGCTTCTCAGCGGATCAGGGATTAGGTGGATGGTCATACTCAAAGATTTCAGTCAATGGCTTGATGTCCAGGTGGAGGACAGCAAAGAGTGACATGGCTCAAGGATCCATAGTGGAATTATTTAATGCCTTTGTCAGGAAAATGGACAGTGGGATTGACTGCACACTAAGCAATTCTGCAGATGATACTAAGCTGAGTTAGTGTGGTTGATACTCTGGAGGGAAGAGATGCCATCCAGAGGGACCTTGATGGGCTAGAAAGACTGGCCTGTGATCATTGGGACCCTGACCATTGTCATAAAAGCCCGAAATTCTTAAAAAATCTTGCAAAGTCTCCCTGGACAGTTAAATCTTGAGATATTTTGCATTAGCTTTCTTAGTTGCCATCTATAGCAGTAAAGACTAATGCAAAATGCTTCCTTCCCCACCATCCCAGAAAGTACTTTTATGACAAAAGGATAAACCAGACTCTTTCTGCTGTCAACTAATCAGTGCTTCAAAATGTTGTCTGCATAAGATATCTAAACTCTGAGGAAATCAAAATCCAAACCCTTTGTGATGAATATTAAAAAACAGCTCTTCAAGAACTACAAAGTTTGTAGCATGCACTATTTTCACTTGCATCCTTCAATTAGTTGCCAAATACATTGATTTAAGTTCTGAGAGGTTTTTTTTTTTTTTGCTTTTTGTTTCTATCATATCCTACAAAAATATCCCTACTGGGAAGACTTCAAGTGAGCAGATATATGGAGCCACGAGTAAATACCCTGTATTTTAGAAACTGAAATTTCTATATTAAAGTCAGGGAAAGATGTCTGGATGTGTGTGCTATGACGTTAGAGATTTGCAGAGGAGTTGTGTAGGACTGCATTGAACTTAACATATCTGTTGCAGGACACAAAATTGGTACATGGCTTTCAGGGGAATTTTAAAAATGGGCAAGAAACATGAATAGCAACTGTCTACTTATGTAGACAGACAGAAATTACCTAATGGAGTGTCATGTGGTTTTCTGTTCTAACTCAACAGAAAAGCATTCTCTGAATTCAGGATGCACATCAGAAGTACTCAGTTTCCTCAGGAAAGAGAGACACCACTTTCCAGACTTTATCTCATCTTCCACTCCAGTGTGACAAACATGGAGTTTACCGGCTTCGGTTTTTAATCCACCATACATTTATTTTTATGAAAACTTCAATGGCACTATGGCACTCATACTTTTCCCTTTAATTTATTTTATACTCTTACATCACTGCATTCTTTTATAGTTTATTCCAGTCTAAGCCTCTGCAGCCACAAACATTTCAACCACCATGTTTTCTTATTGTGAAAATATTTTCCTAATTATTACTTATTTCAGCCCGAATGTCTTTGTTTTGTTTTCAAAGCATTAAAGCATGCTAACACAGAGCTAAAAACAGTCAACCCCCATCCCCACCCCTCAACCTACATGGTGCCATTATGCCCAGGACACTTGCAAGTTTACACAAATATTTCAGTTTCTATGTGTTCTGCTAAATTCTGTGGGTAAGTTTTAAAAGGTGGAGTTTCTCTCATGCATGTCATTTTAATTCAACAACTATTTACAGGTGCAGGTCTATCCCACACTTGCTTAGAGCTCCCTTGCCTCTCAGAAGAGGTCAGAAAGAACATCACATCTTATACATCCTTAGTTAAATACAAGTACAGAGGTTTTGCCAGTATAATTTTACAAATATGTAAAGAAAAAGAATCCTTGTCTTATTTAAAGTACTGTCAGAAATCACATGAATTTTGCTTGAAACAGATATTTACCAAAAAATATGGCAGTTAGCAGGTTAAAGAACGGTAATGGTTTAAAGTTTCACTCAGATCACTCTGTGATGGTAACATCCTACTCCAAAACAATTGCATGAACTGAGGGTAAATGCTTTTACTTTCTGGTACAAAACCACAGTATTAAAACAATGTTCTTTGAAATCTCAACATGAAATCACTGTTATTAGAAAAGTACAAGATAGGAAAGAAATCAAATTTACATCCTAAAATTACTGTGCCACAATTTTTTATTCACCACATACCTAAACACCCTGTAATGCTGGTGTTGAAAAATCAAAACACTTTGAACAACTTTCCCTGAGGAGCTGAGTTTCAAACTTGACATGATTGTTCAGCCTTTCCTGTGGTCACTAATAATAGCGTAAGAGTTCTTGGGATGAAGTAGTTTTAATAACACATCTGTGCTCTTCTGGGGCAAAAGTTTATATTGTGTTTTTCTGTGTAAGGAATGGTCATAGTAGTGGTGTTCAGCTTGGAAAGAAAAACATTTCTTAAAATTCAAAATTTAAACCTATGACTGATCAATCACTGAGTTTGGAGAAAACAGGCATTGGGGAATATGACAATGATGGAAACAGGTTAGGAAAGTTTTTGAAATGTCTTTTGTGAAAGAATTCTTGATTGCTTCTTTGACTGCTCAGCTCTCAACCATAGCCCTTTTAATATTCCTAAACATTTAGCTTTTTATTAGAAAAATCATAGTAAGATCAAATTTGGCTTTTAAATTAATGGATTGTTTTTAAACCCCAATTTGATATAATTTTCAGAAAAGGGAGAACATTAATGTTATACTTTTTAATGTTATAATTATTTTGAGTTGGTTTTGAACATAGAAAAAAATGGTACATATCTTATTTTAAAAAGGATCATTAAACACTTCCATAAAGCAAAATAACCAATCTCCAAACCCTGTTGTTACACAAAAAGGAACAACAATGAAAGTGGC
The DNA here is from genome assembly GCA_013400915.1 of Pardalotus punctatus. Classification (NCBI taxonomy): domain Eukaryota; kingdom Metazoa; phylum Chordata; class Aves; order Passeriformes; family Pardalotidae; genus Pardalotus; species Pardalotus punctatus. Next base: position 213,636 of record VZTX01021315.1, on the reverse strand, counting down.
AGCAAACTTTTTCATGCTTCAATTGTTTCACTTAAAGGTACAGGCAAATAAGAAAATTAATTACACACCACAAGTGGGTGTGAATAGCTCCTCAGAAACTTCCTTTCAGGATAATTCTTCAAAGGAAGATGAGGAGATGAATATAAAACTTCAGAGATACTCACATGGATATTTAATATATCTACATCTGACTTGTATTTTAAACTGTAGAATAAATGGGCAACTTGGGCAATGTAGCAAAATTTACAGCCAAAAACATACAAGGTTTTAAATAGGGTTGATGCATGTACATGATGATGTACAGGATTTTCCCTTACAGAGCAGAATATCTGAATTCAGTACAGTGATAGCTACTATTTTGAGGAAAGCACAAACTTCCCTTCAAAAAACCCTGATAATTATTCCTGAGGACATGGCAGATAGCATTAGAAGTCTATGGCATGAAAAAAAATCACAAAACTATGGCATAGTTGTTCACTTCTAGACATTGCTGCCTACATGAAATCTGTCTGCTTAACAGCAGCTCATGAGTCACAACTTTATTACTTTGCAAGGGTTCAGGACCTTCCTCCACAGGGTACCAGAAAGATGATATATAGACCATGCTACTGACATGTCAGAAAAAGATCACTTGACTGAGAAACATAAGATTCAGACAAGTTGTCCATTTCATCATCACGAGTATAACAGAAAATTGAAGTGCCTTGATTTTCAATTTGCATTTTTCCTTTAAAATGGACATGCATTGATTAACAAAAGGAAAAAAGAAAAACAAATAAGAGGAAGAATGTAAAGAAGACTGGAAAACTTTATTGCCCCAGTGATTGATTAAGAAAACTGAACAGAAGAACCCTATGGGCACAACTCCTACCTGCACACATATGTAAGTGTATCCCATATCTTAGTTATTGACAGACAAGTCTTCAATTTAATAATAAATCCTTTTACCTATTGAAAGTAATACGCTTATCATATAGAAAGTTTTCTTTTAGAAACACATTTTTTTAGTAAATACTTTTTGCATGCTAAAAAATCTTTAACAATTGACAGAAATATTTTCAAATAATGTTTGAATATGGGCAGTCAATCCAGATTTTAGATATGTAAAATATAAAAACACAGCAATCCACGAGTTACATGTTCTAAAACCAAGAAAAAAAACCATAGTCCAAACCATAAACTATTATGTTTAATAACAGAAACTTTATGGAAATATAATCTATAATAGAATCTAACTAGAGTCCATGTCAGCAGATTAAAATATTTTAAATGCAAATTGAACTTACAATAAATCTGTCTGCTAAAGAATTAAAATTAAAACTGCAACCTTAGTAGTAGTTGCAAATAATCTGTGCACACATTATTCATTTCCCAAACACATTTCATGGACTAAAAGTAGAGGGCTTTTTTAATTAAATATGTGTGTATATTTATATGTGTGTGTGTGTGTGTGTGTGTGTGTGTGTGTGTGTGTGTGTGTGTGCGTGGACACATAAAGTCCCCTTAATTGAAATATGCTAGTAGAATATATGAAAATTGGTAATTAAACCACTCTAATATTAGAAATATAATTATGAAACACATCCTTAGAAATAATGCTATGTATTACTTTATTATAGTAATATTATCATTAAACAGGAATCACTAGCTACCTAAAAGAGAAAGATAAGCTATATTGCAAGGTTACAATATATTTTCTTAATGCTGTATTATTCTTATGAGGAAGAAAAAAAGTTACACGTATTTCTTTAGGACAGAAACAGAACAAAGTTATTAAATTAGCTATGTTATATTCTTTCCCTTCCTGCACCAGCTCTTGCTTCTTGTGATATTCCAGCTAATGCTCCAAGACACAGACCTCTATGCAATTACAGGCAGTGTCAGCTGGCAGCTATCTGAGAGAAGCAGATAATCCTGGTTCACTTCTATTACAGCCTAAAATTTTTTTTTTTTTTTTTGCTTTTTCTTTTCTTCAATCAGATGCTCTGTGTCATCTAAAGAAAACAATTTGGTCACACAGGAATGGAAATCACAATGAAACATAAGGCATGGCAAATGAAACAGACAAGTTCCTCTTTTATGAATATTTTAAAACAGCTTGGCTATCCAAGCAATGTCTTTCACAATTTTCTCAACTTTTCACATTCCTCACTTTTCCTTCTTTCCTCCCTTGGTGTTTTCTTCTCTACCATGTCCTTATTGCTAAAACAAGACCATTCATAAAAAAAACTAAACAAAACAAAACAAAACAAAACAAAAACACACAAAAAAATCCCCACCAAAACCCAAAATCCAGAATCAACACAGTATTTTTGTATGTATTTTTGCTCTTTAATCTCAGTTCTACATTCTGATTGATAGTACTGGGCGCTTGTAGCTGAGATGCTTTCATAAGGCAAAATGGTATATGTCAAATGCAGAGAACAGAACATGCACAATTCATTATCCTCTGAAACAAAGCCTTTGTAAGCAGAATAACAATTATTTAGATATTGACAAAATCAGTGCATTTTATAGAGGTACCTGAAGCAAAACCTTGCAGGGGTCATGAAACCAGTCACTAATGTACTCCTATGTTGGGATAGACTGTAACCTGCTACTATTGAATAGGTTGAAGATGCTGATGAAAAGTTTAATTCTATTAGGTTTTCTAATATTGAATATACAGTAACTTCACCGTTCTACTTTTACCTACTGTCTTTGAAAAGGTTCTTCACCCACAGGGTGGTTGGGCACTGGAACAGGCTCCTCAGGGAAGTGGTCACAGCACCAAACCTGAGAGAGTTCAAGAAATGTCTCAGGCATGGGGTGAGACCATTGGGATGTCCTGCACAGGACCAGAAGCTGGACTTGATGACCCTAATGGGTCCATTCCGATTCAGTATATTTTATGATTCTATGGTACTGAGGCTTTGCTTACTTAATTCAATATTATTTAAGGGAATCTTCACTAATACAGTGTTCCAAAACAGAAAACATAAATTTCTTCCCCTCCCTGCCATCATTACTGAGGAAATGTTAAGACCTAGAAATATAAATTTAATGTTGCATTCAAAAAACTTTTCATTTGTTTTTTGTCACTGCCAGAATATATTGAGGTGACACTTACCTAGAAGGTAGATAAAAATGTAGGTTGAACACAATGGGTAACAGAAGTAAACCTGAAGTACATTGTAGAATAATACAATAAAAAAGTATATTTAAAAATCCTAACAAAAATTGATGAAAACATTAAAGATATATAAAATCTTTAAGTATAAACCTGATTAAAAATTTTCAATGTTCTTCTAAATAATATTTTCCATTAGGCCCATTTATCTCATGAAATATGCATTACTGATGAGTTGGTTGTTTTAAAATTAGGTCTAAGTTCACCAAAACTTTAACATATTAAGAGGCTTTTTCATTTTTTTTTTATTAAATAAACATCTCTATGTAGTATGAAGTTGTTGCTGGCACTAATTTCCTAGATTGTGACAGATATTCCCAGTTTTCCAGAATAAGAGAACTTGAAACAAAAGTGCATCTAAATTTATAAAGAATCTAGAATAGCACAGAAATTATATTCTTATATCTATATTCTTATTCATGCAAAAGCCAGTATTTGAAACTGGTTCCTAAACACTAGTAGAAGGTAAAAGCAACATTTCAAAATACTGAATTTATCATCCATCATGCAGTATTTTTATTATATTATATTCTAAAGTCCTTTAGACTCCTTTCAAAATTACTATGTTAAATTTTCTCTGTCACAGCTGTCTCATTAATCCAATACAGACACTTTCTTCGGTATATTATTCACCAAATATTGGAACAAAATGTTCAAGAAATCCATATAATTGATAATGCTTCATGGAGCTTCAATGAGTAACTACTGATATACGTAAACACCAGTTAAAAATTCTACCTCTGTGACAGCTGTGAAAACACTGTGAACAAACTTCTGACGTAAAGGACTAGTCAGTCACTATCACAATTCTTCGGTTACTAATTTGAAAATATGCATTATTTTTATTAAAAACACACACACCCCACCCCCTTCAAATGTTTACTTTGCATCAGAATCTCTGGCAGGTTAGCATTTCAGTTAGCATTTAATGAATCTCTGCTTTGTTGGATTTGGGACTTCTATGGTCAGGGTTCTTAAAACATTCAGGGAAATATTTTACTTTCCCTAACAATAGCCATGACATATTATGTATATGTAGAGCTTTTCCTTCTCTTGTGAGAATAAGTGGTTTATAATAATTATAAAATAAAAATAAAAGAAAAGATAGTTCCAATAAAAACCCCAAAAAAGAACCACCTAGTACACAGTCTATAGTGTAATATTAGGCTCTGTGAACTGAAATATTCTGGTTGATACTTCCTAGCTTAAATCTCACATTATTTTGTAATTATCTCTTCTAAATTACTCCCACAGAACACAGACTGATCTGTGGAAACCTGAGGTTTGTGGTAGATACCTAATGAGAATGAATACACCAAGACTAATCATACTGAGAGACTATTGTATTCCCTTCAGCTTCTATCAAGATCTGAAACCCAAATGCAGACACAGTTCACACATTTCATGCTACAAGTGTTAAAATACAATGACTTAAATTGTTACTGTTCAATTAATTAAAAATATTTTGGTGAAGTTATAAACAAACCCTTAGAAAATGTTTAGCAATGTTTATGGCTCACAACTAATGAATGTGCACTGTCTGTATATTTCCACAGAGCTTCATATTTTTAATTGAGTAAAACAACAGTAAACACCTTTCTTAGGTGTTGCACATGAAAAGAAAGTTTCTGTTGTATTTTGAATTAGTTGATTTACCATCATCATAAAATATTTACCTATTATTATTTATTACCTAGATGTCAGTGAACTAAACTGAACAATTAAAAAAATTATCCTCCCCCAGTTGTAACAAAAGGCACTTATTACTGAAATTTAAAACCTTCTTGCATTATGGGTTTTTTTTTATTTGTTTGTTTGTTTGTTTGTTTTTGATTTTTTTTTTGTTTGATTGCTGGTTTTCTTTTTTTCCTTTTTCTTAGTTAAAGCTTTATCAAAGACAAAACTCCTCACATGCAGGAAGAAGGGACTGTATCTTCTTAGCACCTTAGGGCCCATCAGTGGTGCTACACACTCAGGACTTTTATTAACAAAGTTATACAAACACAAATGGTCGACATAAACAAATAGCTGAATAAATATTTGTACCCGTTCTGAAAAATCTGGAGGAAATCTCTGTCTTGTCAGGTGGTTTGCCATGAAGCTTAATATAACTCACAATTTCAGCTGTTTTCATAGTCTTAATAATTTCAGATATTGAAAAAATACAAAATAGTTTTTTAAGTGTCATAGACACCTCATGGACTATTACTTTAGAAATCTAAAGCTGAAACAAAAACTATTTCTTTAATTTGATAACTAGCTTTGAAATACCAGTTCCTGAGTCCTGTTTTTGTAAGAGGATTTTTTAGAACAACCAAACAAGAATTATATAAATAAGACATAAAGTGCCAAATATCCATTATTAAGTATCATATCAAAACTGGTGTACTGCCTATGGAATTCAGTTTAAAGATCTGAGAGATTTTCTTTATACACTTTTAGGAAAAAAGCTGTCCTTTATCCCTTCAGTTGTCTGTGAGAAAATCCTTATCTTGTTAACTCCAGCCAGGTACAGAAACGCCAAGAGCAACACTATTCTCAAAGATTATTAAATTATATCCTTGTAAAAAACATGAAAAATAAACCTTTGTCATAACACAGTTCTCTTCAGAATGAGAAAATGAAATAAATAAAATATGGGATTAAATGAAATATTTACTCTTACATGCAAGGGGAGGCCTACTGGTATTTTTGACAAGAAAGTACAAATAGGAGGTGAGCTAAACGAGAAAAGGATCTTCCTACTGTACATTTTCACATGCATGTGTGTGTTTGGCAAAAAAAGGTTTTGCAGCTGGAGTTTGAAATCTGGCTGTTCAAATGTCCCTAGAACCTTTCTGACAGATTTCCACTGATCAGGGTAGAGGCCAAGCCACTATATTTTTTTCTTCCCTGTGGCTTTTATTATCTAATTTAAATATATTAACCCAGACGGCAAGATTCCTGGCACCCCACCTTTAGCTGCCCAAATGGATTGACCTGCAAAGAGTAAAAGTGGGCTCAGGGAACTGCCAGTCATAATGAAGAGTTACGGAAAGGAGATGGTCACGCCAAATTTCGGTAGATGCAGATAGTAGATTAACTTCTTACATGATAGTTACACTTATTTATGAAGAGATGAACAGAATTATGTGCATGCTTGTTAATTTACTGCTGTAAATTCATTGATATGGATAAAAAATAGCTTGATGATACATAAAAACTTATTAACTATCCTCTTATTGATGTTCTACAGTCTCTCTGGGTGATATTCATCCCTGCATTAATACAGCAGTAGGGCCTATCAAACATTTTAGCTACTCAGACCAGTTAGACCGTGAAAGCCAGATCCAAAAATCATACTGCAGCTGTAATGCAGAGATGTAAATGAAAGCTGACTCTACATCCTTTACAAAGTAACCTAGAAATTGTTAAAAACAGGTTTCCATTCAATCGAATTCAGTGTAAATTTCCTAATTGATTTCAGTTTGAGTGGGTTTTAGAACCAGGTATTTAATTACTGGTCATGCTTTCAGTTTGGGGATATAAACAGTAAAGGAAATATTCAATTTTATTTAAAATTATGCAATGATTTCTATTGAAAATTGGCAGCTGCCAGCATTCCAGAAAATGAGACTGCTAATTTATATGCCAAAATAGAAGCATTTAGCTGCTGAGAGACTTGATAAATCTATCTCTAAATGACTATTTGCTAAATCAAGTACATATTTATAATTGTGTAAGATTATATTATTTCTCCCTGCATGAAACTGGGAAGGAGAAGTTTTCTGCATAGAAACTCATCCACTGGATTTAATCAGACCACTTAATGGATACTATACTGCTGAAAATGTTTTAATGATAAGATCCAGCCTGAAGTTATCCAGCTCTTCTTTCCCTATCAAAATAATCAAGGAACACTTTATTATAACAAACAAGAATATTATTTAATTGGGCAAGATTTAACATAGCCATTAGATTTAAGGAATACTGCTAAAAATATTAGTTTATTGTCCTTAGTGAAGTCAAAGTGTAATAACCAAGAATACACCAAAAGATGTTAGAATGTATTCACCATACAAGTTACAGTAAAATTTCTCTGGATGTTTCAAAGCTAAGCTTTCATTTGCTAACAAATACAAATACAGGAGTTTGAGTTACTTTGGAATTCCAAACAGTGACAGAAAACATGTAATATACTGGATTAAAGACTCTAAACTTAAACCTTTTATTTTGCTATTACTGCTTCTAGTGATTAGTGTCTGCACAATAAATTGAAGTCAATAGGATAAACATCCAAAACCCAATTTAGTTTTCATACATGTAATAATTTCATATCAAATTACGATGGTAATCATGAATGGAAAGATTCTAATCAACTTAAGTTAGTTTTTAGAAATCAAATCTGTTTAAGTTGTCAAAAAATCACACTGAAATATTTTCTGTCTCACAGCTTGAAATGATAGCATTCTTGCTTTCTCTAGTCATTTTTAAAATTTAAGTGGTAGTTATAGGAACCTTAAGATGAACTTTTCAATATGTTGAAACTGACTAATTTTCATCTATATTTAAATTACAATGCCTTTTTATTGTTGTTTCTTTTCATGGTTGAATTATGGTCCTTGAAAGCTACTTACACCTAAGATCTTAGTTTCATCAAAGTTCTTTCAACTCAGATGATTCTATACCTATAACAATGGGATTAAAATTAAACATGAGATACTGTGATTATAGTAAAGCCAAAGTTGCTATGGAATTATTTCTCAGAAGTCAGAGATAATGGCCTTACAGTCATTTTTCCATGAAAACTATTTTTTGTCACCAAGCTTGACTAACAGCAATAGTTTTCGTAAGTGTCAAAAAACACAGATGGTGTAGTAGAGTGACTTGATATAAATAAGCTACCTTGCCTATTTGTATTGCTTTTGTCAAGTTTCCACTATTTCAGTTCTTTTGTGAGAATCATAAATAAATGGTGATGCCATGATTTCATTTGTTTGCATAACTAAAGGCGCAGCCAAGTTTGATAATCATGACTGAGAGTTGGTCAACTGATATCCTTTCTTGCAATGATTATTTACACAGGGAACAAGAAAATTCCTTCACATTGTCCCGTCTCTCTCTTTCCAAATGGATCTCTCATTGGCCCATCAATTTTACTCCAGTTTGTTAGATCACAACTTATTGCACAACAGAGAAGCAGCGTTTCAGAATTCCACTACCAAACATGCAACACCCCTTCGAAAAATATATACACAAACACGTATTCAAGTAGAAGAAATACACAAATTATTGAAGAAGAGAGTGCAAGAAAATGCAAAGAGAATCCTACATGTGTATACAAATAAATTTCACCCTTCTATGATGATTTATGGAGCCTTTCTTCTTCAAAATTGATGGCATAAATGAGATTGGTAATAATTTGTTGAACATCTTAATTAAGACAAAGGTTTAAAAGAAAGGTATTCACAGTACTGAACTTTCTGGTTTGTGTATTTTGGTGAATTTATGTGAATGGCTTAAGTAAGAATATTACAACAAGATCTCATTCAATTAAATTAATATTTATAGACCAATGAAGATTTACTTTTCATAAATGCTTCAGAATTCAGACTAGATATTTGCAATTCACAGCTCTTGGCACTGCAGCAAAGATTAGGGCAACTGATAAAGTTACTGCATGACATAGAACCACAGCATCATAGAATATCCTGAGCTGGAAGGGACTCACAAGGATCACCAACTCTATCTTCTGTTTTTGCACAAGATAACCCCAAGAGTCCCACCATGGGCCTGGGGGCACCCAAATGCTTCTTGAGCTCTGTCAAACTCGGTGCTGTGACCGCTTCCCTGGGAGCCCATTTCAGCACCCAGCCACCCTCTGAGTGAAGAACCTTCTCCTAATAAAAAGCAAAACTCCGTTCTACTCAGTTTCAGGCAAATTTTAGGGCTGGTTTTTTGTTTGTTTGTTTGTTTGTTTTTGACTGATCATTTTCTCTACAATGTAATAAAGTATAGTTTTACAAGTTTTATATCCTTCTTTATGTTTTCTTGGGAATACTTTTTCTACTTCTAACACACTGTTCCTCCTTCCGTTTTCCTTATCTATTCCTTTTTCTATTTCCTTATCAGCATATTTCATCTTACTATTAGATGTTTGCAGTGCCAAACTTTTGCTTAAAAGGTCTTTCTCTTCCCAGTCTCCCTAACTGTAGAAAACCACTGAAAGACATCTTACAAATATAGCCTTGAGCATCTTTCTCATCTTACACGTCTCCTCAGTCTTATCTAGCAGTCTCTTTGTCAAGTTCTTACCACATTTCTGCATTTTATGCTTTCAAAGCCTTTCTTTACCCAAAATTTCAGAAGATACAACTTTCAATTTGACAGCCTAAGAAAAACATGGAGATTTCTTATTTCTCTGAGAATCTTCTTCTAATTATGACATTATGATATTTTCTATATATTTATGACAAAATTAAAGAGAAAATACTTCTGATTTTGAAGTGTCTTTAAGGCACTTCAGCATTGATCTGGTATTTAACTAAGGTATTACTGATGAATTGAGGTATTTAAGCCCACCCCAACAGTTTGGGAAGTTTTAGGAGCTTAACACCTAGGCTCAAGCTAGTTAATTCTCATGGAATTAATCCTTTTATGAAAGCCCTTTAGCTAACATTGTTTCAGTTTAGGGTTTTAGGCAATCTGTTTTGATTTAAATTAAATGAGTTCCTGAGTATTTAAAGTAGTTTATCTGTTATTTTTCAGCTTCTGGGAATTCCAAACTTGAGTCTCTTTTAATAACAGTTGCTATAAATTACAGAAAAGGTTTGATATATGGGTGAATTTATTTACACCTCAAGTTTCATCAGAATTAAATAGAAGGAAAATGAATTTACCTTGCCTCTTCCTACAATTAACTTGATCTTTACCCACAAATGCACAGCTTGTTGATTTTGAACAGTGCCCTCTATACCCGTGGAACCTTAGGGAAACCTTTCAGCAGCACCATGCAGGGACAACATGCAAATTAAGAACTTTTAACAATGCTAACAGGAACTGGGTGATTCATAATCTAAAAAATTCTTCTGAGCATCCCTGAGCTGAGCTAGATCTATAGAGCTGATTAGGTGACAACTAATAATAATATTTTATTTCTTTCCCAAAGAAACAAGATGTGATAGACACTATACAAGGAGAAGATCTGATACTGCTTATGTAGGACATTCGTAATTAGGTGCCGCACTGCGTATCAGCTTACTTAAACATGGTGAAACTCAGTTAAGCTGCTTTAACTCAGACAAGCCTTTGAACCAAGTTGAAGTCCTTAAAACGGTATACAATTTGCTTTAAAAGTTAAACAAGTCATAAAGTAGCGATTCAACTTCTAAAATGTGTCCATTGACATTTGACATTGTTCCTTTGAATGAGTGTGACAAATATAGAATCATCACTTATCCACTCAGATTAATGACTAAGCTAGTTTTACTTTTTTTCCTGTTGATTTCTGATGGCCCTGCATAACCAATTTGCTGATGTGAAAGACAGCTGGAACCTCTCATGTTTTATGAATGGTAAAGCAAAACTCTGACCTCAGTTTAAACTGTGCAGCATTACTGACAGCAACAAGAAAAGTGGGAACATAATTTAAAGACAAATGTTCTGCATTTGAGACAGAGCAGTTAATTTGGCTTTTTTAAATCTATTTCTGTCAGAACGTTTTTCAGTTTTCCATGCAAAAGGAGCAATCCCACAATTCATTTTGAATCATGCTCCCCTTCCCCGAGAGAAAACCCAGAATAAAAGTGAAACTCTAGGAAGCAAACACAAGCTACTTTGAAAAAAAAATGTTTGTCTGCATCTATAGCTAGTCAATAAGAATGATACCAGTCATTTTAGGTCGGTACAATGAACTGCATTGCAAAATAAGTCAGAACACAGCAGGACATTGTCTTGGTTTCTCTGCACAGAAAACAGTTTAAAAACTTCATAATATCAAGTGCTAATTCAAACAGCTATGAGCTGAAAGTCAATGATATGCAGCAAATATGCAAATCCAAAAATACTGAATTAGGAAACACTTTTGGATGAGAGTCACTTGTGAGCAGGAAATGCTGTCTTAGGAGCTAAAAAATAGTACAGCTTGTATTGAAAATTATTAGCTTCTTCTGAGGAACTAATAAAATTTGAGGCCACAGGACTGAATGATAGAATTCAAAATATCCATGCACAAAATTATTGAAATAATTTCTTCAGTCTTCTTTTTTTTTTTTTCTGTGATAACTCAGAATTTTCTGATTTATGTTTTTCTTTCAAATTTTATCATTTATAAACCTCAGGTGTACCTTTTGTGTTACTCACCTGTTAATACCTGGAGAAGACTATGAAGCTTATACTCATTAAATAATAATTTCTGCTGTCTCTCTCTGTCTTCCTCTCCTGCTATCTTCTTAGCCTACTGAGAACCTTCGACCCAACTGTGGAGAGAGAGGACCGGGAAGCGAAGTGAAGGGACGCACACAATTCTTCTAGTCCCATTAAGAAATTTCTGTGACAATCACAGCTTGCATCACCTCCATTCACAGCTGAAGAAATACAGTAGTCAAGCCTCTAAAAAGACTTTTTCTCTGGAACTGTAGCACCAAGGACCAGTCACACCTACAGCCTGCCACATTTATCAGGCTCATGGAGCTGTAAAGCATTCCTACAAACATCACACTCAGCAGAGTTCTGCAGGAAACAATGGCAAGGTTTCTTAACCATTCATTGACAAAATTTCGGTTAAAACTAGAAGGCTTTATTAATTTTCTGAGCTAAGGCTAAAAAAATCACACAGAGGTTGGTTGGGCACTGGAACAGGCTCCCCAGGGGAGTGATCATGGCACCAAGCTTGACAGAGTTCAAGAAATTCTTGGAAAATATTTTCAGCACATGGTGCAATTTTTGGGGCTGTTCTGTACAGGGCCAGGAGGTGGACTCAGTGATCCTTGAGTGTCCTTTTCAACTCAGGATATTCTATGATTCTATGGGCTAAGGGTTTTCAGTATGAACAAGTATCAGCTTGTTTTAATGAAGACTTACAGTGGTGACAGTTTTAAGTCACAGAACTTAGACAAGTTCTTGAGCTTTAAATAAATTTTTAATGTCATTTTGAGTTAGAACACGACACTGAGTGTACCTAATGTCTTACAAAATCTACCCACCTACAGCAAGTTCCAAATTTATAAGACTTCTCCAATTGTGAACAAATTCCTACTGAATATGCTGTATAGCGGCATACTATGTGCTCTGAGAGAAATTAATGATTTTAGAGGGATATTTTCGCAGAAGCAGAAATAGAAGGAAAGATGAAAGATTGCTTTAGAAGAGTCCACTGAAAATATTTATTTTTTTTAATAATCTCTTTATTTTTTAGGAGAATCATGGGAGAGAAAAAAATATCCTCAGGCCTTTACTAGCATCCAGAATGCTACATCAGTTTGCTTTAGCAATTAGCACTCCTGTTGACAGATTCCTTATATATAAAACCGCTATGTCTTCTTAATGCAATCAGAAGTTACAGACAGTGATATAACTTCATCATATGAATATCGTGTTCCTTGAAAAATGAAAGTGGGGAATGAGTATTGTGCTATTTGTAAAATCTCTAAGAAATTAGTGGAACTCTCATTAATTGTGCAGACTTCTGACTTTTACCCGGCATTTTAATTACCAACTTTACATGACAAAAGTGTCAAACAAGATGTTCCTGTTTTGTGTATTTGGACTCAGCATTTAACCTGTGTAAGTATACTAAGCCTAATAGCAAAATCACCAATCTCCTGAAGAGAGAGACCTGCGATCACACTAAATGTCGGCCCTCTGTTCTTTTATCATGACATGCTTCCTCTCCTGAGATTTAAGTTTTGTTTTTAATAGCTCCTAGAAATAAAGCTGTAAAAACAGTCACATTTTGAAGTCCTATCCCATACTCTGGAATGGTTAAAACATCTTCAGGGAGGTTAAAGGAAGTTTAAGACTTCTTTTTACAGATAAGAACCAAGACACAATACAGCCTTCACTTTAGCACCCATAAGGATGAAGTAATTGAGATTTTTGAGGTTTTTGGATCCCTTGGCAACAGAAGCCCTACAAACTAAGAGTTAAATTGTTGCAGTAGATAGCCTTCTACCTCTGCCTTTGGATGCTATCTCATGTGATCATACATTTGCCCATGACATTTTAGAGGGAGAAACAAGCAAGTTAATCAAATGAACTTTGTCATATTTCTGTTTTCTTGACAGTTTGCAGTGTCCAGACTCACATGAACAGTTCTGAAAGCCTCTTTCTTTTTATGCAGCATGAATTTCTACTTAGTTTCTATGCAAAATTCTTAGGATCTGATGATGTGGCTGGATACAAAAGCATTTTATATCTCCTATGATGGTCTCTCTTTCATTTATAATCTCTGTCCTAAATACTTTTTCAGTTACTGTGTCCTAGCAATAACTGCTACAGTGTTATGCATAACATACTTACTAAAGTAACAAAGAAAATCTATAATGAGAAAAATTTGTTTTGGCTGTCTGAAAGGCAAACACTACTAAGAGAGGTACAGCACATGGTATTACATTTTCCCCTTAGGATTGGAAAGATGAACAGCTCCTGTGAGAAAAAAATGAGCTTGAAACCTGCCATCCAGACCATGCCCAGTACATATTTTCCTTTACTTTTTCCCTGAGTGTCATTTGGTATATGCATCCCTTTTTATTTTTATACTGCTGGAAACCATGAATGTCTCTCCCCCTCACACCTTTTGTGAGTTTTATTAAGGATTGTATATATTTCCAATTTTCATTTGAACTTCTCAGCAACATAGGTGACATAATTGCCTCATCTGCCTTTCCAGTCATATAAGCACATACCGCAAAAAAAACATCCTGCTATATTAAAACAAATGAGAGCTGCCTGTAAAAATAATTATGATCTTAATTCTGAGCACATTTTTTTGTTATGGAGATTTAATATTCCTTTTGAATCACTCATTTTTAGAAGAACTGAGGTAGCATCTGTCAAATTTTAGGCCACTAACAAAACAGAAAGGAGCAGAGATGGTAACAACAATTAAGTGCATTAGGTGTAAGAATAATAAAACAGCCATTTTATAAATCTCAGCTTTTCCTCTCCATTCATCTATTCTCTACCTTCTTGCTGAGCTATTCCCCTTCCAGTCATTTGTATCTTTCTTCCCAACCAGAAGTTCTATCTGGCATCCTAAACTGCATTTATGCTGAGCTAGGATACATCAGAGAAAGAAGACAAACTGCAAATGTTGGACATATATTTTTAAAGTCTATAAAATGCTTGCAGCAATTATTCTAAAAAATGTTGACTGCTTTTGTTGGTTTGTTTTTTTATTTTTTTGCATAAACTATCAAGTGCAATGTCAGGACTTCCAGTGTTCTTTGAGCACACAGGGGCTCAATAAAGGATTGGAAAGGGTGGGGAAGGTTTGGGGACTGCTATCAGGAGGCTGATGGAGGAGGAAGAACAGCAGCCACCATCCACCTCTTGGTGCTCCAGCCCACCACCTGCTCCAGTGGAAACTGAAAATATTTTCCCACGGATTGCTTTGCCTGCTAATAAAATCCTACTAGGTCCCAGTCAATATAGAACATCCTCTTGCTGTTTATACTCATGTTCACATACCTGAGCTTCATCTGCAGCTCCCTGGCATGAGTCTCTTATACTTATGCTAATTTTCTGTTTGGAAAGAGCTGTGATTTTTATTTCCTTTCCCCTGACATATTTGAAGGCAGCTGCTATAGCTAACATGCACTCTATTCTAATGGCCTCCCAAACCACAAACACGAGAGAAAAATATGGCATTTTAAAATATAGAACAATCCTGTATAGTGTTTTATTTCTGGTTACAGAAATCACTGGAGACTGCAGACAAAAAAATAGAGTAAATTTTTTCCATCAAAAAATCCTACATATTGAACAAATTAAAACTTAATTGTATTCTCTATTCCTCCTCTGTTTATGCTGGCCTACTAAATAAAATGTAATTTTATGATCTTAAATTATAATCTAAATTTATTATGATCAGATGTAGAAAAGTTCTAAAACTGGAGATTAAAACCAAATTGTATAAAGGATAATTTGAAGAAGACATCTATGGTTTTGTTAATTTTTTGTTTTGTAGACAAAATAGTCACTAAACACTGCAGTAACACTGGTTTCAAATATTTTTCACATAGTTTAGGCATGAGCTTTAACCTGTATTTTCTGTGACCAGATTCTAAACATGATCTTCCCTCCCCCCACCCCAGTTAGGTACTATTTGATATTAGCAATGTTATTTTCTATTTCCAGGTTAAAAATGCCTTTAGAAAACTAGCTATTAAAGAATCATCTAGATATTTTTTTCCAGTCCATTTAATTGTCACCTTATGAGTTTATGGGTGATAAATATGAAGTTTTATTTTATACACACTGTCAGGAGATGTTTATTTGTAAATACATATTTATATATGCTTTCATTGAATAGTAAATTACAAAATGATGGTATACATAATTTAATGAAATGACCTTGTCTTTATGTTTCCTGAAGGGACAAAAGGTGGAAGCTTGCCTTTTAAGCTGAGAAAACCGTTCCAATACTATTCTCACTAGCAATTTAAAAACTTCTTCATGCTTTAAAAATTATAGAACTTTCTAGAAATATATTACTTCCTCACACCTTGCTTGTGAACTGTATGATTTCAAAAGGGGGAAGCACAATTTGTCCTCTGCTGTGCTCTTACCAGCAATATGAGACATGAGGAAAGATCACCTTTGCTTTTGTCCTTATAAAGAGACATCATAATACTGTTTTTTGAGAGTTTTCAACATCAACAACAAAAATCTATCAGTACTTCATTCAAAACAAGTAGAAGTCCTTTCACTGTCAGTACAACCATTCTTGATCCTCACGCTTTTCCTCCAGAAACCTCCAGCTCCTATTTTTCCAGTACCACCTTAATGGTCTCACTACTTATTTGATTCATAAACTCAACAGAAACATAAATGCCTAGGGAAATAGTTTATATATTTAGGGTTTGCATTTGTCTTTGGCATGGGGAATGAACAAATTCAATTCAACCACAGAAATCTGCATTCTAAACAGTTAAACAAAGCAAATAAATCTGTTTCTGTCTAATGAGAAGATCAAATGTGCATTTGGGTTGAGAAGACCCAAATGTGTGGTGATGCTTGGTAGCAGCTGGAACTGGGGACATGGAATTGAGACAGCTATGCCTCTACCTGATTCAGCTTTTACACAATTTATGCAAATCTCCTCTGTGCTTAAGTTTTTACTACTACAGCCTTGGAAAACCATCTTTGTTTTTAAATCTTTTAAAACAGAATGGCTCTAGCTGACACACAAATAATTGAAATAATTCATTAAATTCCTGACCTCAGTCAATGCAAAATTATTTCCACTGCTCCTCAGTGTAGTTCTTTAATCTTCAGACATTTCAATAGATCATGTGTTACAAGGGGAACAAAGATGAGTAAGCTCAGTAAGACACAGCACCAATCTTAACTAAAACATCTTCAAATACAAGATAGATGGTCTTCCATAACACAGGGCATACAATTTTCTCTCACAGCTTTCATTTGGGAAAAAAAAAGCTCAAGTGTAATGAACAAGTATTGAAGATTCTCTTTTCAAAGCACTCAGGTACCAATTAAAATTAATTTTTCCTTCAAAATCACACTGTTCTAGGAAATAAGAAATACTAGTAACTGCATAAGGCACCTTACTTACAGGGTAAATTTTCTGTCACTGCTGTTTCAGTACTTCCATAACCAAGGTGCCTCATTTGTAACAAAAACAAGCAAACAGAAAAATCCCTTGCTCTAAAAAGCTGTAACATAAAAAAAAAAAACCCTCCACTCTCCAAACAATGAATGTTTTATTTGTTCTGACAACTGTTCCATAGCTAGGGAGCTGTTTATACCTGAATAACCATCCAGAATGAAGGACAGAAATTTTGTAAAATTAAAGCCTTTTATGAAAAAAAGATTGTGCTAATAACAGTCATAGCTAGGTTCAGTAAATGCAGCAGTGGCATTACAGCCAAAGTAACTTGGAAGAACACTGGGATCATTAGACTGCTTCAAATAGTTGTAACTGCCTAAGAATAGATTATCTTAAGCACAGATAAACATTTATGCATTTACTTATATGTATACATAAAAATATATGCATACTTATATGTACACACACATACACACACACACATACAGTAAGGTTGTAGGAAATATATGGGAAAAAATGAATAATAAGTTCATTGAGGGATAAATACACATTTTTAGATTTATAATATCAGTGTTTACATTTCTACCTCTGGTTAGCAAGTAGGAAGCATATATTCTGTTTTATTAATTATCCCTTTTTGCCTTTTTCTTTTCTGTTTGTTCACATCAATTTGTCAAATCCATCTACAATGCCAATGCACTGAATCTCAGATCACAAAACCACAACAATATGAAATTCCTCCCAGCTGGAATAAAACATTTGAACTGCTTTACAGATGGTCAGTCAGTCCCCATTAAAAGTTTTTGTGCCAGGGAAGAGGGCAATGGTCTGAGGAGAGTGAGAACCTCCAAGGGACACGAACAAAGATTTCAAATAAGAACAAGTCTGCACTCTCTTTAACACATCTCTCTACTGTTGACAAATAAAAAGCTAAGCATCCACTGCACCTTGAGAAACAGCTTTTCTTTCTGTCCAGGATGTCCAGACCGCCAAAGGTCTTTTTAGACCAAATGTGACAGGAGCAGGAGTCTCTTCTGCTGGATTGCTCTATTGTTCATTATTAGTAACTGCACAAACTAATTTCCCCATTATTCACCCCTCCAAATGGCTTTTACATGGGAATTAGATGCTTTCCAGTATTTATTCTTCCCTTTGTCATGGGAAGAATTAGGGGATTGGAGATATTTATAATGGAATAACCTGACAATGGAACATCTAAATATTCATAGATGATAAACAGAACTTCTGTCTGACAAAATGTTAAGTGCCTGCTTATGCAACAAAAAGAGTTTAAAAGTGAAGCTCTTTTTACTAAGAATTCCTTCAAAAGGGCAAAGGAAATAATGAAATTTGGTGAATATTCAGTATATTTTAGACTTCTGTTATTAAAACAATTATATATATAATAATGGTACGACCCAAATCACAAATCCTTTTTAAATAAAACTGCATATACCACAGCAATTTAAAGCAGAGAGTTGTTTGGCATATCTCTTGAGATCTTTAATGTTTTAACTGTTTGTCTTGAGCAGATACTGTGAACTGCCTGCCTTGAACTTTTTCTCTTTTACAGTGTATCATGCTACAACAAGGCTACTCCAGTAATCTCTTTTTACTATACAACAGAGTCTTCTGATTGTGTTTAAAATTCTATAAATTCAATAAAATTCTACATCTTCATAAAAAATTAAATTATCTTGCTTATATAAAATTTGAGCATTTTTGCAGACCTTTCAATACATGTAAATTCTTGATGGGATCACAGAGGGAGAACCTAGTAACCACAAAGAATGAAATATTGTTATTTACTTAGTTTAAGAAGGACCTGTTTAATGAAAGCCAAGAAGAGATTCAGACTGCTGCAAAGGTAAAAAAAAAAAAAAAAAAGGACAGCACTGAAAAGAGAATGTGTGGGTTTTTTCTTTATCTCACCAGAGCCAATTCTCAGTGTGAAGCCTGTGTGAAGCCTGAAACAGCAGTGGTTGTTGAACAACTGACGATGCACTAGTTGAGACCAGCTCCAGGGAAGTAGAAGTAATCACCTGTCTGACATAAGAGTTTCTATCTGAATTACTATTTAAATACAGAAATAAACTATAAAAGAAATAAACTATAAAAGAAATAGTAGTAAGAACAATCACGATGTTTTATCAGTTTTAGGAGGCACAATTTCCAACGTGTATCACTTCAGTAATTCAATAGAGAAGAATTTTTACCTTTTCTCCCCTGCCCATGAAATACTACATACTTTAATTTCTAGCAATACTAATTCAGAAATGCTTAAGGGGATGCACATTTCTAGATCAGCACTCTGTGTGGTGTCACCTTCAAGACCTAACAGAGTTTGGAAGGTCCCAGCAGACCTTTCTAATCGAAGATCAAGCAGAGCTATGGCAGAGAAAGACAGTAAATTCCACTCATTCTTCAGCTGGCTAAAAACTCTCCAATGCATGAGTAGAGGGAACAATTTTCCCAAGAGGAGTTAGAACTTCTGTTGCTATTCATGACCTCCTTTATCATGTTACACTAACTCCTCTGTGAGGGAACAGAATGACTGATCTGCCTTTGCCATTACAGGCCCCACTTTGCTGTCAATGGTCAAGGTCTTTAATACAGTCAAAATACACTGTAGGATTAAAAAGAAGCAGAATTAATAAGTGAACAGGCACTGCAGATGGCACATGTGTGCATCATAATAGACGTAATTTTAGAAATTGTGTTCTGCTTAAAACAGTACAGACAGGTTTTACTGCTTTACCAGATGACTTAGAATTTCCTGTACACATTTTTTATGTACAAAAGAGAAAATTATTGCATGGCAAATTCTCAAAAAACAGCCTACAAATCGAATGCTAGGGATGTATGATTTGTCATCACAAATATGTACGTGATGTTTATTTGCAATTATTGCTTCTTAACATCACATAAATATTTAGTGACTTGATTTCCATGCTTCAGTAGCCATCCTAAAATGACCTGACTGTAAATCTGGAGGGAAGCTATAAAGTTTGTTTTCCCAAAAATATAGATGAATTTTCTTCTCTTCAATCTTTTTAACTTTTTGACAGCAAAGAATGCTTAAAAATGTAGTTGTATTATTACCCACCAGCTCTATTAGTCTATCTCTTTGGAAAGTACTTTCCCTCAGACTTTCTATAAATCAGAAAAAAAAATTATTCTCTTCTATCAGAGTTAAAAACATTCTTTCCCTTGAGTGAAAATTTGCATTAAAATTATTTAAAAAGCAATTGCATTGTCATTACTCCGTTTTCTTTGTCTCTATTTTGAAGATATTTGGAAGCATTATTTTAGTAGCATCTGTGCATGCAGTTATCACATTTTTAAACAATAATTTCTTGATAATATACCTATATATTTGTATGCATGAATTGGAGAAATAATGATGAACGAAAACAGACAAATTAGGATGGAGAAATAGTATTCTAGGAGCAAAAGTCTGTGTGTCTTCTGATGTGCCAACCTTGTTATAAATCTACATGGCAGCTGGACTGTAAATGGTGTATGGTCACACAGTTGACAAATTAGACCTGCCAACAGCTACAAAGAGAGGAAAATGGAGGGAATATCACTGCAGAACAAAAAGGCAGACTTCTTCTTTGACCTCAATTTACACAAAAACATAGCGTGTTGTTTAAAACAAACACATGCAAATAAAGAGAAGCCATCAGAGAAAGCAGTCCTCAAAAAGGAACCCTGAATAACAGTAGCCTGGTGAACTGAACACTGAGTTGACCCATGCACAAAAAGCTTGCTACCAATCTCTCTTTCTTTTCCTCCAATCCAGTGAAGCAGAATAATACTTCGTTGCCTGTACAGTCTTTCCATTCTAGGCCAGGAAAAACACATACTACCTGACAGAACCTGAGACTCCCTGGTGCCAACTTTCAATTTAATTATACAGACAGAAAGGATTCTGAAAAGACTGGTGTGTCAGTAGCTATCAGGGTCATTAAATCCAATTCCTGTGGACAAAATCTTGAGTAATTTTCAAGAGGCCAAAATGGAATGGCTCCTGGCTTTTATAAACTATTTTTTAATCAATACCAAGGCTAACTCTGCTTATTGCATACAGAATATGCTTTCATAAAAATCTGGGTTGAAGAAAGGTATTTGGGCCCTTGTGAAGAACAGGCTCCAGGGCTGCAGCCTGCACGCTGACAAGTTGTTCACCAGGTTTGCTCAATTTGCATCCCACACTTAGATGAGCTCATTTGGTAGCAGAGCTCCCAGGGGTTCATTACTTTGATTTCTGGACCCTGAGACTAACCCACATGCACCTGCTAAAATAAATTAAAGTCTGATACCATTTCCTGACTTTAACACTTCCAAAACTAATGTAAATTCATTATTGACTAGGTTGTGGTCACAAAAGAATTTTGAATCCTGATTCTAGCCTCATTCAGATGTTTCTCCAGTACATGGCCCTTAAGACTATTAGAGTCAGTCCTGATTTATACATACACATATAAGAAGATTACTGATGCTGCGTTAAGAGCGTATGTGAGCATTGGCCAGAAAAAAGCTATTTTCATGCACTAAATTTTATTGAAAGCATCCAAGAACCTATTGGTTTTCAAGCATTGATTTAATTATATGCATCCAGAAGCCTGAGAATATATAGGTTTTTATTTAAGTGAAAAACTGAGTACCTCACAGCACCACAGAATTCAGTAGACCATGTCATTATTTCAAAGCTTTAAAATGCTTTTACTAAACACATCAGTAGGGAAAGACACCATAAGGAAGAGCATAGGCATGTTTTTTGAAACGTGAGAAAGAAGGCACTCAGTTAAATTTTAAAGTTTTTACATCTTTTCATGCTGTGTTGTTTCATTTTCCTTTCACGCATTTTTAAAGAAAATGCCCTTGAATATATTTGAATACACAACTTCCCATCTTCCCATCACAATTATCCTAACCAATATTGCAGTTCTCAGCCTGAAACCTATAGATTTAAAGGAAGTGTGTGTCTAATTTGAATGAGAATCTCTCCAGAATGCCTGAGAAGATCCAGAGAGCTGAGCCAGTATTACATAAGCAATAATCAGTATAATATAAGGAATATGCACACACATTACTTGAGGCCATTAAAGGTCTGAGCACTTCACACCTCTCCTCTAACAAGTGAAGACAACAAAAGGAGGAATGAGCACGATCAGGTCACGTTGTTTTTCTCCTTCCCTTGTGAAATTCATCACTCCAGTAGCAAACCATTAGCATGAACCAAAACAGAGGTTAGATAGTCTTTCTCATGGTATACTCATACTCAGTATGGGAAATTCTAGTTATTCTAGTAGAATAATACAAATTTTTGAATTCTAATCTACCCATAAAAATAAGTAAAACAAATAGTGATAATTATAATGGCAATATTTTGGTGATGTGTTTGTCTCC
The DNA here is from genome assembly GCA_013400915.1 of Pardalotus punctatus. Taxonomy (NCBI): domain Eukaryota; kingdom Metazoa; phylum Chordata; class Aves; order Passeriformes; family Pardalotidae; genus Pardalotus; species Pardalotus punctatus. The sequence goes on along the minus strand of VZTX01021315.1, from coordinate 191,284 downwards.
CAAACCTTTGATCTATTATTCATGCAATGAAAGCCCAAGAAGATTTTTCTATTTTACAAAGACTATAAGAGGTTATAGAGACAGCATTTGAGCTACAGGATTTGGTAGTTTGCAGCCATATTCTGTTTTCATTTCAGACTAAGCCCATACATGCACAAGTTCATCTACCTCTCAGCTGAACTGCGGTTTTGATGGAAAGGAGATGCAAATGTATGCCTTGGATAGGAATCTCAGAGTGTGCATGCAGATCCAGCTAGAGATGTTAAATAAAAAATCATAAGTGTCTGGAAATACTGGAAAAAAAAATTGGTATCATGTAACTCAAGTTCAAAGTATATTCTTTGGTATGGATGAAGAGAAACTTGAAGCAAGTGGAATTTCTCCAGAACTAAAAATGCGTGAGAGTACAATTAGTCTTTCTTTGTTCTCTGTAGTGATTTGCCAAAATAAAAACTAGAAATATAGCTTTCATTTTAAATGCAGTCAATTGAGATTATAAAGTGTGCCAATCTTTCTTCCCCTATAGAACAGCATCACAAATTAATGGAAATTAAGTGAAGAAAGAACTTCGCATAGCTAGTCAAAACTCACTTCAATAATTCGTTTATCTCCTAAATCTGATAACTTCTAAGAAGTTTCTTGAGTAAATGCAGTCAGCATTTTAAAAAATAGTCATTATTTATTTAGTGTTTGAATTTGGCACCAGTTTGCAGGTGTTGACTCTTTCTATATCTTTCTCTCAGAGTCTTTCTCTACCTTTCTACCCTTACATTTCTGCTATACTACTTTTCCCCATAAATGGCTATGTATATGATGAAATAAGGTCTTTACTTCATTTATTTCTTAAAAAAAAAAAATCTGGATGAATGGTGCTCATTCTTAATGGCACTTTCACCAGGTTTGTTGACCTCTTAGGTGGGTTTGTTTCTACTTCAAATTTTCTACAACTTTTAGGGAATTAAATATTATGTCACTTTTATCTTTCAATTAAAGAAAAATGTGCTGTGGGAAATAGGAAGTGAAAAAAAAAAAGTAGCTTTCAACAGTCCAGAAAATAATCCATGTTCATATAGGTATATTAACAGCATTTGCTCTCCTAATTTGTGCATTTAATGATTCTTCTGCTTCACTGTCAAAGGTGTCAATATGCCAGAAAAACTTCACACCCAGTTCCAGCAGCCAAACTCTTGCATTTCATGTGGGCCACTCCCTTCTTGCATGACCTGTCTCCAGATGCTTCTGGTCCTCACCTCTCCCCAGCAGAAGCTCTTTTCAATGAGTCCTCTTTGGATTCCTTTCAGACTGGTGGAAATAAGCGTGATACACCTTGAGTCCACTATGGAAAGGAAGATCCTAATATGCAGAATTTGAGTACTACTGTCTGCCTATCTCCCTTCCATCTCAAGTCTTCTCAATGGATAAGTCTTTCTGAAACTAAAATATTATACCATGCTATTGTAAAAGTGACAGATAAACTCTATTTTGGGTTATGGACTCCTGTCCTGACCCCTCAGAGGCCTTCTTTCACCCAGGTTTCAAGAATTTATAACTTGCTTCACTCTCACAATTGTAAAATAAAAGTTCATTTCCTACTTTACCTTATTGAAAATTATCTTTTGAGTCTAGAGAATTTGCATTTCATTAAACTGGAATCTTAGAATAAAAGTTTCAAGACATTGTCCTTCCTAAACTAAGACATATGGGAAGATTAAGAAACTGGAATGTTTCTGAAAATAAAAGGCAAAATGGAGGATATTTCCATTGTTGTAAAGTTGGGGAATGATTCTATTATAAAGAGGAAGAGAATACTGCAATCTCTTGAAAAAACATCATTAAAAACAGGTGAGGCTTCTCCCCCTGACACAAGGAAGAACTTGTGGTATTAATTTTGTGATTTATGTATTAATCATCCAATTTCTTACACAAAATTCTAAATTAATGTAATGAGTACTACAGAATGAGTATGCATTCTGTATTATGTTCTCTTTCTTCATATTGAAACAATTCTACATAGTGCCACATGAAGACCTTTGGGCAACCTTACACAACCTGGCTAGAATATTACAGTTTCCTATGTAACACATGTAAATGCCTTTTGCTTTTTATCCACTAAATCTTTCTGGTTAAGTATAGATCTATTTGAACTTCAACATACTTCCCTTTTTCAAACAGAGTTAAGAGAAAATATGTCTACTTTTATGTCTTTTATGTTTCAGGCAAAAGTTTGTTTTTTTTTTTTTTTTTTTGGTAGGTAGAGTTTGGTGGGAGGGCTCCAAAGGCTGAGATGAGGCCAGTCTGAAAAAATCTTTATTTTAACTATCCTTTTCTTGAGATCAATTGGAACAACCATATGATAGTAAGAACAGTAATATTTAATTTCTTTTCTGCCGGAAGCTGTTTTCTGTTATCTGTGTCTATAACAAAAATTATTTTCACATTGATCCATTTGATAAACATACCAAGCCAAAATGAAAGCTATTTATCAACTATATTTATATAAAACAGTTTGCATTGATAGGCTGTATCATTATAGCTGTGAAAACAGTACATTCACATTTTCTGCCTTGCAAATGACATCTCTGGTTTGAAGATCACCACGTTATTTTAAAACGTACTAAGCTTTTTATTTTATTTCATGAGAGTTACTTATCTGCTGCGCTAACCTTATATAACATTGTTGCTTGATGAACAGAAAGAACTCATGCTCAAAAAATACCCAGAAAACCAGCTTGCTAAACAAATGTGATTCAATTACAGTATCAGTAGCTATTTATGAGATGTTAAAAAGAAACTGTTCTGGAAGAATCTTCATTTTAAGATGTTTTGACAGTACTGCACCTTCCCCAATGAAGGTCTCGAATGAACTATACTGCAGATAAATGCAAGTTTTAAACAACTCATAAGTTACCAACAGTAAGGTTTTGATTTTTGTTTTCCAATAAATTATTTTCTTACTCTATTAATTTCTTGCTCTTTTCATAAATAAAAATTATAATATTTTAGAGACATAAATCCTTCTAAAATTTTAAAATTTTCAAAATATGAGTGTCATCTTCATTGTAAGACAAATATTCCAGAATCACAAGGACTAATTTTGTTGTTTAATAAACTCATTTCCATACACTCCCAAATCAAGAGATTTCATCTAATTTACTCTGCCATTCAGGTTTCTTGTGAGGTCTAATACATTTTACACAGATGGCAAATTACTCGATGGTTCTGATTATGACAAACTTGTGCATCTAAAAAAATAATTTTCTGCCTACAGATTGTCTGCTAATAATATAAGTATTCATTTGAATAACTTCAGTGAATGAGGAATGATCTTATTCTTTTGCAGCATGAACGGTATATCTGCATTAGCAGAAATCTCCTTCATGACTTTTGACATTCATATTGACTCTGTTCTTTTGATCCACCCCCTCCAAGAAGCTGAAGGAGTGGGTCATGAACTCCCCTGTGCTGTTAGAACTTGCCATGTATTTTATAAACTATTTTCAGCAATACCTGTTTCTGTTACGAGTATTTTATGTTGCTTTTTTTTAAATTATGCCTTGCTGAAGATACTTGCCTTAATCTTTTCCTGTCTCCACAAAGCCATCTCAGAGCTGAAGAAAAAAATAACTCATTCTGAGAAACACCTAGTTCTGGGTTTTTGCTTGCATTCTGCTTTCATCTTACTGTGTTTCTTTCCATCAAAGCTATTCATCCTTTTTGTTTCTCTATAGGGGACATTTTGTTACCATCTCCCCTTAAAAGTCCTTTATTAGATAGAAGGGGTCAGGCTACAACGACAAATGGACCAACACACAACTCTAATTTGAGACCAGAGCTTTGCTGACCCTCATTATTTTTTAGACATAAATGTTTTGCTTTCCTTCACTCTTTCATTCTCTTCTATCTGCCCCTTAGTGTCAAAAGGAGGATGTTCTCTTATCTGTCTCATTAATCATCTCTGACACTCAGCTAGAAGCCTTATCCACAGCAATCTTTCTGTAGCATGCTACAAGCTCAGTTCACCTCACCGCAGAAGAGGACTGAGCTTTTGACCCTGTGATCTACAGGCACAACCTAGTTGCACTTTTCTGCTTTTTCTGTGTGTTTTTTTTTTTGTTTTTTTTTTTTTTGTTTTTTTTTTTTTTGTTTTTTTTTTTTTTGTTTTTTTTTTTAAATATGGAATCTTCATCATACAGAGGCTTGTCAACCTACATTACTTAAATGTGACAAGATGAAAGAACACCAGCCTTGAGTGTGATGGACAGGAACTTTCACGCTCTTGTGTAATGACACTGACTGATAAAACTTCTATAATGAAAATTATCAAGCTTTTGTCAAAGCAATTTAAAGACAATTCATATTGCACCTTTTAGTACACTGGTATTTTTTTTTTTTTTTTCCATTTTACAGGCAGGTAAACAAGGTGTAATAAGAATTCTGAGCTGGATTTAGCAGCTATCTACTATCTAAGAGTAAGTACTACTTACTCCTATCTAAGGTCAGTAGCTATGTGAACCAATCTCTTGCATAAGCACTGGAGAAAAGCAGCAGTGCTTACCCAGTCCACTAATCAGGCTTCCTGGTGGGACTGGCAGTGGGCTACAGTGGAAATAACTTTTAGACACATCATTGTGATTTTCCATGTCTGGTGGAAAACTGAAAATTCATTGTTAGTCCCAAGAGGAAGAGGATGTTTCAGGATCACCTGGATTTGGCAGTGTTGAATCAATAAATCTCCTGGACATTACGAAAACGAATAGTTTTCATATTTGTGCAAATAATTTATAATGGAAAATAGCAATTGCTACATCCAACATTCTATTACTATGTGCTGAAAACAAGGTAATTTTGTACACACCTCAATGTAATAGGACTGTATTGACAATATTCCTAAAAATATACACCAGCAAAGTTTAGAGGTTTTTTCATAAGTATAGATTCCATGAAATATCTTTAGATTAATAACTTAGTAATTTTTTAATGTAACTCATATTAATCCTTCAGGATACACAAGGGAGGTGAAAATTAATAACAAATTACTATTTGTGGCAGCATTTACAGTAACTGAAAGACTGAATACATTTTTGATGCATCTTGAAAAAGACATCATTTTCTTTTGCATACAAAAAAAAAAAACTTGCATTAAATTTTTTCCTTTCTGTTTCCTTCAGGACCCTGACATAGTCCATGAAGAGTTTTGAAAAATACTGTTTTTAGGAAAAAAAAAAAAAGGCAGAAAAAAGAGCGCCAGTTGTCAGTCATTTAAAGATAACTCAAGTCATAATCTTTGTGCAAACATTAGTCCAAAACTGACCTAAATATCTTCTACTCTCAGGTCTTGAAACATCAAATTAATATGAGAAGTAGCCCATACTGAAAGCAACCAAAAAACCAATCAGACACAGCAACAAAAACATAAGACTGCATTGACTAAAGGGAAGGAAGGGAAGTGACTATAATTCACAGGGATATTAGGACTATTTATTTCTAAATATATCATGTCATAGCAGCCAGACAAGTACATTTATCCCTTTGAAAGGAGAAAATACATAGGGCATAACAAAAAAATCTGACTCATTACAGGCCTATCAAAATGTCATTAAGAACTGCAATAAAAACAAAAAACATGGCCTAAAAGTGTTGCAAAAGAACTCCTCATGGACCATATTAAGTGTAAAAATAATGCTAAAGAGTGATAGAGAATCTGAAAATTCGGTTTCCCTCCAAGGATATGACAAAAGAAATATGCACTCCCTAAACCCCATAACTCATAATTCAAAACATTTCTGAAGTCTTTGTGTTTTCCCAAACTAGAGGATGTGTTGTCAGTTCCTTAAATATATTTCAGAACTAGGCATCATTTAGGAAATATGCAGTCATTTCGAAATGTAGTGACCTATGGCATATTGAATCATGAACATTTTGACCTTTGGTCTATTAAATAATACATCCTTTGTGTAATGCTTTTGGACAGTGTCTCTAAAAACTATGTATACAAGGGCATAAGTTTAACACTAGAAAACAGAGACTTTTAAAATTTAGGCTTAATATTATGGAATCTATCAAATAATTAAGACAAGGATGGGGGCAAGTATCATCTAACAGAAAAAATGGCAAAGATTTTACTGCCTGTAATATCAACATATTTTAATACATTATAAAGTGCTTACCTAATTCATATGGAACATAATAAGTGACAAGAATATAGGATTCAGACAACACTTTTGAACTCTTGCAATATGTGCCTGAACTACAGAGACAGAGTCTGAGTCTTTAGTTTCAGTAAGTGAAAGTTTTCTCTCCAATACTTTGACAAAGCACCTGTTAACTGAACAATCTGCATAGATGATCAATTCCTGTATAATATTAACAGCCATTCCAAAATGCCATGGTGTCCCACAAAATGCCCCAGATTCTGACAGAACATTTATATAATACGTCATCAAAACCAGATGACTTAGATATTGCCCAGAAAAATTGTTTTGATGGGACATGTCTCTGGTAATGCCTTAGCGCAGCCTTGTGAGTATCACAACTCCCACGCAGCCACACTCCCAGTGACTGTGTCTCTCAGGAGTTCTTGTAAGAAAAAAGGGTTTTTACACAATTACTCTCAGTCTGGCCCCAGGCTTTATCCATTTCAGTTTCCTTAGTTTCCCATTTGAAGTCATTCTATGGGAAAATCAATAAGAAGTCCAAAGATATGATGCAGTAGGATCAACAAATTTGGCCTTCTTTACTTGAAAAACTGTGTACAGTATTTTCTCTATATAGCTGTACAAATGGAACTGCAATCTGGTCTAACACTTGCAGGGGACTCATAAATAACTCAGTAGAAATACATTTTTGTGTGCTGCTTTTTCCTGCAGTAAACTGATTTTGTACCTTTAAAGAGGTCAATGTAAAGAGTTTACATTGCTGTATCTTAATATTTCCCATGTGTTTCTCCTAAGAGGATGAAAGAAGTAACAAAGTGTCAGTTGCATTGCAGACTTCCGTTAAGATGTCATTTCAGTATGATTTTTTTTTTAACAAGAGAGTTTTGTTTCCCAGGAAATGGAGGCAGGAGTAAAATTCAATGACGTTAGGTTTACTATATGAGTCATCTAAGCAAATTAACTATTTCTCCTGTATATAAAACATTACTCACTTCAAGCCATAAATATATCATTAAAAAATATAACAGTCCACAAATAGAAATGCAAGCACATATTTAAAGTTTTCTCAGACAGCTTCAACATCTTACCTTCAACATTTCAACAAGTCAATTCAGTAACTTAAAAGTCTGGTTTTTTTGTCTGAGTATTATAATTACTGTATGGAAATCTATTCAGGGTGTTGCATGGCCAGTAGCTAACCATTAGTGTGAACAACTCCAGTCCTTTGTCAGAAGGCAATGAAACCCCAGGGTGCACCTGTGTTTCAGTACAAAAATGTAATCCTGTAGCAATGAAAGCGTCTGTTACATTCACTGAGTTTTGAAACCACAAAAAGGGGCTAGAAAACTTGAGCCTTTGCCTTTTCAGGAACCATGCAATGACACTGCATCAGTGCCTATCTGTCAACAATGGGCTTTTAAAATCAAATTCCCCTGGGATAGAGTGCCCTGCAACCATGGGGCATGACAGCTCTCCAGGTAAAGAGAGCCAAACTTGGAAACAAGAAGTAACACAGGTGTAAGAAGAGCGGCACTGTGCACGGAGGAAATTATGTTTCCTCATCCCAAAGTCTCTGCACTGCTCCGTGCTTTCAAGCAGTGAATGTGAAGGGTGGAAAAGGAGTCAGCACCTTTCTCTGCCGTCCCATCTCTCCCTTGGTTAGCAGAGGTGCCAGACATGCTGTCAGGGCACACTGCACCATACTAAAAGATAAATGATTCTCCTTGTGTACCCTGAGCAGCTCAGAATGATGTTCTATTCTTCCAAAAGCAGTAACTCCCAGTGGCTCCACAAGGCAAGCAGAGAACTGCATGACCCTGACTGGATGCATCCCCAAACGGACACAGTCTGGCACCCCAGCAATCAAGGGACTTCCAGAAAATAATATCAGCACTTTACTTCAGAGAAAGTAACAGATTTTTCTAATTCAGAAAGAAAAAATGTGGTGAGAAATTCCCACAAAAGAGGGTTTCACTCCAAAACGCGCTACTAACCCATGCTCTCTCTAAGCCAATCCACACCAGGCAAATGATGTCTGAGTCTTGTTAAAGAAACTTCTTTTGAACAGCTTGATTGCTATTATGAACCTTGCAGTGGGAGTTCGTCTTTTAGCATATGTGAAAGCATGGTGTGCTCTGCTTTATGTATATAAACAATTTCCCCATAGTAACATAGTAAACACTGCACAAACTAGATTTGGCCACGAAGCCCAAGCACCTCCTTTCTGCACCTAGCACTTGTGAATTACTTTCCTTGTTGATTAAGTTTTGAAACAAACAAACAAACAAACTTTCAATAAATCTCTGAAAAAAAGTATTTTGATGTTATTAAAGTTATCATGCATATAGAAATGGGGGGCATATTTGGAGTAAAAAAAGGGAAGGCAAGACAACATAAGGCAGACCTCTAATCTTCTTGTGACTTAAGCAACAGACAAACTGCTGAGAAGAGGAATAAACAGACCACACAGTAGGATCCAGCATATTTAGAGGGTTTTGGTATATAGGGGCAATTGCACAGAGGACTTTTATGTTGAGAAAGAGGCAAAACCATGTGCACGGAGTGCTGCTCATTCTGCACACAAAAGCTTGAACAGATTGTTCTGTACAGGGTACTGAAGGAAGTTGCACTTATTTTTTAAAAGTATTTAAAACCTAAAACTTATTGAGAAATGCAGGACAACCCAATATAGGGAGTGCTCGCAGAAAAAAATAAACAAACCAAAAACCAAATTAGATTCTTTTAAGCAGTTTTTGTGCCACACTACATATTTCAGAAGTATTAGAACACTTTCATAAGGGTCAAGAGTCTTGTTCTGCACGACTGGAGTACCCTCATAGAAGGGCAAGGAGAGCGATCTCCAGTGGCACTGTCAAAGTGTGCAGGAATGGATCACAGTTCAAGGCTCTGACGATAAGAATGCACATCCACAACTGCACATGAGTTTGAAGTGAGGTGGGAAGATTTTTTTTTTAAAAAAACCTAATAGGCATTTATTCAACCTGTGAATATATATTCAATCTATTCTGTTTACAAGATATTTTGAGACAAAACCCAAAACCAGATAATTTTTATGAATTTCATTGAAACACAANTTTTTTAAAATTTAATTAAAAAAAAAAAAAAAAAAAAAAAAAAAAAAAAAAAAAAAAAGTTTTCTTCATCTGAGTTACAAATTCCTCTAAGACAATGGAAACCTTTATACTCTTGACACAGGGGCCTTTCCAGCTGCCTAGAGAGCCTTCTTCTTCAAAAAGGCTGCTTACAAAGGATTGAGACTTAAACAACCTGAAAACCAGATACCATTACTCTTTGACTTGTAGAATCAATCATTCACTGTTAAATATTTTGGCCTCTGTACACCTTTCCCTTTTCCATGACTTTTATTTACGACACAATCTTCTTTGCTTTTTCTTCTCCTTTTTTTCTTCTTTCATAGGTTCAAATGGCTGTAAAGGATTTAAACACGTCACCTAATCCACCCTGTTGGGTCAGTGTCAACTAGCTAGTCTCTGTGGGCCACATTTTCTTCCTTTAACTCATTCTTTTTGCAAACTGGTTCATCTTTTTCTAGATTCACTGGGAAATTTTACAGCTTTCCAAAACATAATAAAGCTTTTCAACCACTTGTCTGCATATTATGAAAAAATACTAAAAATTAGGTTTTAGATTTTTCAAAAATCCAGCATCCAAAGACTCACATGGCTTGTATTTTATTAAACTAATCAAAACAAAAAACCTCTGAGATGTTCTTAATGCATTTTCCACACATTTTTCCTGTAACACAGAGATATTCATTAAGGTGTAGCTATCTGTTTTCTAAGCAAATATTCTATGGACCTTGCATAAAAAGACTTTGAATGTGTTCTGCTGGCCCAGCACCTTCAAGCACTAGCAAAACCAATGATTTATGGACTGAGAGAGTCTGAAGAGCTTCCACAGAAAACAGAAAGGAATAAACAATGAAGAAAATGTTGACAGTGATGTATCAGTCCAGGCATTTTTTTTTTTCTCAGTAGACAAGAGACAACCTTTTTTTTTGTAAACAGGAATTTCATCATGTCTGTGGTCAGCCTGGTGATATCACCCTAGCGTTGATGAGAATTCCACAACATGTCTGAAGATTAAATATCAGACACTAAATCAAGGCCCCTTTGTAAGTACACTGTAAGGCAATAAAGTATAATCAGAGCAGAATTTCCCAGTTTCCTTTCATATTTCTAGTTCTTTGAAACAGAGTAATTTATATTTGTTTGGGTTTTCTTCTGTTTTTTTTTAAATCTACTTTTATAATATCTGGATGTTTTCAGAAACTGAAAATCAGAATAAAATAAACATTTTTCTATATTTTGTGGAAATTTCAACTTTGAACAATTTTATATAAGTATGGGAAAAGTAAAAAAACTTGTTTTAAACTTTACATGAACATTTTTCTTTTCTAAAAAAATCTACTTGTGTGCACCCATGTCCACATGCTTAAAATCTTGATGTATGCATAGGCATTATGATGGATTAAGGCTGTGATTAATTAAAGCTGTAGGTTTAGCTAATCATCTAAAAATTTAATTTTCTTCAAAATCCCTCAAACTTTAATATTAATATTGGAAAGAAAAGTAGAAGTGACATGTTTTTGTTCACTTCCCAATCAGCCAGAATGAGGGCCTTTTATCAGCACTTTTCAGGCAGGGAAAATTGAAGAAATGGAGATAGTTTGGAGCAATCAGAAAAGTAAGTCCATCAGTCATATTTTTTTTAGAAAAGTCCACAGAGATTATGTTAGGCAAAGGTACAAAAAGGCAGATAAAGTGGGTTGTTTCTGTCCTTTAGGGTTCTTGGGGCAATGCCATATTCTTCATTCAGCAACACTCCCTTGAAGCTGTCTGTGTGCCAGCAATGGTCAGCCTGACCTTCAATGGTCAGGTGGACAAAGTTCTTGAAACAGAACTTGGAACAGTTCAGCTCCTCAGAACAAAAGAAAAAATTAATATTGCTAGAAATTACATCCATTTGACACATACAAAAGTTTGAAAGAAATGCAGAGCTCCCTTATGAGTTTTTTACTTCATGTGTATGTCAGTCTTCTAGGCCAGGTTAGATAGGCATTAAAATGGCAGCATGCATTTTGATAGTTCAGTGATCATTACAATATTGGAATGTTATGCAAAGTTGTATTTCTTTTCTAAAAGTAGGCAAAATGTCAGTTGCATAACACATTAAATCCAACTTTGCATTGGATTTAATAAAACTTTTAATTGCATAGAATTTAAAGGTACTAATTTATTTTTATTTTGAAGACTATTTATACAAATCAAAAATTGGGTGAGCTTTCCAGCTAACATGAAAAATAAATGAAAGCAGCTTCAGTGACAATCTAGCATAGTAACATTAGGATTACCAGGATAAACAAGAATTGACTATCTTTTCCACCTAATAAGGGAGTTGTAACCTCAAAGTAGGTCCAGAGAGAAATATTTTTGACCTGAACTTTTAGTTCTGTTTAGTCCAGAAGAAAACCTTTCTATTTTTGATGTACAGAAAATGACAACAGAGAATGTACTGGCACTAAAGAAAAAATGGCCCATTCGGTTTCTGCTGCATTCTTTCTTTTCTGGACCCAACATGACTATAATTTAGGTGTCAAGTAAAATTATGTTAGACAGGTTTTCCCTGTCCTTGTTTGTTCACATCACAACATTGGCATGTTTTTCCAGTTCAGCTGCAAAGAAACAAGAGATTTGAACTAAGGGACTCAGGTTTGAAATGATGACAGTAACAGAAGGAGAAGTCTGAGCAGTATTTTTCTGCACCATACTTATCTGTAAGTACCTCGCAAAAATATCTACTTTATGGACAAAGGGCTAGTTCAGAGTGACCAATAATTATATCCTGAGTGCTTGAACGAGAGAAAAAACATGACCTATATGCTTACTTTGATCCCATAGCAAAGCCAAGGGTTTTTTATTCTCTGCCCTCCTCCCCATCCCAGAGTTGTGAGCAGAAAGCACACAGTGCTTGGCAGTGGCTCAATACAACATATTGTTTCTCATCCCACCTCCAAGCTGGATTTGAAGGAAGGTTTTCTGTTTTAGACATTCATAGAGTAGCGGTGAGGAAAGTTTCATCTTAAATATCAGCAAAATCAGACAAAGTCTGACTTATAGTTGTTTTACACATTTCAACATCAACAGTATAAGTTTTAATACCAAAAAGCTTTTCATTCTATATCAATGATTAATCTTTATTCTAAATGCCTGATAACACACAGTGACCATGAATTACACATTTTGTGATTAAAATGCTTTAAAAAATATTTCTTCTTTCAATTACCATGATCACAGGGCCACAGAACTGTCAGGGTTGGAAGGGACCCCAGGAGATCATCCGGTCCAATCCCCTGTCCAGGCAGGGTCACCTGGAGCAGGTGACACAGGAATGTGTCCAGGTGGGGTCTGAAAGTCTCCAGAGAGGGAGACTCCACGCCCTCCCTGGGCAGCCTGTTCAGTGCTCTGCCACCCTCCATGTAAAGAATTTCTTCCTCATGTTGATGTAGAACTTCTTGTGTTTCAGTTTATAGCCATTACTCCTTGATTTTCTCCTGTTATTATGGAAAATTTATTCTTTATCCTTCTATTTTGACTTTCTTCTTTCTAATGAAAAATAGGATCTTCTTTCATTTAATGTCTTCTTTCTTCCTAATAATTTTATTCTGATGTCTCTATTTCTTCTACACAATTTTAAAGTAAAGATCTAATAACTGCAAAATACTTGAAGTGTGGACTGTGAGGACTATTGATTTACTGTTTATTACCTCCACATTTCCAGAAGTTCTGTATGTCACTCATGCAGTGTATCTTGGGGATGACTGTAATATTAATTAATTTCTTTCAGCTTTATGGAGTTTCTTTTCTTATCATCTAGATAGACCCTATATGACAGGAGAATTTTCTCTGTTTGATCCACAGATTGTACATTTTCAAAAATTATTATGAACATGGAACAGAAACATTTTACGTATAAGTTTATTAGGAGGAACCTGAAACGTTATTACAGGAAGGAAATGTTTGCACTGAAACACTGCATCTGAAAGACACCATAGGGATTTGGAGCTACGTAGAGGTTGATGTTGATGATATAGAGATAAGTATTGGAGATTGAAAGACAAGTTTAAATATCTCAAATATTTTTGTTTGATTTTTGCTATTTTTTATAATTGAAAACAAATAATCTTTAAATTCTAACACAAAATTGTGTGATTTCTTTGGTCTTATACACTTTTCATCTGTCAGAAGTGATGCTTTTCCTCAGCATTGCCAAAGATTTCATAATTCCTTACATTGGAGTATCTGTGCATTAAAGCCGTGTTGTGAGGGGCGTGGATACAACTGTGACTCAGACAAGACCTGAGGAGGAGGTATTAAGGAAGCTGCTGCTCCAAGAGAAGTTCTGAGCTATCACCCCTCTTAGACAAGTCTGTAGGCCATGATTCTTTCATTTTTTCCCAGATTCAAATAATGATGTGCAAATTTGGGTTCATCTGTTTGAAACATATATAACGTATATAAATGTATAAACACAACCTGTGCGTGCACTCTAGAGGAGACCTCTGAGGACACGTGCCTGAGACACACAGCTCAGCTTCCAAGCCAGCATCAGAAATAGTGAACCAAAGTAGAGACAAAATTTTGCTTCTAGTTCTTTCAATCAGTCTCTTTCAATAGTTTACTGCATAGGCTTTTGCATATATTTTGACTTTCTATAATTTATTTTCCCTCTCTGTAAAAGAGGTAGCAGCAGATGTACCACAGTCTGAATGCAAAACAAATTATTCTGAAGAACTTTTTGAGATCCTAAAGTAGAAGGCATATTATAAATGCTAAACATTATTATAATTCTACATAGTAATGTATCTTTTTTCCACTATGAAATTACCTTAATAGAGCAGAATTTTCTTAATTGACATACACCCTTGTGTAATCAGGAATGTGCCATTTGACCAGTTGCCCTAATTATTTGAGATGCTGAGAAATGAATCACAGTCGGAGGATTTTTTAAATTGCTATAGAAACAGACAGGTGATGGAACTCTCTCCCTATGTACATGCTTGATAACAATTAAAAAAAAAAACACAGCAAAAAATGAAGCTAGAAACAGCAATGTTTTAGAAAAGCCTTAAATGTTTTGTTCAATAATCTTCTTGACAGGGTGGGAAAAAGCTGAAGTAAAACAAAGGCCAACAAAACAGGGCATCTGTGTAGAAAGTTGTTCCTGTTGATCTCCGTGAATTAAATTTTGCACCAGGCCAACTCTTCTGCCATTTAATCAGACCAACCATCACCTTCATCCACTGCTTTTAATTAAAATACCCACTGCACTTCATTTTGCCTCCTCACTTTCACTTATTTCTTCTGAATGCCATGCCTGGACTAGGAGTTTTCTCATTTAGATATCTTTAAAGTGCAGGCCATTGCAAAGCCTGGGTATGTTATGTATAAACAGCTGTAACACAAAAAGCCAAGCTGGAGTACCTTAATCTATTGTAAATAGCTCCTTTTATCAGATTATTGCATCAGTTGAATTATTTTTGTACTACAGGACTCATATATTACTCTAAATAAAAGTAAATCCATTTTATATTATTTCTATCTTGTTTCTACTATGCTGGTAGCATTCCCCATGGCATTTTCCCCATAGCATTCCTCTCTCATCTCTCTCTCTCTCCTCCTTTCTTGTCCTTCTCTCTCTCCCTTCTCCCTTCCTGACCTTCCCTCTTCCTTCTGTCCTTCCTTCCCGTCCTTTCTTCCTGTCTTCCTCCCTCTCTATTATATATTTTATTATTATTATTATTATTATTGTTATTATTAGTCAGTCATTTTAAAGCAAGGAAACACATTTGTGTGTCATACCCTAAATTAGACAATTTCCTAAATTGTTCTTGGCATGACCTGACCCCTTCATAGCAGGCTGGGTAAGTGCTTCTCCACCAGTTGCAGAGGGCACTATAGTACAGAAGTGAAGGCCTGGATATGTTTGTTATAAATAATTCAAAAATTATAATTAGATAAAAATTACATTTCACTGAGAATGAATAAGCATGTGTGTCAACAAAAAAAAACAAAACACACAAATTAAAACCCATTAGGCCCCACACAATTTACAGACAGTATGACAAACACCTTCCCATCCCATTCTACATGTCAAAGTATGGCTACCAAAGAAAGCAGGCAAGGGGCCATAGAGGAATAAGGGTTCATATCTTTGCTCAGTGATGGGGTTTCTCCTTTCCAACACGGGATATGCTGTTATTAATTCTTATTTCTCCTCTAGGAGTCATGCTGCAGTCTTGGTGACAAATTTACATAATATGTTATGGCACCTGCACTCAGAGACTAACGGGAATATCATTATGAAAACTATTTTAAAAATACCCCATTTGCAATAATATATGTCCATGACCTCCGCAATCCAAATCTTTAACTTCACAGTTTACAGCAGACCAACCCAGAGGCCTGAGGTCAGCATGAAGTGCAATAAAAGATTCAAGAGTCACACTTGTCCCTGTGATGAGAAGACAAATACTCTGGCAGCTTCCTAAGCCAGCAGTTTCCTGAAAGGGGAAATCCTTTCCCCAGACAGTTTGATTTTTGCTGTGTCAGGGGAAGTTCAAAATGGACATTGGGAAAAGGTTCTTCACTGAGAGAGTGGTCAGTCACTGGAACAGATTCCCCAGGGAAGTGGTTAGAGCACCAAGCCTGTCACAGCCCAAGGAACGTTTGGACAATGCACTTTGTCATATGGTTTAGTTTTAAATAGTCCTGCAGTGAGAAGGGAGTTGGACCCAATGATCCTCATGGGTCCCTTCCAGCTTGAGATATTCTAAGACTCTATAAAAACATCTGATTTCAGTCACACCTTGGTGAGAAATTATACGCCTTTTCCTGGCTTTAAAAACACATTACTTTTGACCCACAGGTGTAAAATGAGCTGTTTATGTGTTGGCAGTTTGTTGGAGAACAAGCATGTGTAATGCCTGCATGGGAAATTTTCAGCTTCCTTCGATCAGGTATTTGCTGTTGCTTACCAGCCACAAAAAGCAGGCAAGCCCAGTACCAACCTATCTCTGGCAACTCAAGAATGGAGAACATAGACTTTAACACTTGTTATTTAGGAAAAAAAAAAGACAAATCATTCCTGATGTGCATAGTAAGTATATAATGATTCCTTCAATCTAAAAATACACAAAAAATTATGAACATAAGCAAGCTTAAAGAATCACTTGTGGTCTGTTAAATCCAAGAACATGAATCCCCAGAGCTACGTACAAGCCCCTTATACATTATCTAACTGAAGACTGTTTCTTCCTCTGCATTTAATTTATTACATTCATCCTCTTCTTGTAATTCTGAATTGTAGCTCAATTCCTCTCTGTTTGCCTAAAGTATATATTAAGGATTAAGTAGACTTGCAAAATGTTGCACAAAATAATTGTTTTCATTAGGAAGTATCGAGTGAATTGGCTAGTTATATTTCTTCAATTTTAAACATTAGCTAAAATATGCAACTAGTTGGTTAATTCTACTATTTAATACAGTTAATGAATTATTCATAGGTTCATGCAGCTGCTGAAGTACTGCAAAAGCTTAAATTTAGCACTGAGATGGCACACGTGGCAACTTGGCAATTATGATTTTTTGGAATATGGCTTTAATTTAAATTCATATGTGATTGATGTGCTATGACATGCTGAGAGTACAACAGATAGTTTAATCAACAAATGGTCCTTATGAATAACGTTGATGTTAAAAGTTCTATTCACTTTCATGTCACTTTCCTCATCCTAAAAACGAATTTCAGTTCTTGTTCAGCTCTTGATATTCATTGTGTTTTTTCCTAACAAACACTGAAGGAGGATGGACAGAAACGCAAATAGGAAATAGATTATGATAATATTTAATGTTTTATATGAGGTTCATTTCCACTTACTTATCTTTACTGTCTTGGACTCAGTCCAACATTTTCTACCATCAATTATAGTAAAGCTTTATATAAGACCAATGATATATCAATATATAAAAAAAAATATGAAAAAGGGTTGCCCGAATTGGCAAGAATATTTTTATTTATAAGAAGAGATTCTAACTTCAGTGAGTAAAGTTTCTTAATTCATAATGGTTGAAATATTATGAAGAAGTAAAACAATTATTTTCATGACACTTGAGAGGGCTTTCCTTTCAAGATACTACGGCAGCAAGAAACAAATGTTTAATAAGCAAGATACTTCCACAGAAATATGGAATTGCCAAATATATTTCACACTAAATTGTATAAACTTTTGTTTTGTAACAACTAAAATTCAAGTAGCTATTTTGTTTTGAAAAGTAAAGGAGAAAATAAAGGCAGGATTATGGATATTAGCTTGGTCTAGAAAAGGCAGACCTCCATGTATGATCTTCACATATGCAGGTGTGAAGTTCAAGAAAAGATTCTGGAGATCTGGATGCTGGAGTTGCAGAATGTTGCCTCCAGCATAAATGTTATGATGCCATTCATAACTCAATAAATATCTTTTTTATCTCCTATAAAAAAGTACCTATTCAAGATATTGAAAAATAATTTTCTGTTTAAATTTGAACTTTTTGAGAATTCACATGTGAATAGAATGAATAAATGTTCTACATGGGGAGTACCTCTGAGACTCAGAAATTACCAAGTGAATGAGCAGATGGCCCAATCTACACTTCAATGTAGGGGCTGCATTCTCTGCTGAAAAACATTAAGGTGTATTTGTTATGTTCAAAATATTTGTTTCAACCCCCAAAAAAACCCAGAAAAACCCACTTATACAGTATCATGAATTTATCGTGTAATAGAAATTACAAGAAAAAAAAGAGGGGAAAAACTATTTCAGAGGAAAATCTCAAAAGTAATACTGTTATAATTTTTATACAGAAACTTCTGGGATTTTGTACTCTTTTCTGTGGGGTTATTCTACTCTGTCCTCTGCTTCTACAGGTCTTAGAGTCTGCAGCATCATAGAAGGAGTGGGACACCATAGCATGTCATCAGCAATCCATGTCCTTCCCCCAGGCGCATCATGTGGATGTTGACAGCTTCTTGCTCCTCATTTCAGGTCAAATGTATATTTCTAACATAGTGTTTAGCACCTTGCTTGTCATTTGTTTTTTGGGGTTTTTTTGTTTGTTTTTGTTTGGGGGGGTTTTTGGGTTTTTGTTTGTTTCTTGTTTTTTTCTGGTTTTTGGTTGGTTATTTGTGGGTTTTGTTTTGTTTTGTTTTGTTTTGTTTTGTTTTGTTTTGTTTTGTTTGTTTGTTTGCTTGTTTGGGTTTTTTGTCTTGGTTGGGGCTTTTCTTTTCTTTGTTTGTTACTTGGTTGGTTTTGGGGTTTTTTGTGGGTTTTTTTTGTGGTGGGTTGTTTTTTTGGGGGGGTTTTGGGGTTTTTTTCCTTTTTTTAAAAAAAAAAATTTGTTTAGGTTTTTTTTGTGGTTTATTTGTCCCTAATATATCTGAATTTCCGATGTGTCAAAAAAACATATTTTCTACCATGCATACTTGTTCTTTGTTCTCCTGTTAGTCCTAAAAACTGGTTTTACTCAGGTGTGAAGGCTGTATTTCTCTATCAATAGGTAATTAACCACTCATGAGTTCTTTAAATTCTTTATAGCCCTGGGGGTCCTCATATCACCAAGTGCCACCTCTGCCATCTTCCCATCCCTCTGTGCTCTCTACACTGCATGCTCTTTCCCCACATTTAAGGGCTCTGCTTCACTCCCAGTCTTTTATTCCATTACTGTGCACCATTACGGTCATAAATAGTTCATTCTACACAAAACAATTACTTAGTAGTACTATCTATACAAAAATTATGGTTATTCTACTTGGTTACACAAAGCACAGCAAAAGTAAAACAAATTAGGAAATGGCCATTAGAAAATAAGTCATTAGAATATTGCTTTTACAGCTAAACAATGTGAAACATGGCTCTGAGCTGGCCAAGGGAAGTCCTGACAAAGCCTAAAAAATCCTGAGGATTTTCAGATCTACTGTGAAGCCTGAATCTGTCATTAGTAAGGTCATTAATGAATTTATTGAGTTACAGAGATTAATTTCTGGATTGTCTCACAAACATTCAGAATAGCAAGACTTGCCTAAGACATATGATGGATTTTTACACAGTAATATAAATACCTATTAATTTATTTGACAATGCAGTGGAATAATACACAACAAAAAATTACTGGAGGTTTACAATTTATGATATGCTACTGAAGGAAGACAGACAACTGAATGGCTCATCTAAAAAATAAACTGAATAATCATAAATGGATATTTTCTGAATAGGCATGGAAATTGTATTATTTTTATTTGCTTTCAAGAAATAATAGCATTCTGGAACCTCACAGATTTTATATATATAAGAAAAGGAATTGCTTGATAGGCCTAAAAATCAATTGGAATAGATTCTATCACCTTTGTGGAGCAGTAACTATCTGCCTGTCTGATAAACCATCTTTCTGATTCAGTAAAATTATATCCTATATAAGAATTATTCAACACGAATAAGAGAAAGAGAAAAAAAAAAATCTTAGGAGCTATAAACATTTCCCAAAGTTCATGATGTATTATTCTACAGAAAAAGCAGAATACTTTAAGAGAACTCATTTTTTAAATCCTTTTCATGAATGACTTTCTTTTTATAAATGTAGGTTCCATTATGTTAGTTTCAGGTAGTGCTCCTATCAATTCAAAGCATTTCAAACTTGAAACAAGATCACTTTGCCACCCTCATTATGTAAAATTGCCAGCACATATGTGAGATTTATATTGAACAACTACTTATCAGAAACTCAGATGACCAAAAAGACAATAGACCAAATTTAAATTGAAAAGATCTTTCAATAAAATCCACATTAACTTGTTGTGACTTGCATTTCTGGAGCCTAAACAATGCCATATATATGTTCCTTTCTTTTAAGATCTGCTTCCTTTGACCTTAACATTTTCCAAAACTCTGAACTTTTCAAATTTCACCTTAAAAGTTCAGCCATTCATGCAATCTGATAGAATTAGACACAGTCTAATGTGCAGCCTGTATCTATTTTCTTGTAAGTCGAATCACAATGTCAGCAGTACAGGAATACCTATTTGTAATGTGTTGTAGTAAAAGAAGTTTAATAAGACCCAATCAAATACTCAATCTTTAAACATAGAAAATATTTAAAACTTCATGGATCAACAACTAAATCATTTGAATCTAATAATTTTAGAAAATATCATCACTGTTTTTGTGATCATACAAACTTTAGGAAAAACAACAATTTATTTCAGTCACTGAGCATGAAGTTGCACACAGATGTACTATATAATTCCATATTTGTCAAGTACAATTTGTGCTTTGTTACCTTTCTAAAAAAATAGTACTATTACATGTACTTTTGACATTGAAGCATGGGCCCTTAAATTTACTGTAAACATTCCAGTAATATTGAGAGGGTAAATGTGGAAAGATAGAGAATGTGGTTCAGTTGAATGTATTGCCCTTATCCTTCTCCTGTGTAATAAATATCATGTGTATAATAATTTGCTGTGCTCATAGTTTAAAAAATAGATATATATTTTTAGTTTCTTTTTAAGGTGGTCATGAGAATGAGAAGGACCTCTCTGTATCCTGCATTGTCACATGAAAATGGACAGGCTCCTGCCCTCCCCTTCAGCTTCATAGAGCTATGACAGAAGTGACTGCAGAACTGCTCTTTGCCTGCCTCTTTGTTTCAATCTCAAGCTATTTTTACCTCCTGTCTTTCTGAGTGGGAATTTATTTGAACAGTAGTGTCAAATTGGTAGAAATGAAGAAGGACTTCAGGGCTGATACCAGTGAAGACTGAAGGAGCAATAGGATTTCAATAGCAGCAGTGAGTTGTTGCAGCAGCTCAGTTCGTGGAGCTAAGGTCTGAGTCAGCAACATGCCTTGGTTGACATGAAATTGGATGGAAATAAAAAAAATAAACCTGTGAGTAATCATCAAGCTGACTGACACAGCTCATTCCAGAACTATTGGGTTTATGGCCCAAAGGAAAAAAAGAAAAGAAAAGAAAAGAAAAGAAAAGAAAAGAAAAGAAAAGAAAAGAAAAGAAAAGAAAAGAAAAGAAAAGAAAAGAAAAGAAAAGAAAAATAAGAGTTTAATGGAGTGTCACAGTGAAAGGGGGATAAAAAAACCAGTCAAAACATGCTTGCCATGTTACTATGAAAATATTGCTTCTATGGCAGTGCCTTGACCTGCAGCACTGGGCATCAAAGACAATGCATAACCAAGGACAGGGCAGTCGATTTCATACCTAGCAGTGCTTTGGTTTGTCTGTGTTTCCTCGGTGTTTTCAGACATGCTTTCACACAGGAACAACTTAAATATTTTGGAACTTGTCAATAGACAATCCCAAAAATAAAAGTTCCAATTTCAGCAAGTCCCTCAGCAGAAGTTTGCACCAGCGAAAGCTGGTATAGCTGGTATATTCGCTGGTATAGCGAATGCTGGTTTCAAGGCATTACATCCATTAAGCAACAGAATCTAAATTTGGGGATTTGGTGGTTATATTTGTCTTTCTGTTTCAGCCATCTAGATTTAAGTATGATATATCCTATTTTGGAGGGGAAAAAAAAGTCTGTGGCCAGCTATATCCAGATACCTACAGGAGGAAAAAAAAAAAAGAAAAAAAGGAAAAAAAGAAAAAAAGAAAAAGAAAAAATAAGAAAGCAGACATTAGACTCCAGCTAAGTTTCTAGCTTTACTATCAGCCATGTTTAAAGCAAATGAATGTGTATATAACCTCAGAATTTGGGAGCTGCACAGCTCTCTACTGGCACAGCATTTTGAATGCAATTAATTTGTTCTGGGCTTTACCATGCTGTGCCAAAAAAATAGCATTATTCTTCCATGACCTACTTCATCAGGCTGATGGGAATGTTTGCTGAACTATGTAGAGATCTTTAAAAATATATAATGATAGAGAAAACTTATTATTTTAGCTGAAAACAGAAATGGGATTTTTAAAAAGAGAAGTGATATTTACCACTCACAATAAAGTCAGTGGGCTGCTTCTGAAATTCTCCTTAATCTTAATTTGTTCTCTTACTCTGCTGAGATAGCTAAGAAATAGGAAAAGCAAAACTCAGGTTTCTTGTTTTTGAAGTTGTTTTGGTGTTTTTAGCCTCCCATACCTTCCTGTAGGTTTTCAAGCAAATAATTTCAAAGAAAAAGTGTGTTCTTTCATATACTTCTAATTCTTTAAAGCATTGACCTTAATTAATTCACAATAGAATAGATTCAGATGTTATAAAATAAGCTGTTATTGCTGTCATCTCAAACACACACATACACAAAAGATTCCCATATGTACTTCTAAAGCTCAAAAACTAAAGCTCAAAAATTACTACATTATATTCCCTTGTTTAGAAAATTGAACATATATATATCAAGTTGGTGTCCTTTTGAAAAATTATTTATCTGATCCTACGGTGATAAGGCTATGCAAAGGAGCAAACATAGGCATTATTAAATACTCATTGTAACTGATTATGGGGGCAGGTTGGCTATTAAGGGTTAAGAACAGAAAATTTGTGTTAGGAAATCTTATTCTCTGGAGAGAGCTGTGTCATTCTGTTAAACAGTAGAGAATAATCAGGCTAGCATCCCACTTGGTAGTAAGCCACTTATAGATGTCAGCAAATATATTTATCATGTTAGGGAAATTGCCTTGAACAACTGTGATCCTGAGATACAGAGAACAATCTCCCTGGACTCAGGTGCTTTTAGAGATCCAGGAATCACCTACACACCAGCACATCTAAGTGAAGAGTGAGCAAAAACATATTGGACACACTTCCCATGTATTTAGTAGTATAACTTTATGAGAAAGATACTGAAGGATAAACAGCTGCTGGTTTTGGAGATGGAAACTAAAATGTTCTAAGCAGAACACAGAGAAATATATGGTGCCATTCTGTCATTCTCTCATTTGCACCCATAAAATAGTATATATGTCTATCCTTTGATTATTTGTATCATTAGGCTTATATACAGATACTATTTCTGTATTATATAAAAGGTCTGTGGACCAAACTCAATCAAAACCCAAGACCTCAAAAACTGGCACTGAAAATTCAAGTTTGTGTGTAGTTTATGAATGTTCTTCAGGTTTTTATGCCATTAAAAGCATCATTTAGGAAAAAAATCATCTAAAACCATATCTATACTAAGTTCTGTTCCATATATTAGAAAGTCAGAAAGATATGGCAATGAGGAAATATTTAACCAAAACAGAAGATTTTTGCTCCAATAAACATCAAAGTAAACAGAAAAACAATGTTTCCAAACCAATGTATTATATGGGTTGGAAAAAGCAGAGCTCTTTGCAAAGGTTTGTACACAAAAAATAATGAATATGCAATGCTGTGAATTTTCGTAAATATGCCATATAAGACTGACAAAATTCCTTTTATAGTGAAGAACAAGCATCAGAAAATTACACTGAATTACTTTTTCTTTTTTTTTCAGATTTAAACAGCTAATCACTACAATGATACCAGTATTAATATACAGTCAGGCTGAGTTTCTCCCTTGGAAAGATAAGACTGAGAGCTAAGATGTATATAAAACACTATAACAACACATAAACCTAGTCCAGCTCTTTATGGCATTTAGGCACAATGGTCTCAGAGGACCTATAGCGCAAAGAAAAGCTTATCAATGTTTAACAGGCCTCAGTGCAATATTTAATATAGGCTTAGAGACAAACAGGGATGCACATCACAAGATCCTTAGGGTTTCTGGCCACCAGCAGCTAAATTTGTTTGTAATTGGTGCATATGGAACAAAACAGAAGCATAAATCATGTTTTTTCTCCTGTTCCCTTCTCCTTTCTTTTACCAAAAAACAAATTTTATCTAGAAATTATTTCATCCTCCACTAATTTTTCACACTTTTCCAGAATGTAGTTTTCAGGCAAGAGTGGACAATGGCAGAACAGCTGATCACTTCTTGTTTTAGACAGAAACAAGTAGCTTTAGTATTTGTTGTTGTTCAGGCTCAATTTCAAATTAGCATTTATTGAAGGCTCTGTTTAACAAGGGTATTTCAGTATAGCTCTATAGAAGAACGGAATATTTACCTTTGACTGCTAAAAATATATTTTCAAAGGATATAGGACTCTTGAACATACTAATAAAGTTTAATGAAGCTATTTTCTCTGACATTAAAGTAAAAAAGGAAGGTTATAAACTAGTTTTTGGTTTATTTGCAGTATTTTCTAAATGTTCTATGCTACGTTGTCCTTCTCTTAACTGTGCCAAAATTAGGTTTTATTTTTGCATCTGAGATGCAAAGTTATGTGTTTCTTTCATTAACTATAACCAGACTATGTAGATTTTTCTAAATGCTTGGTATTTGACACTTACAAAAGGATATACTCCCAAAGTAAAAAGAGTTAAAGATACAAAAGGGTTGAAATTACAGCAGAATTATTTCAAATTAAATTATATCTTGAGGGCAATATGAGAATAAATTAAATTTCTGAGCAGATGAGAGGGGACAGAAGTTCCAGGAAATTTGCTGAATTCTTCTAATATATGTATATTTTCTCTTCAGGCTTTATACACTTCCCACTTTAGGCAGGAGGCAAAAGTGCTGCCATTGCTATAAAGGACATTTACACAGTGTCTTAAACTTGACCCCAAGGAGGGAATGTTATAGATCACTTGAATTAATCCACCTAACTTTTTAGCCTAGTTTTGAAAACTTTATCAACCCGTGATCTTTGGGTATAATTAGCTGAATCTCCAAGCTTTGGATCAATACTTTGAATTGACATGACTTTGAGATTTGTTAAATCATTTTCTTAAAATACCATAAAAACTGTGAAGTTCTTGGTGACCAATTTATCCAAAGTAACTTCAGTAATTCACTCTACAGCAAGTCTTACTGATCTTGATAGCATTGCACGAGGCATGACTTGGCTGAACTGATCTAAAGGATATCTCAGAAGCAGGAAGGTTTCCTCTTTCCATTCTTCCCTGTTTGGGAATCTGTTAGCTTTAATTTTTGATAGCAATATTTTCAAATATTCCCTTTTGCATATTTTAAAACATAAATGCAGCGTTAAAAGGAAAAGCTAATTGTTTATTCTACTGCTGCAATAAATATGAGTGAAGAAATGTAGGGACTACATTATAAGTACTTATTCTTTTATGTCTTCAAAGTTATTGTGAAGTATTACCATTATCAAACTGAAATCTACAAAGAAAATAGATTTTACACATAAAAATATAAAAGAAGACATTTGCAATTAAAAGTGAAGGCTATCACTACAATGTGGCCTTTTCCCCTAAGAACCTGAATAAATTTTCTTCATATAATTTTAATACGTGAGTAGAGTGAAGAAGTGCAAGAGAATGTATTTTAGTCATTTGAGATTGAAGGTAAGGGGAAGGAGTAACCTTATAGAAGCTTAATGTCTTATAGAAGTAATGTTGTCTCACAAACTTTTGAAATTTTTCTTTCTCCAAACTTACAATCCAATCAGAAAAATAAACATAGGCTCCTTTCTTAAAGTTGAAAAAATAGCTTTTAGGTTAAAGTTTATTTTTGACCTCTCTATGAATGATGAAAAATCATCGGTCATAATGGCTGTCAATGTGATTCAAGTCTGGCACAAAAATTTGGGAATGCAGGAATACCTTTAATTCTAACATTCTAAAAGGAAAAATAAAGAATGAGCACAGTGCCTGGATGGGCATCCTCTCACATTCACTGCTGTTCAAGAGAATCATTATTTTTGAACTAGTGCTTGACCTGCTGGAAAGAAATGATGAGGGCTCAGAAAAGCTGCATGAATTCCTCAGCATTGATATTGCTGGTGGCATGAATAGTTCTCGACTTTCTTCATTACTGCACTTGCATGCTGTGATAGAGATAGAAGTAATAATTAGGAACAACTACTTTGATTTTCACACTTTTCAAATTTGCAGGATACCTTCTTGAAATATAGAAACATACACACATAGAGAAATATAGTATATGCATGCACAGGCACACACATGCAAACAAACACAAAAAAACATCCATCCATAATATGAAATAATGCCAAAAAATTCAATTACTGCTGTACTGAATATAGGTTACATTTTCCATGTTCCTGTATTTCTTCCATATCCCTCTGTCTGCTTTATCTGACTTCATGAACATATATTATGTACTTCCAGGAAAAAATGGCATTTTGTTGCACTCTTTCTGAAAGCTTAAGGATCTCCATTGATCCAGAAATCACAGCCTGATAAATGCTGCTGTACACAGTGTCATGGAAGCAGCTCATTATTTTTCCTATATGAAGCCAGCACACTGGACTATTTATGTACATCTTTTATAACAGATCTTTCAGTTGACATTGCTGAATGGTATTCCTGAGGTTTAACCCAAAAAGTAATCCTATCAAACTACTTGGAAACACAATTATAATGCAAGCCCTGCAGGCTTTTGTCCTTGCAGTCTGACAGAGACCAGTTTGTAGGCAGAAGGGAGGGAAAGGAAGTGAACTAGGGATTAGAGGAAAACTGGATCCAGTTTTGAAAATTTTGCAGAAAAATGCTGTGTGGCCACCAATTTATTGACAGGAAAAATGAAGGCATGTAAGTACAATGTCTATGAAAACAGAGCTAAATTGCTACAGTGGACTGTGTGGGCTTTAACTGATATTTTGTTTAATTACAGATTTTTAATAACTGCAGATACTCTAAGCAAAGATAATAATAAAATTTACAAATTTGAGCCTCTTCCTCTGTCCTCTTTTCCTTTGTTCATTTTCTTCTTAGATCAGGAAGACAACAGCCTACAAGTATTTTTAAGAACGTAAATATATCAAAAATTGATATTAGCAATGATAGTACAGTGTCTGTACTTCTCTGCACAATTCCTAGGTCCAGAGCCACTGGAGCAGTCCAGGGGAGGACTTGTAGAATGATTAAAGAAACAGAAACAGCTATCAAATGAAAGAAGGCTAATACTATGGCTGGAAGGCAAATGTGTGGATAGATAAGACTACAAAACCAGTGGGAAAAGACGGCTTGGGATATTTCCCTCTGACAGGGAGTCGGAAGGAGAGGCGGTCAGAGAAAGGGAAGAGCAAGGAACAGAAAGTGAAAACTGCTCTTTAAAGCAAAAGGCCAGACTGACACAAAAATAAATGGATGCAAATAGGCAGGAAGACAGAAGTATGATTGTACAGGACAGGTGGACAACAAAACTAAGGTGGACTTCTGCCAGTTGCTAAAGGTAATATCCCAGAGCTCAAAAGAATTAGACCTGATTACCCTGAATGTCCTCTTGTTCGGAACGAGCAAGATTATCAGAGTGTCTCTCCTTTTAGATGCCAATAGAAACATAAATGTTATCTGGTTAATGGTTGGATTTGATGGTCTTTGAGATCTTATCAACCTTTATAATTCTGCTTCTATTATTTTATGATCTATATGCTGATTCAAGTATGTTTGCAGATCTATACTTACCAAGTATATGTGAAGAATTACAGTGTTAACCTCCTAATATGATTTTGCTGCCTTTAGTGGTTGGATCCTGCCTGGCCAAAAGTCATGAATACAAGAAAACAGAAATACGTTGTGCACTTGGATAATTCATGCCTGTGAAACAACAGTTTCTGTGAAAAAAAAAAGCTCATGTGAACACCAAAGGAGCAGGACTTACTTGAAGCTTGGGTACTAAAATTTTTCTGATGCAACATTAGCAGTATTTACAGATCTACAAAACTCTTCCTTTTATTTCTGCCATCCCTCTCCTTTTTATCACCTTATTGTCTAACACATCATCACCTCTCATGGAGAAATCTTTGCTAATGTTCAATTTCCAAGGACACAACATGAACGAGTGTAATAAAAGTCATTCAAGAAGACAGTAGCTGAATTTTGGTCTAGTGCAAGAGCTTTAGCCAGTAGCATAATGAAGTTTCATTACTGAAACATCATTGAACTTCTTGAAGAACTGAGAAAAGTAAATAAAAAAGTCTTCTGAGCTAAAAAATAGAGTGGCCACTGAGGTCTGAAAAGGAAGACTACAATATAATGACTATAATAACTTATCTCTTTATCATTTGACAATGATGTGCCTTTTAGATGACCATCTACTGAAAACTTCAGTACTGACAGCTAGGTTTATTGAAACAAAGTCCAACACAAAAAGCATGAACAATATTATTCAAAATTTGTAGTTTAAGATCAATGTCATGATAGCTTAAAAATCATTAAGTTTTGGTTTTCAGATTAAATGAAAAAGACAACAGAGATCAACAACAGTAAAGGCCACGTCCTGACCACGGGGAGGAACAACCCTAGGTACCAGTATATGCCCCATCTGGAGAGCATTTTGGCAAGGAATATCCTGGGTGTCCTGGTGGACACCAAGCTGGACACGGGTCAGCAGTTTGTCTTTGCAGACAAGAAGGCTAAACGTAACCTGGACTGCATTACTCAAGTGTCGATAGCAGGTCAAGCAAAGTGATCCTTTTTCTATATTTTACACTGTCAAGACAAATCTGAAGGGCTGGGGCAAGTGCTGGGCTCCCCAGTATAAGAGAGACAGGAACATTCTGGAGTGAGTCCAACAAAGGGGCTCAAAGACTGGACAACCTGGCATACGAGAAGAGGCTGAAAGAACTGTGATGTGTCAGTCTGGAAAAGAGAATGCTCAGAGGGATGATACTCCCTGATTGGGGAGTAAAGAGGACAGAGACAGACTTTTCTCAGACAGTGGGCACAAAATGAAACCTAAACACAAGAAAAGTCTTCTTCGCAAGGAGGAAGGTCACACACAGAAAGGTTGTACAGAGAAGCTGTGGAGTCTCTATACTTAGAGATATAAAAACCAAAAAAAACTGAACTGGACACTTTCCAGGGTTCCCTGCTCTGGCTGAACCTGCTCTGAGCAGAGGCTTGGACCAGGTGAATTCCAGAGGTGCCTTCCTGCCCCAGCCAGTCTGCGAGTTGGTCATTCTGTGATTTAATTAACAAGTTATATGGCTCAAACTTCTTTTCCAGAGAGCTAATTGTATCTCTAGATTGCAATCTTTTCTTCCATGCTTGCCTCTCATTAAACTCGACAGCATGACAGATGCTTTTATATTGCTGATAACAAATTTCTACCTACCTAATGCACACAGCATTGTGCAAGTGCAGATAACCAATTCTGGTAAACAGTGGCAGCTCCACAGCCACTACAGTCTTTATGTTTTCAGTCATAAAAATGAATTCTGATGACTTATTATCTAGAGGGACATAAAGTAAAACTTTTCAACCATCTTTTCTTTATGCCTGGCAGTGCACATAGTAGAGGGAGTGCTCCAATAGGCTGTTAGGGAGATTTATACGGGCAGAACCCTGATCTTTCTCAACAGATTTAGTTGCCAGTGTAGTATGAGTGCCCAATGAGTTGCTGTCCCTCTAATGAGTCATAAGAAAAACAAAGGCTTTGGAAGAAGATCCACTATTGTAGAAATTTTTTTGAATACCAAGAAAATTTAAAAAAGGTTCACACAGACTGAGAGTTAGGGATTTTATATATACATATGTGTGTACGTATAAAATATATCAAAGTTATGGCAAACTCCTGCAAGTGAAACTGGAAATTTAAGTATCACAGCAGGCTGAAGACTTGGGAGGGATGTTTAATGCGATACCATATTCTCGTTTGGGTTTATTATTTTTTTTCCATCTGAATAGTGTATAATCAAGAAGCGCTTTATTCAAGATTTAAGACCAGGTTGTTTTGTGTCCATGTAACTGATATTGGCAACTAGTCTCGAGAGGAGGGCTGTTATTTCCAGAGGAACAGAACTCGGCTCGATCTGACTGAAGGCTTTGTGCTGGCTTGGACAAGGTTACGGTAAGGTTCTCATGTGGACATGGTCCAAGTCTCAGATCAATGTAAATTACCTTGTGCATGCATCTGTTAAAATAAAATCCCCTTGTCCAACATTTGGAAACAGCTGTTGCAAGTGAGCAAGCGAGGTTTGGATGCCTGTCTTCTGCAACAAGCTCTAAAAACCAAGAAAGGAAAAGGACAACCTAGCCACTGCGTATGAGGCAAACATAGAGACAAGTTGTGAGAAATCCAGGTTAGTCAGGACAAGATGATTCCAACTAGTAGGAAGCTGTTCATAAGTTTACCTGATTGAAGAACTGCTCACAGCTTGTCAGAACTTCAGAGCTCTGTAACAGAATTGAAATGAGTATGTAGCAGCTTTCATTACATAGAAGCAAAAATTAATTGACATCGACCACCTGCTGAGAGAACATCAGCACTAATGTAATGAACTTCAATTTGCAGAAGACAAAAAGTGCTTTGTCACAGCGATGAACAGATACTACTGTACACCAGACTTCTGAAAGTGTCATGAAGAGCTGGAGTCCTTGGAAAGAGCACGGAAGGAAAATCATGTTTTGTGATAGTTTTACAGAGCTAGCCACTCTGGCACCTAGGGCATCTTTGCCTCCTTAGATGCCTAAATACACCATTATGAATATCCATATATGAATATTCTATATATGTTATGCATATACATGTGAGGGGGTATACATATTCGTTCATATGCATACACTTATATACATGTGCATATACAAATATATATTTGTATATTCACACACCAACTTACATAATTGCAGTATATATTTATCCAAGACGGCAAACTAGAAAGCACAATGATTGGTCATGAAGAATCATAAGAGAAGAGCTCACAGTTCCTAGAAAATCCTTGAAAAAGTACTAAAATATGTACAAAAATATAAGAATCCTCAAAACAGATGAGTCCAATTATGCAAAGCTTTTCAGAGTCTCCAAGTGCGTTAAGAGTTCCAGTAACAAATACAAAAAGAATAAAGTAGCACCAATGTTTGAAAATTTGGTATGCTGTGATAAAAGCAGGAAGAATCAAGAGGAGAAGTGCATTCTGCATAGCTTCCCAGAACTATCCTGCAAATTAAAAAACTAACAAATCTGCAAATCAGTCTGTGGAAGATATTGAAAGAAATGAATCCAAAGCATAAAAGGCCACTAAAGCTGTTTGAAAGTCAGTAATTTCTTAAACTAATGGCAATCAGAAAGAAAAAAGTATTTCAGTATTTATCTGCATAGGCCTATGACCTGAATTTTGGTGAAATGTAGATGATGCTGATAAATAAATACATGTCACGGAAGCACTGACTTTGAACCAAATAAGGATTTGATCCACCAATGCCGAAAATGTCTCACTGGGAATGAACCTGAAGAATTATATTGCTAGAGGGTCACAAATTTTAGAAAATAATGAATTACAGTTTGTGTCTTTAATGGCATATTGTCACGAGGAAGCATTCCTGCACTTCTGACTGTTGACTCTAATGGCAAAAGCTACTAAGCGCCATCACCATTCTGGCAAGCACTTCTGAAAACTATTAGGATTGTAGAAGCATGACAAAATTTCATTTTTATTTCCTTACCCACCAGTATTTTTTTTCTTCATCCAACTTGTGTTTCTTACTCAAGGGTGTATGCTTATTCTGGATTACATACTGAAAAAACACCGCACCAGGGACCCCTATTTACAGAAATTTTATAAACACACGCATGTTCTGTCCTTAAACACATGCAGGTGAAAACAAAATTTGGTTGTATTTCTTCACCTGTAAAGGAGTTTATACAGTTTTTGATATTCTGTACACACTATGTTGGTTAAAAAGACTTGAGTAAGTCTGATAGTTGGGATAGCTTTTGGTGCAAGACAGCATTTATTCAAGTTGAATATGCTTTTTTCTGTGCACTCGGTAAGAAAACTAAGTCCTGTGATATATGTCTTGAGTGGAATCACAGGAAACTGAAAACTAGCAGAGATATAGCTAGTATGTTATATATGAATGCACAATTAAGATAATACTTAACACAGTAATTGTACAGAATAACAGAAAAAAACTCACAGAATTATATGAGCACTGATCTGTTAAGTGACTCCATGATCAAGAAAGTCATACCTTATTTATGAGAGGCTAGTACTGCACTTCACAGGGATACCTAACTCTATATGGCAATGATATCTGGAAATGACATTGATTCAAAGTACCATATTCTCTAATATTCAAGACAATTGAAAAAAAAAATAATTGGTGAGGTGGCAATTAGAGGAAAATCTATGTATAAATAAGATGATCATTGCTGTGAATCCACACTGCATTAAAAAAGGGGTTAATAGTCTCAAAAGTTCAATGTAGAACTGGATTGCTCCAACCTGCCTTAAATGTATTCTAAATTATTTTCAACTTTCAGAATTACAAAAACGTCAAATTTAACCTACAAGAGGCATGAAGATACTTTGTAGAGTTCAAGAAAAGTACATTTTGAAATATATATATATGAAAAAATAAACATCTGATAGTTGAATGAAATAGGCACAAAATATCTTCTTCAGATATTTTATCTGAAGACGTTATCTGAATTTTTTAAACTCAGACAGAAAGAAGGTGTTCAGGTTTGGAAGTTAGTAAGCGTTATGTATTCATTTCTAGAGTAAGAGAAACTGAACAGATAGACTGAATCCATTTTAAAACATAGTAAAAAGTAATAAGCCCTAAAAACATAACCCTAAGTGTCTCATGCTGTTTTGAATATAGACATGTTATCATTTAAGGCTGGGACTGTACTTTGCATGATACTCTTATTCATTGGTCATACTGAAAATTTTATGAAATTTTATGGTATCCACTTGAGCCACCTCTTCCTCCTGCAAAATTTTCAGTGTGTCTATTTGAAGTGTTTCATACATCGTGTAGGAAAAAAAAAAAGTATGTAAAAAATCTTCCCTCGACTCCTGTAATTGACATACATTCCACAGAAAATAGTACATTCTCTCCATATGGCTTAAATGCCAAACTAGAGTCTTTTTGAAAAATGTGTGCTAGCCAATCCACAAGTCATCCTCTAGTCAGACAAAATTTAAAGTATTTCCTGAAGGAGTGTCTTGATTTATGGCTTCTGGACATTTACATGAAATGACCTAATGGTTTTAACTCTGTAGGGGAATGAAAACCATAAAACAATTTAAAAAGTCAACAGATGACTCAAGAACAATTCAAACACTCTGAATCTTATTCAAAGTACAGCCCCAAAAACATGCAAGCTATCAATACATATTTGATTTTTCTGGTGAATCAATGTCTCTTCTGTGAAGCAGCTTAATGAAGGGACAGCTGAGGATTTTAAAAGAAAACTGCTGGATTAGGATGATTACTGGTCTCAGATTTTTAATCAGATGATCACTCAGTGTGATTAGTGGTTTTAGTCTATCACACCACCTCTGTGAGTCAGAAAGATGTCATTGCTCCTGTTTTCAACTGGCAAGAAGGTGCTAAATTATTTACTGAACACAGAACACAGATTTACCCAAGATGGAGCAGGAAATTGTACTGCCCCAATTTTTATTTGGAATACGTATTTTATTTGGTTAAGAATTTTATTTGGTATATATATTTACTTTGGAAAGTATTTTGTAGAGAGTATTTTGTAGACAACGAGCAAGTATTATTTTCACTTATTAGGCTGGCACTTTTAAATTGAAGAAACAGTAACAGCAATCCGCAATTCCAGTCTGCAGGTGTCTTCTCCATTCCACAGAGACAAGAAAAACATTTATATAAATAATTTAAATTATCTCATAGAAAAGCTTTGTGAAAAATTAAAGAAATTATAGCCTTGACTTCCAATAAAATAAAATAAAATAAAATATCAGTACTTGCACAGTTTGAATCAAGAGTATAGAATCCAGTATTTTATATACTGAATTTCATACCAGCATATATATTTATAAAGGCATAAGGTATAAAATTACCTACAGGTACAGTCAATTGGCTTTTTGATATTCATTACTATGTGTTTTCAGATGGAATTATGTACAATTGACAGGAAATTATGTACTTATAGTGGATCATCTGTTCCCTCACAGGATCTGCTGTGCTGGGGCAGACGTGTGATTAGCTCAGCACTCTGTCTTTAACATGGGCCAGGGCCACATCCATCAGAGGAGGATGCAATGAACCCATGCAGAAAATGATGGAGGAATCTGCTCCTTAAAACGTAGCTTTCTGCCCTTGTCAACTAAAGATTACCTTGTGCCCTGAAGAGCGATGGAAACTACCTGAAGGATGAAGGATGGAAGCTTCTTGTTTCAAGCTGTAAAGTTGGATAAATATAAAAAGAAATACACTCTCCAAATGGCTTGCTGCAAATATGTCTGCTACAGCACTCTCCAAAACATATTATCTTCAACAGCACCAAAAAATAATACTAGATTAGATGGACTGCCAGATTGGTCATATTTGCTTTCTATTCCCTTTATAATAAGGAGAATTTCTTACTATGCTTCAGCTATTTTACTATATAATTTTATACCTATAAGGGTAGCCAACAGTGAGGATTAATATTCTGTAGAGAACTGTTTTCTAGGAACGAGTATAAGATATAACATGTTCTGTGCTAAAAATTTGTCAGCGTCAGAGTTAAAACACTGAATATTTTTACATGTCCCACCCTCAAGTGAACAAGAATATTTTTTCTATTAAATAAGCAGAGTGTTGGGAAAAGTGGCAAAAGGTGAAGAAGAATAATATGACAGTACTTGGTAGTACAATGGATAAACCAATACTGAAAACATTTAAACTGTGCAAACTGAAGAAGGAAATCCTGGTTTTTTTCATAGAAACAGTGAAAAGGAGTTACCACTGGTAGTCAGTAAATATCAGTTGTTAACCTTACTACTTAGCCAAAGATTTGCAATTATAATGAAGAGTTCTATGAAAGTATTATCTAAGGTGTAAAGAGTAAAAAAGGTGAAGAGTGAAAAATAAAACTAAAACATATAAAAATGATAAAGAAAGGAAGAGAGTATAAAATACTTATGGTCTTCCTATCCCAAAAGGATTATAAGATTTGAAAAGAAGCAAAGAATGGCAGCAAGAATTCTCAAAGATATACTAACACTTCTGAACAAGATCTGACCTTTAAACTTCAAGCATGCAACACAAGTCTGTGAAATCATGGATGCCAAGACAAAGATGAATGTTTAGTTTTTGTCATGAAACAAAAGTGGAATCAAAGGACTGAAATCATCAGACTAGAATTTCAAAACAGGAAATATGCTACCCCTTTGCTCATCGTTGAACTCTGTGCATGCAGGTAAATGATCACCCCAGCTTGCATAGGCTCAAGTCTTTTCTCCTAATTAATGGGAGAAAAGAACCTTAAAGAATGAGTCAAGACAGTAATAGCTGACTAATGGAGTATATGAATGCACCTGAAAAGTATAATAATATGGTTGACCCTTGCTTCTTCCCTGTCTGCCACAGACTGGGATCAAAACTGAGGTACTGAAATAGAGGTAATTGTTTTCTGACTTGGTATGGCTAATTTCATTCAACCCAATAGTAGATTTAATCTATTAGATTGACATTTCCCAATCTCTCCAGGGTTGCTTCCTGTACCTTGCCCTCTACTATTGGACCATTGTCCTTACTTTATTTGCTTCTTACTGTCTTAAGTGACTGTATTTAAATCCATCTTTAGGAATGTCTCATTTTCAAATGTTCCTATACATTTAATAATGCATATGTTGTGTGTATATGTATATATGTATATATACACATTTTTATATATATGATATATGCACACACAACTTTATGTACACTAAAGTGTGATACCACTTTATACTGATTTAGTTTTTGTTATTTCTTTTCTGCTTGGCTGAAGGGACATTAGGAGCTACTAGGTTATATCATTGTAGGGAGTGGTGTGGTTCTAGAATTAATTTCTGAACTTTAATGAGGAATTTGTACCTTTATTATATTGTCTACTGAACTCTAAGTTCAGGAAACTAACTGAGAAAAACAAAAACTTTAGTCATAAGAAAGTTTTGGATTCAGCTGCAAAATTTGACACTGATTTGAGGCAAAGCATTTTCCCTTCTGGCAAAATATTACTGCTCCAAAATAACAACCATGAATGTCTTCCAGCTTCCTGCAACAGATTTTGTCCTAAATTCTGACAAGACATGCGACAGAGCTGGTTTATGACTTTCCTTTTTTATTCTATAGTCATGTCTGTGATTGATATTCTAGGCCAATATTTAAAAATATACACATGTATTTTTATGTCTTCAAGTATTTTAATATAATCAGTAAGTAAAATGAAAGAAAATATACTTATTCCATTGACTGGACTTCAAGATAAACCAAAAAGTTTATTGTGAACTTTCCCCTTTCAGGTGGGAGGCCTCAGCTTTTTCCATTGTCCTTTTGGAATAAGAGCCCATTTTTAAAATAGAAAAAACATACAGCTTTAATCACATTACGCAAATGTCTCATTTTCCTTGTTTCTCTGGTTTATGTTTTTAAATGACTGGAACTTACAAAAGTTGCCAGACGCATTGCTCTGAAGATAATGTTTGAAGGTATGACTTCAATGTGCTCTTATCCTATTTATGGTAATCCAAGACACACTGTTCCTTACTGTCTTAACACTTTGAAGAAGCAGCAATACCTATTTAAAAAGCCATCAATGCAAACTTTTCATTATAGGCAGTGAAATTATAATCTTTAGAGAACCTCTAGAGAACCCCACATATGCAGGATGGTGCTGCTTGTTTCATTTACATAAAAATAGAAATATATGTGTCTTAGTCTCTGTTAAATGATAATGATCCCTGGCAACCTGAATTCACTTAAAGTTTTATGGAAACAAACCACTTCGCATTCTCAAGACAACATTTTCAAACATACTGAAGCACAACTTAGATTAGGTGAGCAAAACTCACACTTATCCATAAGTGGCAAATTATACATAAAAGGACGTTTTCAGCTAAGATTTAAATTTGATGCAAACACAAATGTGGAAAACCATGATGAACAAAATTAACAAAAAGTAAGACCATTACTTGAACTCCATTTTTATTCCTACTGGAATGTAACAAGACATGAGTAACATAAGCATGTTTTAAAAAATTTGTAATTTACACTTAAATGTAGAATTTCTACATCAAACACAACAAAATTCCACTCCAATAATTCTATAATGTAATATGTTTATTACATACATAGGCAGCTACCCTGAGCTCAGCTCTATCCTACCACCCATATCAGGAACACCCAAATCCAGGAACAAACCCTGGCAGATCGTAAAAACCCAGCCAAGCAGGGGGCACGCTTCAGTGAAAGAATTCCTCCCATATTCTCCTCTTTCCATCTCTTCCACTTCCATCCTCAGAGTATAGCAATTAATTTTGAACAAAAGCCTGGTAAATTCCTATCCTTATTTCAGCAGCAGTGCAGGAGAGAACCAACACTGGCTGGGTCCCTCCCGATGTCCCTGCCAGTCCCAGCCCAGCCCCAGACAGAGCCTCTGTGGCCCCAGGCCTCTGCCACCTCTCTGTGGGTGAGCACTCCCAAAATAAAGGGCTTGTGTGACATTTCCCACATGTTCTGCTTGCCGCTCATCACCTTCCTTTTGCCTTTGAATGTTCTGCTTCCTTGCAACCATTTTTTGTGGCACACACAGCACAAATGTTTTGGTTTGTTTTGGGTTTTTTCCCAATCCTAAGGCAAATGGAAACATAAAACTGGGTAAAATCATAAAGTTACTTCCCCTGTTCTCATCGAGAATATGCAAGCACATATGAAGAGTGCACAGCAGGAGTGTTTATTCCCTGTAGACATATACATGAAGCATTGCCAAAAGTAAACAACAAACAAAAACACAAACCAAATAGCAAGGAAAGAAAACACCCAGACCCATCCTAAAGAATTTTGCTTTTTTCAACATGCTTATATTTATAGAATGGCTCCTTTATTGCTGTTTTGTTTTGTCTACTTTCAAAAATAAAATTGAGAAGTCCATCTGCCTAATTACCTGGATTGTCTCTTCCCGGTTCTGATTCAGCTAAGGATGACTTTCCAAAGAAATTCATATTTCATTTTCCCCTCAGTAAAGATTGAATGATGTATTTTCCTCAGCCCTGACAACCCAACATGACATCTAAGTGCCTGCTGCAGCAAAAGAAATGCCCGTTGTTTCTCTGCCAGGTGTCCTGGAGCTTTCCAGTTCTATTTACCAGCTCCAACTTAGCACTGAGCCGCTCAAGCTGCACATCATAAATGGGTCTGTAGAAATTCCTTTCAAATCAATTGAGTTCTTTTTCTTTAAGAAATACCAGTCATAGTCTGGAGGACATGGTCTCACAAAGGACATCCTATACAAGATATTATGGTCAGCCACCATGGTTTTTGAGCTGGTTTATGCTGGATAGGTGAAAGTGCTTAGAGCAACACATTAGAGACAAAAAAAGCTAATGCTTATTTTCCAGCTTTAAAGATTTGTTTCTAAATGGTTGTTTGTTGCTTTGCCAATTCAGAGGCTTTCCATTTCAGTGGAATACCAAAGAAAAGGTAAGCATTTCAGCAGTGCTAGGTTTGATAATACCAGAGCTCAGCTTCCCTAACATAATTTCACAAGTTTTTCTCCAGCTGAAAACCTGACTTATCCCTCAGAAGTAAATAGCTTATATTTGATACTGTTAACAATGCAGTTGTTTTATTCTGCCCTAACTTATACCAACAGCTTTTCCAACACCAGAGCATTGCTGTCTCACAGGGGAACTCACAGAAACCAACCGATAATACCCTAATATATTATATTATTAAGTTCAAAAAGTCATGCACAGAAATCCAATGTAAGGGATTTAATGATGGTAAAGTGAGAAGGTAAAGCAATTGTAATCCCTTCCTCCTCTGCCACCCATATGGAATGCAGCATGTATACTTTAATATTAACTGTTATATTATATAGCCCTCATGTTTTAGATAAATAAATACGTAAAATTACATAAATAATGTTATCGTATAACATAATAAATGTCATCATATAACAAATTTCAGCTTACATTTAACTTTACTCGTCTCCAACTTTGCTGGGCAGTTGAGGACATCAGCATTCCCAGGAAAACACAAGCTTTCACTCTGGAAGCCTTGATCAGCACAAAATCAGCTGCCACGATGGCTATTGACTGTTGCTTGACAGACAACTTTTTGTTCAATCACTTGCACAGCACAGAGTGGCAGAAGATTTTTATGATTGCAACTCCTATTTCCAGTGCTGACACAAAACCAAAATGTGTTTTTCATCATCACAAAGCTAACAGTAGGAGAAAAACCACTATTAAGCTGAGAAATGTACTGATTAAATGTGAAGGTTAGGTTAGAGCCATTTCAGTTCTGTCAGTGCAGCAATTTCCGGCACAAGAATTTCTGATATTTAATACTTGTATTTGCTGTTAAGTGCCTAATAAAAGTCACTGATTAGCATGTCATGAAGGAAAAGATTAGGCACCATTTCTTTGATTTCTCACTTCTAACACAATTTCAGCATTTAGATTACAATGCTTCTTTCTAAAATTTAACTTATGGCTCAGAATGAAAGTTGTGGTGAATGAATCTGTACCTACTGTCTCTTTGAAAGTAATTGGTAGCCTGCCATGCTGCAATTCAGCCCTTTAAACCTCAATAGTCACGAAACTACTCTTTTATTGTTGTTATTATTAGTGGAAGGTGAAAGAATATATGCACAGAGGTTGGTACCTTAGCATGAGCAAAGAAGGAACTGCAGGTGATGGTGTATTTTAGAAGCATCTGGGAAGCTTATTCAAAAACTCTCAAAAATGTAACAAAGGAGAGATAATCACTTAAGTATGCACTTATGGTAAATGACTTTTGGTAAATCATTATGAGCAACTCATGTCAAAGATTTATAATCCTTATTTTCATCATTCAGTCTGCAAGTTTTTCCATTTGAAACAAAGACACTCAAAGAGCAGGGTAGGATTTCCATGTTGGAAAATGGTCACTATTTTTTGCGTTCTGGTCTGTGAGGTATTGCTTAATTTGAAAACCCACCTTCAACAAACAGAAATCTGCAAATAAAAAAACATAAACTCCTATTTCCTCATCACACACACAGACACACAAAAAAAAAAAAGTAATAATTTGTCCTTCAGTCTGCCTGCTGGGGTCAGGCACTGCCACTGCTGCTGGGGTACAGGAGACAAAGTGGGATCCACTGGCCTTTCCAATCCCAGGACAGATCATACACAGAATAGTGACTGTTAATTACAAAATGATGATAATAAGATGATAACTAATTAGAAAAGTGGATTACTTGACCTTCCGGAAACCCCTTCAGGATTACGAATAGTGTTAAAAAGGTCCTGTGGAAGCAGAAGCAAATTCTAGGCTGCTAATAGGCTGGTTTATTATAAGAAATGTTGCATTCATTTCTATGTATTAAGAAATCATTGGAATTCTATAAAATATCTTAAAAGAAATATAAACAAACTTTTTTACAAATATTCAGAAAAATTAGTTAAATTATCCCCAAAATAACAGTCATACCTGAAAATACCTTTTTCCCAATACTGATGTTTTCATCTTAACTGGGCTAAGTAAGTATTGCCACATCTATTCATGTTGATTAACTTATATATATTAAAGCAAACACAAATAATCCAACCTTTGAAAGAGAGATTGGTGAAATTTTAATGATGCTAAAATATAGTAACATTTATGTATTTCTTATTTTTATACAGAAAGTTTCTCTAGTAACTTAGAAACATTGTAGCATGAAAAACTATCATCCCTGCAGATACCAACATTTTTCAGCATCTAATATTTTAAAGGACATATTAATGGACCCCACTGTATTTCAGAGTTACTTATTAAAAGTTCTGTAATTCTTTCTTGGGTTTAAAGACTTGTTTTGGGAAATGTTATTTCTTTTCATGAACAAGTGCTTCACTCTGTTTAAGTGACTCATGATATTAAAGAAGTTATACATACATCTGATAGACTTAACATCATGATATTTTGATGTTAAATAGCCAGGCATTCATTTTCCACAAATTTACTACTGTAAAAGGAAGTCATACCTTTTTTCCTATTAAGTTTTCCTGTGTGTCTTTTTGCTAGAAAGTCTTTGTGTGTTCTGAAAGTTGAAAAAGATTCTTTTACTTCGTCAGCTGTTCACATTTTTATCACTCTAGCAGAGACAAGAAATGAATAGACCTCAAACAATCCTAAATCTTCTTTCCAGAACTTTTGAGATATGTATTGCTGTTAACACTTATCATAACGCTCAGGTATGTTCAGGACTCTATTCAGTGAACCCAACCTCCTCCCAGACAAACAGAGGCTATATTTAGAAGAAAATATCTCATTTTATAACATTAATTGTGAGGATCTTTAAGTCCATGCACAAATGAAACATAATAGATATTCTGCCTACTGTCAAATATATAATTTGTAGAAAAGAACAACATCTAGAAATACAACAAAAATTCTGTATGTCGCATAGTAAGTCTGCTGTGATGCTGGGGACACCAATTAAGTTCTGCATGAAATACAAACCAAAGAAAATATCCACGGCAAGCACCCACTACTGCATTACCCATTTTGCATAAGAGCTTTGGGGCTGAGGACAGTGCAATAAATTTCTTCCCTCACCTTCACCACTTTATTGCCAATATGGTCCAATTGTAGAGGCAAAACCGTCACAGTCCCATGAGGGACTTCAGCTTGCAGCTGCGGCAAGAAAGCAAGGAAGCAAGAGAGGATATAAGATTCCCTTTCTGCTGTCTTGATTTTTGGGTTTTGGAGTAACCACACAATAATGTTTTCCTTTGTTTCTCTTTCCCATGTTTTCCTTTCCTATGTTTCTCTTTAAGACTCCCTGACTCGCAAGACACAGTCTCTGTCTGATACAATCCTGCAAGGGTCATTTAGTGTATACAAACAGCTATATTTGTACTTAAGATTTCTGGCATTGTTTAATATTATAATCAAAAAATGCATTGTATTTTATTTCAGAATCCAATCTTCAAAAATAAATATCCCAGCAGAACTTCCTGTCTTTTAACAAACACACTGTCAACAAATTAAAACCCCATAATTTTTGGAAGGGTTACTGCTATCACACTGCCATTCATGTGAGAGCTCAGCAATTTTAGACGTTAAGGAAGAGAAAGAAAAAAGACTGACCAATAAAATAAACAAAAAATATGGGCTTCTTTCACCCATCATATTTCCTACTTTTCCACACTTATTTACATATTCTTTCCTTCTCTCCTTGTACTCTCTATGCCCCTTGAATTGTACACTTCCTGACTTTCGTATTGCTCTCTCACTTTCTGTAATGAAATGTGTAATCATTAACCATTCCCACGCTGAAGTCAGCACATTATAGCTCAAAGAGTGGAGAATGCGGAGATGACATCAAAGATTAAAACAGGGATTATCTTTATGATGCTTCTATTTCTTTGAACAAAACTCTCCTGTACTCAGCCAAGTAATTGTTTAGTTGCATATTTCCATGTCTGTCTAATAGTTTATTTTAGAACATAATGCACTACAAAAATTTGTAAGATTTTGAGGACTGCGATTATTGCATCTTTCTCTAGGTATTAGGGAAATCATAATTATATCTTAATATAAGGTATGCAGCCCGGTTTTGTTTTTTTTTTTTTTTGTTCTTTTTTGTTTTTTTTTTTAATTATTATTTTAGTAGCTGCCAATAATACTGTGGAGTAAAATGTGAACTCATGATTCCTTTCTACTTCGCACACTAGGAATTGCAATGCTTAACAACTCTACCACTTCATGTACACCATATTTCACATCAATAACATCGCTGGGATCAAGCTTAATAATATAGGCAATGTCTCCTCCTGAGCACAGGAAGGAATAGATCTGCAAATGAGGCATTATTCTCCAGTCACTCTACACTCAGGAAATTCTCCTTCAAAACTTTAGTTTTGCCTTCATACGAGCCACACTTTCCTCTGATGTCACTCCCTGCTATATTATAAATGATTTCTAAACTTATGTCGTTCTGCATAGTTTGTTTTTGCAGAGAGACAAAAAACATTTCCTTAGCAGAAGTAATATCCAACAACTTTCCTAATCAAGATAGGAACAATTTTTTTTTCCTTACTTATGCACTACATAGATTTTTTGAATACATACAGATCTAGATGACATTCCTCTATCAAAATTATTATCATGTGGTTTTCAGCACTTTTTTACTTGAATTATAATGGTCCTGCCAGTGAACCCTATGCTTTATTAGACAAAATGTCATCTACTTACATTGGAGAATAAATCATACCAACCTACCCTTCTGACGAGTAGATAGAAATTCAGTAGATTTAACAATACATTGATTAAAGTGTCCTTCTAATGGAAAAGGTGTAATATAATATATCACAAAAAGACAGCAATTTTTTACATACCCAGATATTTCAGGGAAAGCTCAGTCTCTATCACAGTTTTGCATTTGTTTTTTTTTGTAGGGAATGCATGTTGAAAAAGTCCAGTGCTGAAAATGATCAATAAATGATATTAATTCCTGGTAAACCTCATTTTTCTGTCATTCAAAGATGGGAGAACATATGCATTGTACTTAACAGCTAGTGCAAGGACAGTAAAAAAAAAATCATACTTTTTCAAATATTATTTATATTCATAAAACAATCAAGGAAATGAAGTCTTACTATTTTACATGGCACTTAAATGTGATAAACTGAAACAGGGGAAATTTTAACTGCATTTAAGTTTAAAAATTTGCCTCTGAAGATAATTAAGCAATGATTCAGGCTGTCCACAATGGCTGTGAAATATTCATTCTTGGAGGTTTTCCAAAACCTGACACAACAAAGCCCTAAGAGACCTGATTTGAATTCAATATTGTCATTTTTTGGAGCTCCTGGCTGAGCAAAGGTTGGGTCAGAAGCTTCAGTGGTGTCTTCTCTCTTGAGTGATCCTAAGATTTGTCAGTGCAGTAAAGCGTTCAAATCATGATTCATATCATCATTTGGAAATCTGCTGAGTTTGGATTGCACAAAAGAAAGCTTTTACCAACAGCAACATTTTTTCTGTCATTTTTTCTGTCATTTTGCATTTGCAAATTTTTCAATTCCAGCTCCAACTCCACCTGGAAATTCAGTATGATTTTAAGGATATGTACTATCTGGACCAGATGATTATTTGCACATGACTTTCTAATTAATAAAATTGATGCCCATGTTTTTAAAGATTTACAAAAAAAAAGCACACTTCAAAATAAAAAGAAAATGGAAATACATTAGGTACTCATCTAATATGCTGATTTTGTAATGATAGAAAATAAGTTGGAAAGATTCCTGAGATCTGAAGGTCATATTTTTGCATAGACTTAGATGACTACAACACAGTTAGATACTGGGCTGTTTTCCAAAGTGTCCAGTTACTAAGCTTTAATGAGGATTATTTGCTCATCCTATTTCAGTTCTAAAAAATTCAGCTACCCATTTACCTTAATTTTAGTGAATGTATATGCATTTCAAATTGGGTTTAAATTAACTAGCCTTTAAATTAAATATTTTTTTTTATTATTCAGTCTAAAATATTTTAAAAAATATTTAATTTTTCTTTAAATCTATTCCTGTAAAACATAGCCTTTTTTCTGTCTTCCATCCATTGTTTAATATGAGTGATGAAAACTACCACTTGCTTTTGAAAGAAAAT
Organism: Pardalotus punctatus; assembly: GCA_013400915.1. Lineage (NCBI taxonomy): Eukaryota > Metazoa > Chordata > Aves > Passeriformes > Pardalotidae > Pardalotus > Pardalotus punctatus. Next base: position 146,444 of record VZTX01021315.1, on the reverse strand, counting down.
ATTATCTTGACCTTTTAAATTAGGTTTCCCTGAAACACAAGTGACCAAAGACCATTATTTACCTGCATTTTATTGCCCTACAGTAAGCAAAACATGGTCCTACAACACAGCCAGGGTATATATGTTGTTATCACAAGACATGAGGCTGAATCTGACGGATGGAGTTCAGCTGCTCACACACAGATTAGGCTTTGTTTGGTGCTATTTCAATTTGCTGGGGTATTTGGTAGGCATTATAGGAGTATTTCACCTTCTGGGCAGGCAACTGGAGACCAGAAAAAGCACTGTGGAGTGTCTAATATAATGCTAATATTTACATTAAAGAATTGCTCCCTAGTAGCCCTTATGCAAGATTAACTCATTAAATAGTGGAATGTCAGTTGACAGACTTTGTCTGTGACTTCACAACTCTTTTCTTTTAATTATAGTAAAAAAGACCTAATATTTTAAACCATCTATGTATATTCATTACAAGACAAGTAAGATACCTTAATAAAATATTTATCACCGCTTTATATCATCATTTACATATTAAATACAAAATAATGACACTCTAGAAAGAAGTTTTTCAGTGACTTTCCAACTGATGCTAAATATTCCATATACTGTTCTCCCTTATATGCATCTTTTGTTACTCTGGTGGGTTTGTAAAGGATTGATTAGAGATGGTCTCTCTTAAAGATGACATTTCTTTCAAAATTTCTGTAGTTACACAGAATTACGTTGCAGTCCACAATTGCTCCAAGGAACTGTTATATTTAATTCTGTCAGTCATATCAGCAGATTTTGTTCTTTGGCCAACATTTTGTCCACAAAAACTTAACCACCAAATGCTACCACTGTGGGGGCATCCAATGGATAATACATCAAGCTTCATCTTTCCTGAGGTGGAAGATGCAGCAAAATGCTCTTTCATTAATAATTCCTTCCTTGATTTATGGGCTTGTAGTGTATGAGCAGTAACTAATTGGCAGCCTCCCATATGAGTTTGATGTCAACTAATTACATGGGCCCAGCCCACAGAACAGAATATCACATGAAATGTTGCCTCCTACTTATAAAGCACACAGAGGCACTGAGTGAGGTTCATCTCCCCTTCAACGAAGCCATCCAGGTCTGAGATTTATAAGAAGGTGGAGAAAAACAGTCTGTGACTCTGCTGGCCTGTTTTTCTTTATTTCCCTAGCTTGAACTGCTTGCTGTGGTTGACACCACTGGACTGTACTACATATTATTCACTTTCCATTCTTTCAACTGATGAGAAGCACTGACTGTTAACAAAAAATTCCAGCTGGTTGCATGCAGGGTCCACACTCTTCACACACTCATCACTCAGGTGTGTGCACGCTTCTCTGATATTCATGTATACAGACAGTGATGGATCCATGTCAGAATGCATCATGTTAAGTCAAAAGGTAAAATTATTATCTGTGCTTTTTCAACTGTTATTTTCCAAAAGCAATTTATCTTGATACTCTTATTTACAACAAATCTATCACATTTTAATTTATTATTCCACATGCTACAGTTCTCCATAAAACCTAGAAAAACAATTAATGACAATAATGGACATTTTTCAAAGTCCCTTTTGTGTTTCTTGTTCCATGAAGCACCAACAAATAATAAAGACATTTAGGGAAAGCAGATTTCTTCTGTCTGCAGTGAAGTATACACCAGAATAAAATTATACAAGCCTAACAAATATAATACAACTATGGCCATCCAAGTATGAAAATATATAACCCCAAAAAACTGAAGATATTGCTTAAGCAAATGTTTAATGATTTCTATTGAGGTTTAGAAATGTTCTAGTTATTTTTAAAGAAATGTAATTTGTAATTATGTGATCTACCAAATTTTGGTGGTGGTGTTTGTAAGCGACAGTGATTTTTTCCCCTACCAAATTAACATGCTGTTTCTTTTAAATGATGATTTTCACATTAGATTCTGGAGGAATATTGATTTTTTTTCTTTCTAGTTGTGTCTTTTTCTATTGTATTTTAATTGATTTCACTTTCCTTTAAATAAAGAAACTGCAATCATTTTAAATTTAATCATTCTAAATCTATCTTATCATTTGCTTAGATGTCAGAATTGTTATTTAGGTTAACAGTGAGGTCTGACCTTTAGCTCCTTGGGCTGGAAAAATTGCATTTCTCTGCAATTTTTTATAATTTCCCAAGTATTTTTATAAAAAGAAAGTGGCCTTGAAGAATATAAACCCTTAAATGTTGATGTTCACTGCTCAAAAGAATAAGGTCAATTTTCTTTCCAGTGATCAGATTATCTGATGAAAGTACTAATAGTTATTTTCTCAAATGTGACACATGCCTTTGAATCTGAGTATTATATTTAAGCTTTAAATACTAAAACAAAATGAGGAAAGTTGTGTTAACAAACAATTTTAACCAGAAAATCATTACATTAGTATAAGGTGAAGTGATCTTTTTCTGTTTAATGGAGAGCTAATCTTTTCACAACTCATCCTATCTAATACATTAGATAATATGTAGTTATTGGACAAGGTTAGGTATGGCACTATGCCTTTAAATACACAAGAAAATATTTAGGCACAAATCTATGGTTTTAGAAAGAAACTGGAAGTGAATCTAGAGCTTATTAAAATAAATAATTCATAAATTGACATTTTCCCTCAATTTTCATATGGTTTTGTTCCTATAAGTCACAGAGGCACACTGTATACTCTACCCCATTTTCTGGGAAAATAAGGAAAACATGCTTTCAGAAATTAATTTTCTAGTTCACCCTGGGCACAAAAACTAGTTATTATACAGAAAACAAATGCATTACTGTGCAGTTTTAGGGAAAATCATCAAAATCAGGTTTGTCCCAACCCTCTGGCAGATACTGGAAGAACGTTACAGAGGTGAACATACATATATCTTCCTACCATATTCTGAACGACTTCAAATCCTTCTCTCTTCAGGAACTTCAATAACCAGAAGATATTTTGTAGTTTTTTTGCTTTACTCAACTGTTCAAATAAAGCAAATAGCAAGAAAATTACTTTTTGTCCAGGCAAAATATAACTTGGAATTTGTATTGTTAAATTTTTGAATCAGTAGAAGAATGGAAAATTTTGGAACTGATTACAAAATGAAATTAAAAGGAAACATTTCAAACCAAGTCAATGCTTTTGGTATAGTCAGCATTTTTTAAGATTTATTAGGACAAACTTGAGATTTTCTTATACAGTACATAAGGATGACTGGTAATGAGTATGTTCCAGAATGAGTCATTGGAGAAGTGGACGCTACAAATACTTGCAAATGCCATGAACTGGAAAAAATGCCCCAGTTTTTACAAATTCACTGGTAAAGAGGAATTGGTTTGATTGTAGCATGCAAATAGGACTGAAAGTACAGATCTAAACACGTAATTTCAGTTGCCTTACTGAAGTAACCAGCTCCTATTGCCAAAATATTATTAAAGGAAGTTGGGGTTTTTTTCCCCAGTACGAAATGCAAGAAGCCAGAGAAACCATTTTAACAGAAGATGGATTCCTGAGGTTGCCTCATTGGAAACAGAGGTACATCTGTACATCTGATTTCAAGTGTGTCTGCAGCAGAAAGCTGGGTAGAACCTGCGAGCAGTTATGTTGTACTCTACCTTGACTGCTCCTCCTGGAAAGTGCACCTTGTTAAAGCTAATTTAAAAGGAGTTCTGGCCTTTTAACACAAGATAACAAATTAGACATGCTCTACACATATGATCACTCTGCAGATTGGTGCTTTTCCAGATGGGTAGTTGCTATAGCGGAGTAACAATTAATCAATTAACTTTAATTAACTTGGAGAGAAGAGAAAAGACAACAGAATAATGAAAACACAGTTCCTGCAAAATCAAACAGAAGATGCATCATGAGGGCTTAGCTGAGGAATTGTAGGCTCTTTGTGTGCGTCTGTCTAGAGTATTTAGGGGGGCTGGAGGCTGAGGGGGCTGTGAATCCAAAGCAGGCAGACCTCCCCACAGAGCACACCAGGCACAGAACATCAACACTTGAGATGTAGGTGAAAGCTGGAATGAAGGAGTTCCTCACAGTGCATACACTTTCTGCCACCCTGGCGGAACACCAGGGAGAGGAGATGGAGATAAATAAAAGAGACAAGGAATAGAGACTGGTGGGACAGAGCTTGATATGAGGGAGGGAAATGAGACCAGATGATCAAAAGTATCTGAAAACTCCTTTGACATGAACTGCTCCTATTGCTTCTTCCTGTTCCATCATCTGCAATAAATTTTGTTACTCTGTGAAAACCAAGGGGATTTTTCCAATTGAAGCCTTTATGCAAAGCTTCTGGGACACTGAACATCTAGGATTCTCTTCCTGATATCAGAATTTCTATGCATTTCCACTCATAAACCTCATATTTCATACAAGGTGCTGGAACGGTCATTTACCTAGGTACTCTGAAGAAAAAATCAATCCTCAACAAAATCCCTATTTAAGGAATTCCATAGATGAAGGCAGACTTCTGTAAGGTCTGGATCACACAGCTAAGAAGTATCATTTCTTGGTTTCATGTAAACCCATTAAGATTTGATGAAGTTGTACTATTTTTCACTTTCACAGATAGAAAACTACATTATCATGAAATTAAAGATTATAACTCAGCTATTGCAGAAATAAAGGTTCTCAAGAAATGCTTTACTTTTTACTTCTCTTTACTACTATATTATCTAAATTTTTTACTCATTCTACACCAAGTTTCTGAGCTCTCTGTACCTGTGCTACCTCCTCCCGACTTGATCTAGAGATATTTCTGAGACAGAAAAATATCTTGTTGTTTCTTAGCTGGGAAAAGAGAGTTCCAGTGGGCTGATCGACAAAACAAAATAGAAAAGAGAAAGCCTACAAATTCACTAGAAAAGAAATGTGAAGTCTTAGCACAGGATCAAAGACTATGACTCTATAAAGATGGAGAGCTGTATGGCAAACTTCATTCTAAAAAAAAAAAAATCAATTCTAAGAGTATGAATAGCAGCTTAAATTCTACACTTTAAAAGCATGGTGTTGATACTGTTTCCTTTGTTCATGCGTCTAGATACTTTTGTGGATAACTTTTTATACATGCTCACAGACACACACAGAGCACATGTAAAAGATTATTGCAAACCAGTGTCTTTATTTTTAGATCCCTGAGATAGAAGCTCCTTGGCCTATTCTTCCACCACTTCTCTTAGTTCACTTACAGTTGGAATACTGGTGTTTTTTCTTGTATAAAATTATAATGTTCTATGTAACAGCTGGGAGATTTTTTCAGATTTACTAAGAATAGGGATGAAGAAGTGTCAGTGTCCCTGATTTTAGTCACGAAGATGAGGGAGAATTTTGTAAACTGTGTTTATAAAAATCAGTATCCTTCTAAAAGTCCTCACTCTAGTTTGTGTTGTGACAAGCAAAAAGCAGTATTCACCAAAATAGTTTTTGTACATTACTCATAAGAAAGGGAGAAAGTGAGGGAAAGTGCACAGAACTGTAGGGCAGAACTCAAGTGTAAGTCTACAGCTGCAAGTTGACAGATAGAGTGGAACTGAGTGAAGAAGTATTTTGACAAATGAGAAATTACCTACCTTAAGATGGTCTTGGACAAAGATTACTCTGCAGCCCTGCTGCCAAAATTGGCAGATAAGCAATGAAATTCTGTGGCAGTTAATACATGTTAATGACAAGCAAACACAATTTACTGCTGAAGACATGTCAGTACCTATATTTGGCCTGCAGTCCAAAAAAGATATTGAGTAACTATTTTCAAATATAGCATGCACTGGCAGTGATCTGATCCTTTCAAATATTTTGTTTTCCAAAATATATATAATCCTATATAATTTATATTTGGTGAAGATTTTCAAAAAGATAGTATAAAAATAGTAGAGGTTGAAACATAACAGAAATTACCAGATTTTACTTAACCCCTTTTAAAAACATTCCATAATGATGTAACAATAATAGCAATAAAATAAAAACATTTTTATTACACTCTAACTCAGTCAAAAAACTGCCACGACTTTGAGGTTATCCACTGATTCCTTCTGTACAATCTCTTTCTGGAACAAAAAGTTACAGCAAGGCAAAGAAATTTCTATTTAACTTGCTTAATATTTCTTATGTAGTACTCTGTGGAGAAAACCCCAACTTTCTTAAATGCAAACACTCATCTGACACACTGATGAGTAAGTCCAGTACATAATGCATGACCATTTTAGGACAAAGCTGTAAAATTCAGGCTTTTTCCTGACTGCATTTGGCTTACACAACCTCCTCGGAAACCACTCAAGACTAATGTTAATACTCTTCCAGTAGGGTACTGAAAGTTGCTTCTGGGTTTTAGTCTTTACCCACACACACACATACACACACTTATATTTTATTCAGTGCTCACTATATCATGGAAAATACCAATCTACAAGGCAAGACCCTTATATCTATAGTAGCCAGCACCAAAATAGGCCACATATAGTTCCCTAATATATGTTTGCTCCAAATGCATCAAAAAGCTCTTCTATTCTGTCTTTAGCAAGCCCATCAATCAGTGTGGTTGCACCTCTGAGTAATAATATCTATAATACATGTTACTATCAGTTTAAACAAGACTGCCTTTTCCTTGTATTTCCTTGTATATTTTTCACATTGCTTCTTAAGTTTTTCCAGCCAGAAAACACAACTAGTTCATGCTATCCCTTGGCAGAGGCTGTTGAATTATTACTGCTTGTTATGTGTTAAATTTACCACTTTCTGACAGCCTGGATTCCTAAAAACAGCCTAAGAACCTGCCATCAACTGGAAGCTTGCAAGCCTTTGAACCTCTTCTTGTTCCCAGTATCACTTCCAGAGGACACAGGGGAAGGAACAGTATTTTCTCTAAGCACATGTTCTCAGAAATCTTCATTTCTCTTGCCTAAACTGAGGTACAAATAGAGCCCAGGGAAGAAGAGAATAGTGCAGCTGTGTGGCCATGAAGGTATTTCCACAGTGTGCAGCAAAAAGCATAAGTAACTGAGCAATACTAATGGTGGGGAAAGGTGTCAATCCATATATGAAGTCTTACAGAATAAAGCTGTGGCTTGCCTTAATATTTCATATTCTGGTTTTTAGAAGTTTAATAATTTCTTGCTCTATACATGGGCAAGACAGGATGAAGCAATTTCAATTGTGTCAACAGCATTTTACGGTATTTATTAAAATGACATACTTTTATTAGGTTTTTAATCCACAATGGGCTGTGAAAGTGATTAAAGAGGAGCATTGTGAAGCTAGTATTAGTATTCCTTCATAAGGTAAGAGATATGTATTTTTGGAGGGTGCTGCAGAGGACATGATTACATGACCAAAATTAAATGGTTGTGATACCCTCTCTTACAACCAAGAAAACCACTAAACAGAGTCCTCAGATGCATCTGAGAAAATGCAATTTTGCAACATGATATGTGGAATAAGTGGGAAATAACAGTAGCTCAAAACGCTCATCATCCAGGAAAAGGACAAAAATAGCTCTCAGTTCCTTGCTAAGATGAAAGTAACAAGCAGGAACTGATGATTTTGTCTTGGAGGTAAAAAGGGATCTTGTCATATATTTGTGGATGGGGATGATTCCAGACCCTGGCAAACACCTGTAGAGCGGAATGAAGAATCAGCCATGCTGCAGAAAAGATAGAAGGGGTTAACAAAGAGCAGAGAAGGGAATTAATGTATCAGGGATAATAATCAGGCACTTCTGTTTCTAGGAGATCCTTGAACATTAGTATTTTCATTTTTTCGTTTTGAACAGTTCCCTCAAGTTTTCTGAAAAAGTGATTTCCCTTTTGAACTTGCCATCTTTTTGTAATCTCTTAATGATTCAAATTTATAGAATGTTATTGTCAAACAATTAATGGAGGATAATTTCAGGGAGTGATATATATATTGCAGTTATAGACATAGATGATACAGATATAGATAAAAGTTCTTAAAACTATATTTGTCAAATATTTGCAAGCACTTTGAATCTTTCTATGACCTTGCCAATGAAATTCTTAAGTGGAGCCACTTCTCCGAGACCACCACTTCACAGTCTTGCAGGGGAGTCAACAGGTATTTCAGACTGGGCAGGTAAAGCAAAAACAGAACACACCAAAAGAAAATATACAGGGTAGAGAATGTATTCTACTCAAATGTGAGTTGACTGTTTGTGTCTTCTGCTTTCTCCTGGCTGGTTTGTGTTTTTTCTCCCTAACAAATGTATTGTGAGCATTCAACGAGAGGTCAAAGGCAGCTTGATGAGATAAAACCCCGTGGGTTTTTATAGCTTACCAGGGCAAAATATACCAGGAATAACATTCTCAGAACACATGAACCCTGTTTTAGAATGATTCATTGTGACAAACTTGCTTAAACACAACATTTTTCTTACATTAGCATCAGAAAAATCTTAACATACAGAACTTAATCCAAACTCTTCTGACAAATGCAATGTTTCAAACATTTTTTTGCAAACTATCAAGTTTCATAGATGTTTATACAGACAAGAAAAAATTCATTATCGTTGTTATTTTACAACATTCATTCATATATGAACAGAGATTGTTCCTAAAAATCTGACCTAATATTTTCTCTTCTTAGCTTCTCTTTTGTCCCTCAGACATCCATAGTGCTCTAAATAAAAGGCTGGAAAAGTTGTCTGTCCTAAAAGAGTATGAGATCAGCTATTGCAAACTGCAATAAAAAGAATTTAAGAAATAAAATTAATTTAGCATTTTATAATTGGATGCCACTTGAGTTCAGAAATATTTCATGCAAATAATTATCCTTCTCTTTCTTTAAGTATTCAGTAACTATGCTGCCAAGTTAAATGCGATGTGGAGTAAAATTAACCTTCCATTCTTAAAAAGTTCTTATTTTCATAACTTTAGGACTCAAAAATTGTGATTTGAGAAGTAAGATAAATAAAAAATGCCTGTTTGAATGACTGGTATCTCTTTTCTGATGAAAAATTTACTTGAAAAATTTCTACATATCTGTCATCCAATGATCTCTTCCTTGCCCTGTTAATTTGTAACACTATTTTACTCACTATAGTAAAACTCTGTGAAATGGTAATGGCTTCCAAATTATAGAGGAGGACAAATGGCAGAACTATACCCAGAATACTGAAAGAAGAATGCATGGTTCAAAGAGGTAACATGTAACATTTTGTGATGAATTCCTAAACTTTACTCCAAATTTGACATCACAAAATTGTCTACTTCCAGGCTCTGTGTCTATGTTCCACTTAAATATCATATTTAATCTCATATAAATTGAAAACAGGAATATAAAGCAATAGAAAAGTATAAGCTGTTAATTTTAACAGTTTTTGTTGCTCTCTCTCTTCTCATTTTTTTTTCTTGCAGATACACTTTACATATGACAAACATAGTCAGTGTTAGCATGAGATTCTGAGACGTATTTCAAATGTACTATAGGCACTTATGAAAGAAGAATGCCTTTTCCACTGAAAATTCACTGGATTTTATTTGAAAGAGCCAAAAGAAATTTGCAGTCTTACTATTCACGAGAATTCTGCACTAAACAGGGGTTTCTATCTTATTTTCAGTCCATGAACACCCACTGATGCAATTTTTTTTTTTTTTTTTTTTTTGTCCCCTGAACCCCCCCTGTTGAAATTTTTTTTTTTTTTTTTTTTTTTTAGAATTCTTACTGAGAGTCTAATATCTTCACTGTCTTCAAAAATCACCTTTGTGCAGCTGAGGTATTTTTCAAAATTCAAACAAGACCCAAGAGACCACTTTAGAACTCCAAAATACCTAGTTTCTTATCAGCTTTTTTTCTTCTTGGTACAGGTTTGCACTAATTTTTATTCTCAGCTTGTTCCTTAGGCAACATACTTTGAGAAGATTTTGGCATAAAATACAGCTCAGAAGGAAATAATGTATATTAAAAATAGCAGGTATTTCACATACATGAAAGGCCTGCACTTACTTGTATTTACATGTATTTACTTTGAGTCTTCCCTCCGCGATGTAGACGCTTTTATGAAATACAGAATAAAAAACTCACAGCATATGGACTGATCAGCCACCTTTAACTGCCTGTACCCCCACGATGCTTCATATACAGCTATTTCCTACAGAGGCTAACTGGATTATTTTCTTTTTTTATTTTCCTTAATACCTCATTTCAACTCACCATGGGAAAAATTAAGAATTTTATATTATTACCTCGAAGTCAAATCAGAGTCTGTCACTGCAGAACAGTGAACTCCTAAATCTAGGGTACCTGACAGAAAAATGCAAGTCATCCTGAAAAGCAAATTTATGTCATGTTATTTGTATTTTGTATTGAATGCAGAATAGAAATAATGATCACCTTATGCAGTAAATAGCACAGCTGGCATTGAAAGGAATATCAGCATGTAAGGGTTATAATATAATTTCTTTTCCATTTGACATTTTGACTTCTCTGTGAGTCAAGTTTATCAAAAAGGTTTTTGGCTTTTTTTTTTTCTTTAAACATTTACTTTGCTCTAATACATCTTTGGATGCTTAATTTTTTCTCCACTCTGATGGGCAGTAGTGATTGGTTTTGTGATTACTAATAGTCATAAGAGATGTGGGATGGTCATAAATTAAGTCCCAGGATTGTGTGTAGGCCTGGACTTAACACTGATGTTTAACATTTTTATCTTTCTGAAAGTTTTCCAGAACCACTTATAAAGAAAGACTACTGCAGTCACTTACCCTTGTCAAAATTGTTAAGAAATAAAAAGTTATTTCAAATCTTATCAGGTCATTTCCAAAACAGGAAAAAAAAAAAANACTACTGCAGTCACTTACCCTTGTCAAAATTGTTAAGAAATAAAAAGTTATTTCAAATCTTATCAGGTCATTTCCAAAACAGAAAAAAAAAAAAAAAAAGAGATTGAATTGTAAGACAGTGAATAAAAGTAAAAAGCAAACTCCACTGTCAGCATAAAAATGCTGGGCTCCTTTTAATTCTGAAATAAAATCCAATTAAATATTTTGACTTGTCCAACATATTTTAAAACATATACGGTTAAAACTAAATTTTTATGTCTCTGATAAAAACATTGAAATTTAATCCTGAATTGCAAATGTGGTCACTGGGTTTTTCTAGTGTAGCAATACAAAGTTTTTAGATACAAAGTTCTTAGAAAGACATTTTTATTACAAAAGCTTGCGGTTCTAGAGGTCATGGTAGAGTGAAGCAGCCCCAGCATCCTCGTTCTCTTTTCTTCCCAGTGGGGAAAAAAATGGCTGAAACTGTGCAGTTTAATATAATGGTCACAGACATCTTTCAGCCAGGCACTGCTGACAGTTTTTTGGGAGCATGGCACTGCTGAAAAGGCTCAGAAAACCTAACAGAGAATGGCTTCAGGCAGTTGGTGTTCTCAGCCGACACTGAAATGGAGTAAAACAGATTCTCTAAGCTCAGATTTAACCTTCTTTTCTCTTTCAATCACTTTGATTCATGTAAACTCTTGATCACTCCTGCCCTGTGCCTTGCAGAGTGCACATGGTGCCTCAGCCTCCATAGGACAAGACACAGAGTGGTGTAGCGCCAGCAACACCTGGGAAACAAATCCGTCACCTGCTCACCTTCTGACACTTCTTCAGCCTTCTTCTCTTGCTCAGCATGCCAGCTCCCTCTGAGCCTTTATGTAATCATTGATTGAATTATCCTAGTACCTATTCTTATTAGCCAAGTTTTAAAATATAGATGTTATGTTATTATTGACACAAATCATTTGGTTCCCTCTAATGTCATAAAATTAATCAAAAAGCCAGATACATCAATAAATAAATAAGGCAAAAAGAAAGATGTACGGTAGAAATTCATACTTTACAGTCTCAGTTCCTTACACTGAGAAAAAAATATATATTACAAGTGAACAGTTGTTTTGTTTTCAGTAGTTCTTGATGGAACTGAAGGGAATATGCTTAGAGTTTAAGTGATGTTAAGAGTTTTCATTGGTGATAAAAGACATATATCTACATATACACACACACACATACATATTCACCTCGGTTCAACAAAGCTGTAAACTTGGACTTAAACTTCTCCCTGCTTGGTAAAGTACATAAAAGTGTATTTATGTCCTTAAGGCATGTAGAAGAACTATTTCCTCTGACGTTGGCTGTGCTGGTTTTGGCTGGGATAGAGTTAATTTTCTTCATAGCAGCTATAATGGGGCTATAGCTGGGATTCGTGCTGAAAACAGCCTTGGTAACACAGGGGTGTCTGAGCTATTGCTGAGCAGCACTTGCACAGTGTCAAGATCTTCCTTGTCTCTCACCCTACCCTGTCAGTAAGGGAATTGGGGCTGCACAAGAATTTGGGAGGGGACACAGATGGAACAGCTGAACCCAACTGATCAAAGGGATATTCCATACCATAGGGCATCATGGTCAGCATATAGACCTGGGGGAAGAAATAAGAATATGGGGATATTCAGAGCAATGGTGTTTGTCTTCCCAGGTCACCATGACATGTGATGGAGCCCAGCTTTCCTGGGAATGGCTGAACACCTGCCTGGCCATGGCAAGTGGTGAATGAATTTCTTGTTTTTCTTTCCTTGCATGCATGGCTTTTGCTTTGCCTATTAAACTCTCTTTATCTGAACCCACATTTTCTCATTTTTACTCTTCCTCTTTCTCACTTTTACTCCTTCCCCCACCACAACAGGAGGGAGTGACCTGGATGGGGGAGTGGCTGGATGGGGCTTAGCTGCTGGCTGAGGTTAAACCACAGCACTGGCTCATTTACTGCTCACAGAAACAGAAATTTAGTGGCTTCTAAATCTCATAGCTCACACTCATTTTTTATCAGTTTAAGAATGTCCAAGATACATGAAATGGGAATGATCAGTAGGGATTTACATGGGACTGTTTGTGTGTGTGTGTGTGTGTGTGTGTGTATGTGTGTGTGTGTTTTGGGGAAACATTAACCTGGTTTTAGTCTAGTCATTATTTCACTCAAAAAATTACAAAAATCCCTGACAAATAGCAAAGTGGCATATCCTATCTGTACCTAAAAAACTTCCTACCAGCAGGAAACCAGGGGAGGGAGGTAGGCACTGGGTGCTTAATTTCTCATCCTTTGCCAGGTGGCCTATACCAGTGAGATTGGAGCATTATAAAGCTTAAATTCTGAACAGAATTCCATTCTTCTATTTTGGACAATAGAGGTAATCCATCTTCCACTTCTTGAGACCTGGAGTGCCAATACTGCTCATCATCAGATTACTGTGTTTATGCCTATTTCTGCTGTTTTAACCTGGTCACACAGCCGTACTGACATGCCATTTCTGGCTGTGCATCCCACATTCCCTCTGAATACTTCCTTCCTTGCCCTTTCTTGCTCTGCAAGTTTGCCCAGCATCTTAGGAAATGTTACACCTGACCTTTTCAAAAGGGCAAGGCTATATCTTTGTTTATACTACAGATAATCACAGACCTCAGACTAAATGTCCAACTCTGTTTCAACAGTGTGAGACATAAATATCCTCCAAGCTTTATCAACACTGTTCTTCCAGCTGGCAATTAAACTGTGTTACAGTGTTGTGACGAAGTCAGTCTTTGTTTCTCCAACCACAGAACATGCTTAGCACAAATGACATTCTTCCACAGCACATGGATCTCTTCAACTTTTTTAACTAAATTTTTCCCTGCCATTCTTCATGTCATTAATGCTATTTTTACGAGTTCAAGTGTTTGTTTGTATTGCATGTGCAAAACTTCTGTATTTTCAGTTTGAAGGCATATTAATTTCACAGCCTATGCACGTATCAAAATACAAACTTCAGTGAAAAACAGCCCTTCAGTCTTCTTAGCCCTAAATTGTTCACAGATCAGGTGGGCTTTCTTTTCTGTCCTTCATGTGTTGAAGGTGACAACACAAAATTTGAAAATTGTTTTCATTTAACTGGAGTTGAATTTTGTATGTGTGTGTGTGTGTGTGTGTGTGCACATGTGCAAGTATGCGTTCATGTGAATAGATATTCGCGTCAGCTGAGAAAAAGAAAACATATTTATCTTCATAGAAGACTACAGCTAATTAGATACTAAGTGTTGATGAGGAAGTCAGTTCAGAAACCCATGATTTGTAAGGGTAGGTCAAATATACAATGTTAAAATTGAGCAAAATGTACATCTAATCTTGACATTTAAGATTTAAATAGGTCACCACCTTCTCTGCTTTTTTTTTCTTTTTCTTACTTAATAAATAGAAATGCAGAAAGGAAATAGTCCACCAAGTCCATTCCAATTTATATTCAATGAAATAAACCCTCATATTTGGGCTTGCTTATTGTATATTTCTTTTTCCCAGCACTAATTATGCTACTTCACTGTAGGGACAAAAACTCATGTTCATATACAATGATATAACCTTTAAGCCTCAAGAAACTTTCTCACCTATTAAAAAATGTGACAACTGAAAAAAAAAAAAAAAGTCAACTAAATGTGATAACAAATAAGTTGCTCTATTTGCTAAAACAACAAAAAAAAAGGTTGAAAAAATGGATTAGTCTTCATTTGCATGAATAAATGAAGCTACAGTCCAATTACCATGCTAATCTAATTACTACTGGACAGATCTCTGAGTACATCTGCAGACTTTTTTGTCAGAACTGAAAGAGAAAACAGGGAAAAATGTGACTATATTTGTATTGTCTAAATCCCTTCGGCAGCTGCAGTCTAATTTGTTTTGTAAGACAGAGCAACCACAAAACTGCTTCAAATGGTTTTGCCTAATAATTGTCTCACAGGGGCTGTTACATTGTCCTCACCTATCAAAGCACATAGGACATTAGCTGTAATGCCTTCATTTTAGCCTAGTACTCTGTGACCTCTAAGGAATCCTTAGTTTTCCTGTTCAGGAAAACTTCTGGCTCCATATGCCATCAAGATTTGATATAATTTTGGCCTATTTGACATAATCTCCCTTATAAATTTCCATTTCGTTTCTCTTTGTGAAAATGGAAACAGGGCAAAGGAGAAAACTAATTCTTCTGTGTCATGCTGAACAATATAATTTTAAGTGCTTAACCTTTCCTAATATGCTTAAAGCATCAAAAAATAAATAGCTGCTGTCCTTGCTTTAACCGTTCTTTAATGAGATAGTACACTATACACAAACCCATATTTTATATGCAATTACATCAGATTAAATGACTCTCAAGAATACTGCAGATCTTTTAAAAATATTTATTTTTTCTTAGACTGAATCATTTGCCAAAAAGTTCAACACATACACAGTAAAAAGCATTTAGAGTACATTCCTAAGCCCAGATTGTGTGTATTAAATCTTCTGGATTAAATCCATTTCCAAAACTGACTTCTAATGTGATAACTCTAAAACCTGAACGTCACGTTTCTTTGCGTGTCTTGGCTTTGGCAAGCCATACTTTGTTTTTCTTTTTTACCTTTTAAAAACAAAATTACCCATCATGGCTGAATGAGACCCCCAAGCCCAGAACAAAGAGGGGACAGGCATGAGCTTCAGCCTCCCGTAGTGCAGATGGCACAGAACAGGAGTCCCCCAGTGTGGGTTACTGCAATGCACCAAGAGCCTTTCAGATGACAGCAGGGATACAGGGGACAGCAGAAAAGCAAAAACTAAATTCCCATTGAGGTTTAGAAAGGAAACCTGATCTCTATTCAATTTTTAAAATAAATAACTTCAGTTCCTAAACAGAGACAACCCAACAACACAGGGCATTTCCACATTCACAAGTTCTATATCAAATGCCCTCAAAGAGCGAAAGGCATTAAGATGTACCTCTGTACTCTGTATTCAATATTTCCTATTGACTGAAAATTTAGCATGCAAGCTATTACAAGTTGCTCCCTGAAATAACGCTCCCCAGACCCTTTACAAGAAGGAGACAAATCAGCCTAACTAGTCCATAGATACAGATCCCAGTCTCCCAGTGCTTTGGAAACAGTCAGACCAAAAACTCCTAAATGTCACCTTCTGAAGGCAGGAAGGGTTTATTGAATCATTTCAGCAAACACAGATCTGTTGTCCCAAAATTTTGAACTCTTCCACGAGCTGTGGACCACTTTGGCCCACATGTCACTGTGTCCTTTCCACAGAAATCAGGGCAAAAAGAGAGGTTTGCATGTTATCTGGTCTTGCCTGCATGGGGTCAGGATGCAACCCAGACATAATTTCAAGAGATTGAAGATGGCAATTGTTACAGAGTTGAAACATAATCTTAGAGAGTTGGATTTTCAAGAAATGCTATAGAAATATGGCATTATTAGGCTAATATGGCTAAAATTTCAGTATTCAAAATTAACAGTGAAACTTCAGAATATCATTTTAGCTTAACACTTCTCTTATAAAGTTTATATAATATAATTCTAAGGTAAACGTACTGCAGAGGCTAAAAGCTAGAAATTGATTTGTATGCTATCAGATTCTATTAAAAAGGAAAGCATTAACAAATTTCTCACTCCTATCTAACTGACATTTTAGACCTGAAATGTGAGATTACAGTTCCCTTAAGAAGTCTAAGTATGATCTAATACCCAGTGAGGAACTTGGAAAATACAGGAAGAAAAACTGGGACCAGTCACAAAATCAATATAAAAACAGATTTTACCATTACTATTCCTACAAATCCTTCCAGGCTATGACAAACGCAGTAATTACATATCTGACCTTTCCCATTGTTCACAATGTTCACAGTGTTAAACTTTCCACGTTACATATTACTGTTATTTTTAATGATTAAGTGATCTAATGTTCAGCATATTAACATTCTGCCTAAGAATCAAAGTGTTCCTTCTTTCACACACTCCATTTTTGGTAGTTTATCAATTTGCATATGACAATATTCCATTTTTACATGAAATGGCCTGTATTTTTGGCTCAAATTTGCAATAATTTAGAATAAATTTCTTGTGTGCATTGTTTCATTTCTGCAAGGTGTTGATTCAGAGAAGAATAATGAATTGAAGATTAGGAGAAAATATTATAAAAATAGAAATCATTCATTCCACTCTAAACTCCACACACTATGACTATTAACTGTACAGCATAGTTTGCTTCCTCAGTAATTTTTTTTTTCAGCTGAAAATATTTTCTGAACAAATAGGTAATTATTACCATGAATAATAATTAATATTATTCAGAAAGTAGAAACTGCAATAACAAGTTTTGTGCATGTCACCACATCAGTATGAAGAACCATTTATAGCAAGGAAATGCAAGTGTCCTTCCAATTGGGCTGGAAACATGACTTACAATTTGCACAATGAAGGAAATCTTTCAGCAGTAGAAGATGGAAGGGGAACATATATTGCAAATTAAATGGGAAATTAAAAACAGTCTTGTAATATATTTTGTCCTTAAACCTCAACTCCTTATCCCTTGTGATTTTCCCCAACTTGTGTCGCTGCAGCACTGAGGACAGGCTATGCCTTGTGAAGGGGATAGTGTGTATATGACATGTTCAGTTCTGTTTGGATTATTTTACTGTCTGCAATGCTACCTTGTTTAAGGTTTTCTGTAAAGACAATTATTCATGTTGCCTCTGTAAACTAACATATCTATTAAAGGGAGCAGGAAGCTTAATGAGATTGATCCACACACAAAAGTGAATAATGTTTTCCTATATACAGTTTGACCTTAAAAGTTCATTGTTTTTAGAAATCTAGTATCTCTGAAAGCATGGAACTCTTTCATCTTGACCACATCCATGATTTTGAATGATTAATCAGCATACATGCTGAAATGAAAGATGTAAATGAGCAAAGTTGTATTTTGGTAATTTATTATATTTCTTTGAGATTCTGTGTGAATTCACCCACACATACAGATATCTACTTTCACATGTCTCCTTTTCATGGACACCCATTAAGATCAATCAGAATTGACTTTAAAAATGGATTAGTTAAACTATATTAAACTCCTGCCTGGACACTCTCTTTCAGAATTAAAGAGGGCCTGCATTTGGTTTAATTTAATTTATTCAGGATGTGAATCCACTAATCTACTTTAATTAATGATGCTCTGAATTCACGACTTTAGTCAATTTGGGTTAACTTTCACAATTGCATTAATGTAGACAAGTCCTAATATAATTCCAAACATAAAGCAGTATTACCCTAACCAATTTATATATTCTGACTCTTCGTCCAAAGTCAAGATAAATTTCATGAGTTCCTGGATGAATTTCATGGATTTGTGCAGTTAGAAAGGCCAAGATGCAAGAAAAATTCACAGAAGACAGAGTTTTTCTTTTGAGCCCCCCAAAAAACATAGTTCAAACAACTGGATGGAGGTTAATGCTTCTAGATGGAAGATAAGTGATGGACACTTTAAGCATGTGGGTCACTAAGTATCCCACAACTCTTTTCACAGGATTAAAAGTGTTATTCCCAAGAAGCACTAATTACCTTCCTGTCTTTCTAGCTCCACTTGCAGTTTAAGCTGGCTTCAGTATTCTCTGCTTGACAGTGTAAGAAAGAGAATTCTGCTCTGGACTCCTGAGCCACTGCCACTTTGCACTTCAGTGGTGGATTAAGCGACCTGCATAACCTACAATGGCTAACAACCTCAGAATCCTCAGAAAGAAAAAAAATATGTAACTGTTTATCTGCAATACATTTTATCCTTGCATTTGTTATTTTCCCTGCTCTAAAGAGCACTACATACTGGCATTTCACTAATGTGAAGATTTGACAGGAACTCTGTGCTTTACACATACTTGCATGAAAAGAAGCTTAAATACACATAAAGGAAGTCACAATTAGAATAATATTAATTAATTTAGTTAACATTTTAATTAACATTTTAATTCTGTATCAGTGCTTAAATTTGTTAAATACTAACTTCAAGAGACTTCAAAAGTTTAAACAGGTTTTTTAAATTCCAGCAGCCTAAAAATATCTGAGTTCTTCAGCCACTGAAAATGAACATTTTTCTTTCATGCCTGCATTTTTATGTCTGTCACTGTAACAAGAGATTTTTTTGTTTTCTTAGGACAAGCCTTACACTTCTTACAAATAAGCAGCAAGTGCAATTTTTTCTTAGTCAACAGGCATTTTTATTGTTGCAGCTAATAATTTCAACTGATAAAAGAAATATGATGTCATATAGCTAAGTATAATGGCTAAATGACTGGACACCATTGTTAAAAAATTACCTGTATTTACAGAAGGTGTTATCTAAAAAGTAAATTACTGTCCATATCGTCAGAGCCTCAAGATTATACCCTTCCCTCCCCCCCAGTAAGCACATACACACAGTTTGGCACTGTTTTCAGTAAAAACCCATTCAAAACAGCAGCAGAATATCTGCTTCCTCATTTCAAATATGGTGAAACTATTACAGTGTACTGTCCTATAGTGTATTATAAAATTTGCGAATCTGTAACAGTTTCTAAGTGGAGAGAAAACTTAACACACAACAAATTTTATATATTTTTGTTATAATCAAGAAACAAGCAAAAGTCTATCTTTTAATTTTTTTTTTTTTTTTAAGGCATGTTGTGAGTTCATTCTTGCAAAAACTCTTGCATGCTGCCTATAAAATCACCTGTCTGGTGACTTTTCTCTTTTCTCTCCTCCTAAGTATTTATTTACTGCCACTGGAGTAGCTTTTCTGATTTTCTTCCCAGAAGCAGTCAGGTAGTCTTTGAATTGCAGCTAAAAGTAAGAATAGTGTTTATTATAGCTATTTTTTTCTTTTTTTTAATTTTACATAATAGGTGATGAC
This sequence comes from Pardalotus punctatus, assembly GCA_013400915.1. NCBI lineage: Eukaryota > Metazoa > Chordata > Aves > Passeriformes > Pardalotidae > Pardalotus > Pardalotus punctatus. The sequence continues at coordinate 126,697 of VZTX01021315.1, read as the reverse complement.
ATGGACATCACAGTATGGTGGCATTTAGAAAACCAGTTGGGTAGCAGGCAAATGGAAACCTTGTTCTCCTAAAAGCGTAATAAAAGCACTACCTTCCTTTGAAATTGCTACTATGAATGTCTTTCTACATGCAGTGATAGTGAATCCATTATACATGCAGTGATAGTGGATGTAACGCTCCTACTTGTACAGCACATTCTAGTCCAGCATTCTGAATGCACTGCACAAAAATGTGTGAGTAATGTGTACTCTCTTTTTAAATACAGAGCAACTGCTGCATGGAAACATTAACCATTTCACCCACAGTCACTGAAAGGCTTATTCTCCATCACAGAAGGGCTCAGTGGTGGTGGCAGAACAGGGCACATTAGTTCATACACCAAAAATGTTCATTTTCCTATTTAAGTTGTTATCATCTACCTGTCACAAAGAGTTTACTACCAGGAAAACAATTCCAATTTGAAAAGTTTATGATATAAACATCTTTCAGCTGAGAACTTGTAGTGTGGAAACTGCTTTATCTGCAAAAGCTCAGAAAGATTATTAATCATAGCACTTGAGCAGGTCAGGTCTGCTAAGGACCTGACAAATTCTGTGCAGAAAAACTAAATAGGTCCCTTATGAGAGATCAGGAGGAATCCATGAGCATAGTGCAGAGATAACTGAGGATTTGTAATTGGACCACCATGGAGGATTATGAATTTACAAAAGTATTGCTTTAGAAAGAGGGTCTAAATGCAGGTCCCACTGAAAAAGCTAAGACACATGATGAAGTTTAAGAGCTGATATTTTGAGTCTAAATTCCTGAGATGGATTATATTGATCCTGTATTTTTGAAAGTTACTGAGGGACCTTCTTGTATTCTTGTCATTGTACCACTTATTTACCTTTTCCAGTAGCATTTGAAAGGTTTACAAGGAGGTTCTCCTAAACTTCTGTTTTTGTCAGTCTGAAGCTTCCAAGCTCTGAAGCATCTCCAGGCATTGTGTGGCAATTGATAGGTCTTTTTTGGAGAAGGACCATGAATAGCTGGAACAGTTTACAAAGTGAAAAACCCTTAAACTACAAGGGAAATAGGGAAATATGTTTCTGTAACAATCATATATTTGTAGTGACTCTTTAAATAGTGTGTTGAGTTCATATTACAAACTCACACACATCTATATACAACAAAGTCAATCAACCCATTCACAGTATTGAAAAACATAGATGAATCTGCTGATAAAACTTAGAGCCATTCAAGGTTGTTTTAAAGTTGTTAAAATTACCAAGAGGCAGTTGAATTGAGCTTGTTGAACTATTGTTTGGGATACCTCAACAGTACTGTTAATGGGTCAATTCTAACAATGTTCCATTAATGATTCTTAGAAAGCCTGTGACTGAAGCCCTCCAACATTGACCACAAGGGTTTTTCAGGAGAAATACAATTTCAGGCAGCTCTATTAAGAACATTATTCATTAGAGCAGCAGGGAGGAGGAACTGGTTGCTTAGCAATAGTAACTTGGAAGGAAAAGTGTCTGGTCCTTTAAACATATGTAGGGGTTCATATGTATTTCTGTGAGTGCATCCATTCATATCTATATCTATCTATATATCTATATATCTATAGCTATCTATACATACCCTGACGAAATGCATATGGTTCTCATTTTCAAAGAGATATACTTAATGAAGAGAAGGAAAAAAAGAAAAAGAAAGAAACAATTATTAGTTCAGACATGATTTAAAGTAGCTTTCTGATACATAATTTAGGTCACCTACAGCAATGATGTAGACTATGACAGCAAACCCAGTAGGTTTAAGAAGAAAAAAAAGTAAAAGCCAAATTGAAAAACTAGGAAGATGGATTTTATCAGCCACAACAATCTCAGGTAACATGCTTGTCTGCCACAAAGAGTCCTATCAACATTAAATGCTACAAAGTTATAGATAGCACAGATGGCTTTTCCAATCAGTGATTGTACAAATCCATGTTTCTAGTGATTGGGTGGAAAAAATGAGGCGGTTTATCTAATTTTTTATGTCAGGCTGTTTATTGCTCCATACTAGAAAAAGATAAAGATGAATTCTTCCTTAATATCTTCTCTAAATTTTAGTATTTCAGAACTAAAAATTATCTCTAAGGTTATTGCCTCAGATTATTTTGGTTCTCATTTTGCAAAATGGCTTTGCCTAGTCAGCATCCATATTCAAACTTTTATTTGCTTATTTCTTGCAGACAGTCACTCATTAGGAGTCAATACAGAAGGCTAGAGATAATGGTGCTTAATCTCACAGGTTTTATTGCAAACTGTTAAATGTTTAACAGCTTGCTATAGTCATATCTGAAGATAACAGACTTTACAGCTTCGTTATTTAAATCCAGAGCTGATTTTCAGGCATAATTTTGAGAACAAGTCTGCAAAGGAGTTCAAGTACTTCTGCTAAAACTGACCTGCAATGGAAACATTTTCTTCCAGAGCCATGAGTAAATTATCTTAAAACAGATATTGAGAAGATCCTCTAAAAACAGATAAAGAAACAAGCTAACATCCATCTTAATGATACATGACTCACTGATGAGGCTCAGAAATTCATTTGAGGTTGAACTACATAATTATATCCATTCTCCTAATTTGTCCAAACATTGTTCAGTGCCCATTTCTTCAACCAAAAGGGCTTTCAGATGAAACTGGAAGACAAAGTCTTACAGAATTGTCCAGCAATAGAGTAATTTTTCTTGCCATGTCCCATGGGTTTTGTCTTGACATGAGAGTACATAATTAGAAGGCAATTAACAACATATGTGGAAAGCAGCAGTGGAGACTCTTCCTTGCCCAGAAAAGAGAAGGCTTTGGGGTGATTGAGTTGCAGCCTTCCAGCACCTGAAGGGAACTTACCGGAAAGATGGGGCAAGCCAATTTACAAGGGCACACAGTGGCAGGACAAGGCGGAACGGCTTCAAACTGAGAGAGACTGGGTTTAGACTAGATATGTGAAGGTATGCACTGAAACAGAGAAGCTGGATACCACATCCCTGGAAGTGTTCAAGGCCAGGTTGGATTGTGCTCTGAGCAACCTGGGATAGTGGAAGGTTCCCATGGCAGGGGGGTTATATGATCTTCAAGGTCTACTTCCGGCCCAAACCACTCTATGTTTCTATGACTGATTCTGTGATTCTATGATTTTATGCCTTTTGGGAGGTTGTTCCAGTGATGGATTGCTCCTGCTGTAAACATTTCTTTAAGAAATTACATTGAGATGAAGTCTGTCCCAGTGCAACTTGTACCCACTGCCCTTATCTTGCTCATGTGGCTACTTGGGAAGAGACTTTCTTTCTGGTCAGGGACCAGAATATAAACAGCTCTATAAGTGAGGCTCTATCAATGACTAAAATCAGGATAGGCTTTTTCAGAAGTATATAATATTCACAGTTTAGTCATCCGTAAGAGACTGAGAGATGTTTCCCGAACTGCCATCTCTAACTGATGTGCTTTTTGATTGTATAATTTTTACTGAACTGCCCCAGTTCTCTTCAGCATCACCAAAGCCCCCTTCAGCATATTTGTCATTCTTCCTGTAATGTCATTAATAAACATGCTAAAGAGGATGAATATGAAAAATTATCCTTGAAAAATTTCATTACTAGTCCCTATCTAGAGAACTCTTAATAAAAACATTTTGCATTCTCTTGGTTGGCCAGTTCTTTATCTCCTTATAGCTCCTCACTCTGTATTTCTAAAAGGTGGACGTTAAGTCAGTCTACTGTAGCAATTGAGTAAGTTTTCAATTTAAATCTAGGTAAGCTAGAAAACACATATTGTATTTGTTTTCGAAGTTTGGGGTTGGGGTTTTTTTTGCTATAAAAGCATATTTAAATCATTGTCATTTACCTTTTATATAATCTTGTATATTTTATCATGATTTGTTTCCCTGGGCTAATTTGCTGTCCTTGAGATGATATTAAAAGATGTTTGAAATTTGGGCACCAATATTAATGCAAGCTAATTTTTCCACAGTTACAGAGGCTGATGTGAAGGGTTGCAGAAGGGCTTGAAGAAGCAGAAAAATATATTTGCATATTATTGCCTCAATACCTTACACTCAAATACGGAAAAAAGTAAATTGAATGTTAAGTAATAATGCATTACACATCCAGAGAGCTGATAATAAAGAGTAAAGTACAACAAACTGTAATCCAATCACAAAGTAAAGCATGCAAATGAAACAATCAGGTTAAAGATGCTGAATTGGCAGTGTTTAATAAAGATTTATAGAGAAAGAATATAATTTAGTATAGCAGAAAAGAATTCTATTAGCAAATATAATCTCCCTGATGCAATTCCTTTTTGGTACATGTTAATTCTTCTATTAACAAATCTCCAATGATTTTGCATTGAATATTCAAGGGAACTGAGTCAATATTAGGGAATCATATTATTCCCTGCCTGAAAGAAAAGGATTCATTACAGCTACTGAGAATTCATTTGAACTCATGAAATAAAATATTGCCAAGTATTAAGTGATACAGGATCCAAGTGCTTGAGACCTATGGAGTTTTCATTGTAACCACCACCTCTGAATCCAGGAGATATGATGTCTAATCCGGAAGCAATTTGCCTCATTGTTCCTGTCTTAATTTAGATTTTTGTTTGTTCATTCAAATATTATGTTACAAAGTACAATACTTTGTACAAAGATTTACACATACAATAAAACAAGAAATCAATATATTCTATATTTGATCCTTATGAAGAACCACCTCAGTCAGCTGTTGTGTGGGGGGCAGTACCATGCTGTGTCTGAAAAGATTTAACAGAGCCTGACATACTACAAATTACATCCTACTTAAAATGAGTACAACTAAAGCACTTTGTTGAATAGATATGAGGGACTGATTGACTTTGTGAACAGGCAAGATAGGTATAAGTTTACTTTTAAATTAACTTTGCTTTTTTATTTTAGGAAATACAAATATAGGAATTCAATGTGCATCCATTGACTATTGACATTCTAGAAAATCTAGCAGAAAATCCTTCCTCTCTTGTGTGGCTCTGTGACTAGATTGACTCACCACAATTAAAACATAATAAGTAACAGCACATAGAGCAAAATACTGGTAAATCTGATTTTTAATTCACAAAAATGACCACACAACATTTAGATTCCTTGATGACATCTGAATTATTCATACACGCTGCAGTATGTTTCTCACCATTCGTGATTCCTACACAAAATAAGCATTAATTACACGCTGAAAGCATTTATCATAGAGTCACTTTGATTCTCTACTAACAAGCAATTTGCACTGTTTACTCCTTTAAAAATGCTTTGTAATCTGAGTTAGGGAAGGGGCCTGTTCTGTAAAGTGTTGGCAGTTGAGGTCCAAGCCAATAACCACAAGCAACTTACAAAGTGTGATTTCCTAATGTCATTTGTGTCACAGTTACAGAGGGAAGATAATTTTAGATAGAATTCAAGCATTTGAATCTGGAACACAAACTGGTTTATAGCCAGCACAAATCTGCAAGCATTTAATCTTCCTGAGGGACCAGAAATTATATTAGCTGTTTACATGGCATAACATTGCCAGACTGCAATTACGGCTGAAAGGCTCGGCAAAGGACTTGAGCCCCTTGAAACCCAAGGGCGCTGCTGGGCACCAGTGCTTTGGCACTCCCCAGATGGGCTTTTGCCCACTCCCTGGTGTTTTCAGCGTGTTCTCACTCCTCCCATTTCCTATTCCACACTTAACAACAGGAATCCTCACTTGTGCACTTAATGACTAGGGAAAACTGTGTGTGAGGAGCAGAGAGCAAAACTAAGGTTAAATATGTCCCGCTGATAATTTAATAATTAAAAATGTTCCCTCAATAACCTTGTTCAGAGCAGCACTTAAGTTTCTCTAAAATCTGTGACTTTATTCACACTTAAAAGTGTTTTGTTGGACAAGTGTCTTCATACAAATAATAAATTTACTTTTCTATTCCCATCCAGGAGCTCAAGCACATTTTTTTGCAATAATTAAGAAAAAAAATTTAGAAAACCTTTTTACTATAACAACAAAAAGTTATTTTGACTTTGAAATAGGATAGAAAATTTTTGCCTTTAGTTAAAAGGCTAAGCATTTCATCAGGAAATTGAAAACCAAAACCCAGATACTGTTGTTTCTGTTGCTTTTAGATGTCTGTTTTCTGTATATTAGAAGAAAGAAAGGTGTTTAAAGATGCTTTTTTTAAAATATTCAGCCAAAATTTACATTTCCTGGGAAGTAGGCAACAAAACTATCTGACAAAGACCTACATCAATCAATTAAAAATTTTAGATACCGTTTTGTACTTTGAGAAGAGTTTGCCATCGAGCTAGTTTTCTTATGACAACAGTCTAAGCTCCCGTAAGAGTTGCTGCATTGCTGCCATGGTGCATGTGTTTGATAGTCTGCATGTGCATTCTGCTTTTCTTTCGTGGTGGGAAACAGGGAAATTCTGTGCTGTGACAGCTCAACTTCTGCCAGTCACCCTGAAGTCATACACTACCTAGCTGCGAACACTGTCTAGGTAGCATCAGGAAAAAATTCCCTCTCCAACAACTGAGCTGCTAAAACCAGAGCAGTAATGCACAGTCACAGAGGTAGAGGATCAGCGAACAGTAAGATATTCTGATATTGAAGTAATTTTTCACCTCTCTAGTAAAGTGAATACATTGCATTAATTTATCTGTGTCAAGCCTGAATTGTCAACCTGCGTTTATGGACTCTCAGGGCTTTTAAAAATACTTGTCATCAGAACATGTGCACTATTACAAATTTCATTAAAAGCATATTTAAGGCATGCCAAATTGTGTACTTCGTCACCAAAAAGCAATGATCCATTGCATATTTATTTTTGCAGCCAGCTAATGAAATGCAATGAAAAGTGACACAGCAATGCCTAGTTGCTGAACAAGTGCATGTTTTCAGGACAAATAAAGTTCTTACAGTGATGACTACTGTCAGACTTAGCCAGTGATCAGAATTAAAAGAAAAAAAATCATCTCTCCTTTCTGGTGTGGAGTTTTAGTCACATTCAAACTCATGTGTTTTAATAACCTGAGTTCTCTGTTTCATTTTAGATGTAACTAAATCATAGTAACCTGGGGATCTTCAAGGTGTCCTCCATGGAAATATATAGTATTTATTCAAATAGAGATGCATCTCCCAATTGGTACACTTTGCACACTCAGTGTACTGTGGTAGTATTAATACTGTACTGTAACGCAGTGTACAGTGTATTACGTATCTTTGCATAAAAAAGACAAAAAAAAATAATAATCAAAACATAAATATTTTCCTGAGTTAGAAACCATAAAGTCATTAATAAATCTCAGTAAATTTCATGCTCATATCTATGATAGTATTCTTCCATCGTTGGGTCTGGGCTAAAAACTCCCTGGAGTAACCTCTCCAGCAATAAAACTCCTTTGACCTGGTATTCAATCAGTGCTGTGGGAACAAGCCTTGGCAGTGTGCCCTCTTTGGAGTCAAAGCTGTGAAAAAATAACGCAGATGCAATTTCATGTATGTTTTTGTAGGCAGCCCTAGTCTAGCTGTGGGGCAGATTTCAAGTCACTCGACTTCAAGGCAAATCAAAGCAGCCAGGAATAATTTCCTGCCTCTTTGACAGGGACACAAACTCTGAACAGAGTATGGTCACATTCTGCCTGGAAACTGTAACAGCTGCAGCAAACATATGGAGCTGCCATGGAAGAAAAGCTGTTTGGTTTGTGGAGTGAGACCCTAATCAAAGTGATTGATGCTGGATATGATGCAGAAATGCAGTACATATCCCTTTTGAAGGAAGATACTCGAGAGATAAATACAAAATACTCTAATAAATGGAACAGGCTGAAACACCTGTAATACCTCTAGGATAGATGTTAAAATCACTAAGAGTTATATTAGCAATGAATCATTTTCCTTAATATAAAACACAGAAGATATAAAGTAAAAATGAATCACTGTTTCAATATTAACCATGACATATCCGATTTTTTACACTATTATTTTATTCTCTTTTTGGTAGTTGGAACTGTTACACTACATATTGGAAAAAGGTGTCATATAGCAGTTTCTTTTTAATAGAATACAAAAGTAGGGTATAGCCAATGAATCTCTTGTTAAAAGCCAGTTTCTGTTAAACTTGCTAGCAATGAAGAAACATCAAAGAGTAACTATTTTAAAGTCATTGAACTTTGCCATTGTTATTGAGGAAACTTTTTGAGTAATTAGATCAGGATCCTGAAGACAGAACACATAATTTCCTGCTAAAGAATCAACAATACACAAGTATTGTAAGTCATGCTACTTTTCATTGTTACAGGACAGTGGCATGAGCAATAGTGGTTGCAGTTTCTGAAATTCTTTAGAGAATTAGAGAAAAACTGAGAAAGTTATTTCTAACTCATCATTTTCATGAAGAGCTGGTACACTCAGAGTACTCTTACTCCACACATGTAAAATGAAAATAATAATTTTGGGGGTGTAAATGACACAGACTTGTTTTCTAAAAGAGTTTTGATTTCCTTGCATGCTGTTTTTCTTTCCCTACATATTTTATTTATTATCATATGCAAGGAAAATTGTAAACTGCTCATTTGATTGGGTAGGACGTTGCTTAAAACAATATTTGGGAAAGTCATATTCAGGCAACACATTTATCTAGTTTCCAATATTATTTGTAGTACTTATAAACCTTAAGTGGTGGACCTTCATGTAACAATAAAGAAAATTACATTACTTCAAGTAAATTATTAAAATCTCAAGTGCAACAGAATTCTGCTGTGTCTGAGACCAACAGATGGGACAAGCTAACAATGTTCTGTGCATCCTCAGACTCTAGAAAATCACATCTAGACAGTATAGCCGTTGCTCTGCCAGCACTAACATGTGAAGAAAAAAAAAAAAACCACAAAAAAACTTTGGGGTAACTAAAATAACTTAGAATGGGCAGTTGACTTATAAATAATTCAATACACAGGAGATTTTTCCCAGTCATTATATCAGTGTTTTCAGCTGCCTGCAGATTTTTCTATATGAACATATTTTATGTTAGCATAGTCCAGGTGGTAAAGTGACTGGCAATGAAAAACTTGTGCTTCCAGATACAGTAGATCTCTTTTATATATTTATGACATTTGGCAAATGTCCTGCTCTTAAAATCATGAGTGCATTTACCTCCCACTGAAGTAATTGAAAGACAGCAATTCTCTGGATCAGTATAGCCAGGATCAGCAACTACAGGACTATAAAATTATTTCAGTTAAGTCCTTTCTTGTATAAGCAGGTTTTACAATAGGTGAAATGAAATTTCTTTTAGAAATATTTTAATTGCATAGCAATTTGTTTGATATCAAGATTTTTTGCAATCAAAAGCAGCAAAGGTTTTTTGGGCAATCACCAAAGGCTCAATTTTTTCCTTGCAATAATTTTACTCTATACTCCAAGCAATTACACATAATTTTACACATATTACATTTTGAAAGGAAAGTCAATAGCTTGCCTATCATCCTAACCTTTAAAACCTGATGAAAAATATCCATGACAGTGGCAATAATCCTGTATTTGTCCAACCATGTACTTAGCGACAAGACTACCAAAAGGTTTATGTAATAGTTTTCCTCCACTCCATTCCTCTGAAGAGAATGATTCATTTCACTGGGTAATGCAGTTGCTGGTGCCCTCTCTGCTCCCACACACTCTGTCCGCACCCCAGCAGAGAGCAGGGAGAGCAGCTTACAGCCAGCTCCTCGCTTCACACACTGACAGCAAAGGCAGCCCAGCTGCATAACTGCTGCAACTGACCCATGGCTGTGGGACCTAGGAAATTGTATCTCATTTTTGAAGAATTATTATATATTTTTTAAAAGCCCTATTGCACTCCAAGGTAGTTCTCCAAAGATTTCTTTTCTCCCATATGTAGTTTCTCACTTTCAAAATCTGTGAAGACAGTGTTACTGATGCATGTTGTGTTCAAAATTTGTATTCCATACATTTATTCTGGACATGCTTCAGAGTTTTGATATATTAAACTTCTTGCAATACTGAAGTCACACTCTACACCAAGATAGAAGCATATTCTGAGGAATAGTCATGTGCAGGTTGAAAATGCACGGGTAAGAGTCAAAGAACAAGGCAACAAAGGGAAATCAGTGTTTGGAGTCTGCTGCAGGTTGCTCAGGCAAGGGGAGCTGTTGCCAAAGCCTTCCTGCGCCAGCTCCAGGAGGTGCTGCACTCACAGGGTCCGGAACTGCTGGGGGACTTCAGCCACCCCAACATTGCTGGACCAGTACCCAGGGAGCTGTGGGCATTCCAGGAGACCCCTGGGATGCATGAAGGATAACTTCCTAAGCCAGGTAACAGGCCTGCCAGAGGGGATGCAGTACTGTAATTTAGTAATGAGAGAAACTCATAATTCAAAGCTTTCTTTGTGTATTATGTTTTCCAGTTCCTGCAACTCTGAGGACAAAGAATGCAGCAGAAATCACAATAACCTCAGGAAAAAAAATACTGGATTCTATTAATGGATACAGTACCTACCAGGATCAATAACTGGGATCAGAAGCACAATGTCCTCTGCAGATCACTAGAGACTTTAACAAACTCAGTTATAAATCACTAGCTTTAGAATAAACAGACAGGATAAAAGAAGAGACATGAGTCACAAGAGTTAGACCATGAAGAATTAAAATATTTGTTTTCATTTTACTCAGAAATGTCCACATCCTCTGCCAATACATAGTACACAAATACTTTTCCAATGTTTTGCAAAATAAGTGCTTTACAAAATCTCCAAGCCCCAGGTCCAAATTAATCTTAAAATAAAATTAAAAGCAAACAAACAAACAAAAAAGTATTGGTAGGAGTACTGGTATTAGCAGCAAGCATAGTAGGTGACTGGTATTCTTTCAAGAAAAGACACATATTAATACTGCTGATAAAGTAATCAAGTCTTGTTTAATCTCTCTTTTAAAAGGAAATTATTCTGTCTTTCTCATATGGGCAACAAACAGTTGCTACTAAACTCCATTTCTCAGCATTGTTGTCTTTTCACTATCTGAACTTTTGTTTTTTACTCTGACAAGTCCCCCTACTCAAGGTGCAATTCCTGCTGTCTAATTATGTTGAAGAAAGTTGTTTACTTCTTCTTCTAGGATACAGATTATTTTTAATTTATTTTGCTTCATTCCAGCAAATAAAAGAATATTACTGTATTATAGATTTACACAAAGGTCTGAATAAATCAATCAAGATAATTCTCCAAGAGGAAGGAAGGATAGCCTAACTCTCAGATATCTAACTTTATATTTATATTTCCTTTTAGAGTAATATCTCTGTAATAGGTTGTCACAGACCAATGAGCTTTTAGGGGGCTGCATCAAATTCACTGACAGGCAGAAATTACAGCTGTGACCCTATCTAAAGCCTAATCCCTTACTAAGTCAGTTCCTTCTCTTCCTCCTCTTATCTTTCAGTTTCTCATGCAGGATCTTGTAGCTTGCACTGAATTAACTTCCTGCATCCAAGGTTTTCCAGTTTTGCAATACAGCTTTTTGCCCCAAATTTCTGTAGGCTTGCCATCTTGACTTGTCCTCATTGCCTTTTAAGTGTTATTCATCATGTTCCTTAGCAAAGTTTCCAGCTTTAGTTGGACTTTCAGTTTCTTCAATTTTTTATCAATCATTGTCTCTCAAATATCATTTACTCTCCCAAATCAACCCAATGCCAAAACATTGCAACACTGCAATAAGATCTTGTCAACTCTTTACATCAGGAATGGTCTTTGGATTATTCTCCTTCAAAGTTATGTGAAGTTTAAAGATAGACAAACCTGGACTCAGAGAAGATTAGAGTACTGCTATCCTTTCCTAAGTACTGCCACATGACAAATACTATTCTCAGATATTTATCAATATCAGTGTATACATTTAAAATTTGCCAATAATGACTGAAGGACAGGTGAATACAGCTGACATTTCTGAAACTTTGATTGTCCTTTATTCTTTGCCTATGATAGATGTAAATCATCAGCAAAGCCTATTCTATTTCTATTAGAACAGCTTCCTATTCAATCACTTTCTCCTAAATCTTTATATTTTACTTTTAAGTGGAGTTTTTATTTTGAGTAGTTAAATATCAGATATATACTTGTATCTTTGAATTAACATTTGCTTCTCTCCCATGACTCACTTGGGTTCTAGAAAATTTGAAAGCTGAAGAACGATACCAAGAACTGAACCGCATTCTCGATAAGGAAAGAATGTAATATTATCATACATAGTTTTATGTATATGCTTGATGCGTGATTATTTTGCACAGTTAAAAAGACCTTCATGTTCATTGTTAAAAAAAAAAAATATTCTTTGCCTAATCACCTTTTGTAGAAGACAAAAGATATTGCTTCATTTTCAAGGGAGTTATTACCAGAAAAATGGAATGTGAAACTCATAACCAGCACAATGAATGAAGAAATCAATATTAATTTCAGTAGGAGAAGAGCTGGACCTAAGTTGGATAAACAAGTAAATACAAGATATGATCAGATAAAGAATTCTCAAAGAACATTGAAGTCGAATGTCCACCTGTTTCCCTCTTTTTTATTTAGTTGACTTCACTTGACACTCATTTTCTCTTGAAAGAGAAAGCAAAATCAGCACAAAACCTTCTAAACCTAATCAAGAAATTCATGTGAACATGAGAAGAGCCACCCTTTGATTTGCATCAAGTTTTCCGCACATGGAAGTGAGAAGATAATCGCTTATTTGGAAATTACAGCTGTATTTATTTGTCCTTACAGATATTACACAAATGAGTCTTTACATTTATAACAGTTTTTGACAATGTAGTATCTGTGTTTTAACACTACGCAGATCATTAGCATTCATTTTTAGCCACAATCACAAGTCATACTGCTGAATATATCAAAACCTGTAAATCCTACTAATTAGTAACATTGGCAGTTGTGTGACATCTTATTGTCGTTCATCAGACAGCTTTATTTTGGTTTAAAAATGATAAAACTAAACAGCTTTTATCCTCTGTCATTCTTCATTTACAATCTGATGTGGGGACAAACCCACACAGACAAACCCACACATAATATGGTCTTTTTAACTGAAAGCAAATGCAACTGAATAAAATAATGTTTTTGCAATTTCTGACAACACAATAGACAAATTGGCAATCCAGCAATTCAAGATGATGCACATCCTAGAAAAAAAGGTGAATTTATCTGATAACATTATAAATCTTAAATTTCTTTTGAAGTAATACCTACAGAAGTTCCTATCATCTTTACATAAACTCAAACAATAAAGCCTGACTTCATTCTGATTGTAATAAAATCAGATATTTCTTTCTGTATCCATTAGAAAAGTTTGCATCTGTTTTATTCACTTGGCTTCATTAGTAATTCATCAGTGTATCTTTTGTAATAAAGTACAAAGCAAAATAAAGTACAAAGTATTCTCAATCTAGTCAAGTATCTCAATGCTTGTACTAAAAGAAAAACTAAATAGGCGTAAAGTCAGTCCCACGGTTTGAATGTGAAGTTGCGAATATAAATCCATGCAAACAGAAGAAATCAACATTTACAGATGATTCAGCATGTGTTTCTCATAAGTCCTCATACACCCCAACATCACAAAGCTCTTTCACTTGGAGAGAAATAAACTTGTTTAACAAGAGAAGCTTCTACCTCAAAATAGTCAAATACTTGTAAACAGATATTATTACGCAGCGATATTAAGCAGCGTGTCCAGCATTGCACTGGTAGCCAGCAAACCCTACACAGTAGCCTGGTTCACAAACTTCCAGATGAAAGGGATCCCTCATTCCCATCACCCAGAGAGGTGCAGCTCTCTGCAGGATGGGTCTCACACCAGCATCAGGATGTCTCAGCTACCCCAGCACACCTCAAGTGCCAAGAGGTGGCCACATGAGAATCCCACCCCTAGTCAATACAGGCATTGGCCTGAGGAAAGAGATTGATTTTACTACTCAATAGGACTGCTCCAGAAGGGGAGCAATTGCTCTCTAAATATTTAATTTAGCCGGTGCCCACTTATGATAATGTAAATTTGAACACATGTCAGAGCAGTGGTTATTCTTGTAGACACCTGAAGACAGCTTATTCCAGAATGGTATCCCTGCCTCAGACATTCAGTAGCTTACCTAGAGTCCCCAAAAATAAATACCAGCACCAGCCAATTGATCTTAAATGCACTAAAGACTAATGAAATGTCTTTACAAAGAGGTATCAAAAGGAAAAGTGAAATTATACAGATTGGAATCTCTATTTATACTGAGTATGAGGATGAAAGTCTAAGTGAAATGAACAGAAAATAAAAAGAGCCAAGAACAAATGATTGGCAGAGTATGGAATAAAAAAATACTGAAAATTACCAATTTAATAGCTGAGTGTTGAGTGAGCTAGAAAAATGTACACTTTTGAGAGGCAGGAAAAAAAAGTTATTTTCTTCTATGTATCTTCAGAAGTCCTAAAAAATGTAAGAATTTAGAGTTTGAAAGGTCAAAAGTAGACTGCCCAGTGCCTTTTTCTTCCTCATGAGGAAGAGAAATTTGATTTACCATTTTAAGTCTAAAGAAAAACTTAATTTTAAAACATCACACCAGAATTTCATTATAGAAGCTCAATTTCAGAAGAGTCATTTTACTGCAATATAAGACTATCATTTCACAAAATAAATGCCTTCATAAGAATTAAAAAAAAAATAATAATTAAAAAAAGGCTTTATTCTAATGAGTAGAAACAGATAAACCATGCATAAAATCAACTTGTTACAGATCCAAATGGTGGATTCCTAGGTAAGTGTCTTCAGGTTTCTGGCACAAAATTTAGATCATTTTGTGAGAACAAATCTAAAAGGAGCATCTAAAACTAGCACCTCCATACTGAGCTAGAACTTGTAAGAGCTCTTCCTCAAAAGAAAATTTTTTTGGTGGAAATTAAATACTTGTGCTTAAACGGTAGCTGAAATACCACAGCAGAAGGAGACTTCTGTTGTTAAAAAATCTGATCTTGCACACAGCCAAAAAATATCAGTCCCAGTTCAAGTGTCCTCTGTGTTTTGTGTAACAGTTCAGCAACTACCAAACTAATATTTGAGGTTTCATTTCGTAAAAATTCTCTTTATTCTCAGGTAGCTGTTGTATTTTATAGAGTGTAAGAAATTAACAAAATAATGCTTTGTGAATTTCTGTTTCACTGGGAGTTGTCATAGGAAAAGACTGAATGTGTAATCTTGCATAGTGACATTATACTGGCTTGTTTTCAAAGATGAAAGTCTTGAATTCTATTTAAAATGAGATGATGTTCCACAGCAATATATAACAACCAGTCTACTGGACAGGTGGAAGAAAACAAAGGCATTTATCACAAGGAGATCTGAGTGCTTAAAGAGAAAAGGGAAAGCAGCACAGATACATGGATTTATGTCCATCAGACCAGAAGCAGCAGCATTTTTACTCATGTCACAGACTTTGAATTTGAGTTATTCCTAAAATAAAATGATGAAGTAGAATCATGATCCAGTGCTTTCTAAGCTTAATGTACTTCACTGTTCCTAACTATCTGCATTTTTTTCAGTCTGCCTCTATTTATGATAGAGGAGAGAGAATGACAGATATTATTCTTTCAAAGGATAATCCTTGTCTTTCTGCTAGAAACCACTTAAGTTGACTGAAATTATGAACATGAAAAAAAGGGCAGGCTGAGACTGCTGCAGTTCTACAGAGAAAAAACCTAGTGCAGAGGAGTAGAGGCAGTGTCATGATACACCATAGCATGAATTCAGAATTGATTTTCTTTACTTGCTGGACAAGAGCACATTTTTATACAAAGCT
Source organism: Pardalotus punctatus (assembly GCA_013400915.1). Taxonomy (NCBI): domain Eukaryota; kingdom Metazoa; phylum Chordata; class Aves; order Passeriformes; family Pardalotidae; genus Pardalotus; species Pardalotus punctatus. The sequence goes on along the minus strand of VZTX01021315.1, from coordinate 110,819 downwards.
CTGTTCATGTCCCATAGCTATTTAGGGTCTGTAGGAGGAAATGTTGACAGTCTCTTTCTTAAGCCTTCTTGTAGCTAATACTGCAGCCTCTGCCAACCTGGCATTGCAAGGCTTCTATTGGACTCTGTGTGGGATTTGTAAAGCCCAACAAATCAAGAAAAATACTTGCCTCAGAGAAATTTCAGGATTTTCTCTTAGGAGATAAGTATTATAAAATGTATGTTGCCTTAATGATTAGGATTTTCTAGCATTTAGATGGGACACAAACCTATGGACCTGCAGTAATTAAAATCCATGCTTTAAAATACGTATTTGTGTTTGAAAACAATTTAATATTTTTTAATATCTTTGCAGTGAAAATATGTGAAGATTTGCAGTGACTCTCAAGAGGAAGTAACAGGTATCATTTCAAGATGCTGAACTATTTATTGTTTTAATTAAGTTTACAATTAACATTATGATACAATTTATAGAGCTTTAACTCTTCCCTCTTTTCAGTAATACTAATCAAATGGGCCCTTGCAGCAGAGCAGATAAAATTTACAAACTGCCACTAACAGCCAGTGTGCTTCAGACATCGTTGAGCTCCAGAATGGTTAAGCATTTTGCATTCTGAACAGGCGTAAGGTTCATGAAGAAGCAGAAAGTGGGAATAAATTACTGATATTTTTGCATCAGAATTTTATTATGTATTTCTGGACTTTTGTTTCATGAAAGTGTTCATACTGTAATTGACCTGTCTTCTGAAGGTATAAAGGGACACAAAAATATTTTTTTTTCAGATCAGAATCTCATCAAGCCCAATTTCCTTCCCGGAGTGGCTAGCAGCAGATGACTAAATAAGAAAAACAGCATCACAGCATGGTATGTGCCAGCACTCTTCCAGTCTCCAGCTCTGGTATTCTGCAAGGAAACTTGTTTCAGGTTTCATGAGAAAAGAAGAAATGTCTACATAACTATATGAAACCAATCAAGTATTACCTTGACATGCACCTCTATTTTCTTAACAACAGAGGTGTTTAAAAATTTAAAATAGCAATGATTGGTGAACCACAACAGTAAGTGAAATAGATAATGATAACAGGTTTATTAGCTCTCTGCTCCTGTCTATGTATCTTCTGTAAACTTGTTACACTTTTTTTCAGGTGTTAGGAGAATGTTTTATGTTGTGGGGGCTGGGAGGGAACACATCTTACCATCATCCTGAACTAGGTGCCTGAATTAAGAAGTGTTTCTGTTTTGATCACAGAAGTGATTTTGATTTTCCATTGTCTACAGAGAGACTGAAATTACATTAGACTCACAGTTCCATTACCAAGAGTTGGGCAGTGTGAATATGCAACACTTTGAAACCTGCTTAAACAACCATGACGATGACAAAGAGACTCATTAAAGTTCTGTACATCTTACAGCCCATTAAAGTTTCTGGGCACCCAACAGGCTTGCTCAATTGGGTATATACATGTTTACAGAAGATGAGAGCCATAATAAATAAGAAGGAGAGATTTAGTGTCTACAGTACTTTAAAATGGAAGGTATGACTCTGGGTTGTAAATTTAATATATTATTTATATAAACATATATATAAGAAGATTGGACTACAGATATATACAAATCTATGTGATACTTATGTTCAAGCATACCCAAAAAAGTTATTCAATAAAACAGTCATTTCAATGTTTCAAATCAAACTGTTATGCTGAATCTGCTCTCCAAAGACTGTAAGTATATTATGGAATGTTTGCTTCATCACCTTGTCTAGTAACTAAAACTAATTTAAAAATTCATAAATTCCAAAGACCTTGCAGACTGTCAATAATACATCAGAGACTTGCCTTAATAATATCTAACTAATGCAATAATTGCATTTACTCCTTTACTGCTTGTGCAGACTGGAACAGACTAAATTATAAAAGCAAAAGTGTACAGATTTTAGCAAATTGCTAGTTTCATTCATTAAAGAAAAAAAGAAAATAAAATATAAGCCAAGCCTTCTTGACATCACAAACCCCTGGCTTCTAAATGCTACTACAAATAAATGCAGTATTGAGCACACATCCATATGTACCACAGAAATTTGTGTGGACAGCAAAAGAGCTTTTGTGCACCTTATGTCTATGATACACATTTTTCCACGTTTTTCTTTAGACTGGTTGTATTCTAGTTTCACAGAGTGAACATAAAATCATGACTGGAGATCTGGATTTCGTTTCATGTAAAAGAAGCCAAACTATTCATTTCAAGAATTTCCAAAGGCAGAAATCAAAGTACAGTAAGTGGAAAAATAAGGCCATTGACTTAATAACATAACATTTATTGCTGCTTTAGCACTACAGCAAAATGAAATGTCTGCACTAAGTTATTTCATTAAATGGAGACCACTGTCACCATTTAATGAAAGGGGAATTATTCTAATCAATTATGTTATACAGCATTGGTTAAATTCTCGGCTATTTACACCTCTTTGAATGCTATGTTATCAGAGCAAAGGCTCAAAGCCACAATACCTAAGTAAGCATCATCTGCTTCAAGAATATATGATCCATCTGCTATAAATCTGGGGTGTCTGAGGAGCTGCAAATTTGAACATAAAATCTTTGGAACCATTTTGGGGAAAAAAAAGTTATTTGGAATTTAAGCATCAATTAGCTAAACATGGGAGTAAAGGAAGACAGTGTATTAGAAGACTATTTTTTCATTCACAGGTTAAGAAATGTTTTAAATTTCTTATACCAATTGCTGAAACAAGCAATCTGTTTTCAAATCTACATATAAAAAACCTGATATGTTCATCTTCCCCTGAAAAGATCACTAAATTTTCTCGAATCGTTTCTTCTAGTCAAGCGTGTGCCCCAATTCCTAGAGCACATTCCCAACACGCGCCAGCCTCCCCGAGGTGCACCCATGCTGTCAGTTAAGCCTTGGGGCCTGAAATGGTGTGCATATGCTCTTGTAATTGGAGAGAGTAATTTGATGTTCCCTCTTTTATTCCATTGCCAATAGGGATCCAACTCTCAATACTCTTTTAAAGGAAAGGTCTACATAGGCTGAACAAAATCATATAAATGTCTGGTTCAGTAAGACAGAAGCAAATGGATGTCCAAACATTTTGTGAAATGAGTCATTATTATCTGCATCAAAAGTCATATCAAAGACGGAAGAAAATGTTTACACTTTCAATTTGCTATTTCTAGATATTAGGATATGATAATTTAAGCAATTTTATCTTGTGTGAGTTTATTTGGGTAAGGGGAGAAGAACAGAACTTCCTATTATTAATAACACTCTGCTGAACAGACAGAACCTGTTGGTAGCACTGAGAGAGACAAGTCTTTTCACAGGAAATAGTAGGGTCCTCATTCTTCTCTATGTCCAGGAAACTTGGAATGGCATGTAATTAAATATCAGTTGCAAATACAAAGAACGGAGATAAATTATTTTTGTTTGGCCATGAAACATTTCAATTGCTTATAGGTCAGCATATCATTTGGGGCAACCAATACAGAGAAAAAAAAGTGATTGACTAGAATCACTTCCATGATGCCACAAAACTGCAAATCAGAGAGACAGGAGACTTTCTAAAGAAAACACCCAGAAGCTGGAAGCTACAGAGGCCTCAGTGACTTAGAAGCTTTGACAGGATTTTTAGGATATCTGCAATGGAGTCATTCTCAGACAAGCCTCTAGAATTAAAATCCTAGACATAGACAAATTTGTCATTTTATTTTGACACACACTGTAGTGCAGCTGTGTGGACTTCCAAACCCCTTGCTCTGAGCTGGAAGATCTTAATCCCAGCCCAAGGACCTAAGACACTGAAACCAAAACACTGAAAAACATGAATGCATTTCTAGTGTCCACAGAAACACCCTGAAATGCATGTTCCCTTGGTATTTTAGGCTTACAGCTGATTCCCTGCTCTGTCTTTCCTCTCTCAGCTTTGGCTTTGGCAAAAAAGTACAAGCAGGTTTTTTCATAACCAATTTTCCCTTTCAGAACTACAATGGTCACTCAGAATATTCAAGCAAAGCAGAAAGGATAGCACGAAACTACTTCTGCACAATTAACTAAAATATTCCAGATTTTTTTTATTATAAGATAGTATAGATTGTGCAAAACAGTATAGATTGCATAAATTTTGCTTTCTATAACTTTGGAGTACAATATACGAACACTGCAATATTAAGCAACTGGTTTGTTCACTAATATTTCCCAGGTGAATATATTAATACTATTATTCAAATAAGATGTAATAAATCTACAAAACCAGTACAAACTTAGTGCACACTGTAAAAAAATTCATAAAGAACATTTTCCTTGAAAGTCAGACATTCCAGTTTCTAGTAATACAAATCTGCAGCAACAATTTCTTCCAGAATATAAATACATCATTCATATTCACACACATACCTTTCAATAGTATCGGCTTCCATTTATTCAGCCAATTTTCTTGGCAGAAGACTTATATATGTGACTCATTGTTAATAGGTAAAAAATACTAAATACTACTGTATGTGATAGTCAGATTATAGCTAGGGTAAAATTACCATATATTAATGTCAGAATAAAATGTAACAAATTAGTGAAATTTTATTTTCACACAATGCTGAATCACTATTTTTGTTGGTTATTATCTACATTCTATATAAGATATTCTACCTGTACATTAGACTGCAATTTAAAGAGGGAAAGACATATGGAATTTTATCATGAAGAACCATGAAAATATTTGAAAGATATTATGCAGATACAATTATGAAAATATTTTCTGATTTTATGTTGAAAAATTCTATAAAAATGTACCATACCCTGCAGAAAGTTTCCATGAAATAAATTTAAAAAATCTAATGCCATCTCAAGTTTACTTACCCAAGTATTTAATAAGTCTTTTTAGGAAAATAAAGAAAAAGTTTTTATCCAGCCTGACAATGCATTAATTGCAATCCTTACAATCAGATATTATTTTACTGCTGTTTGAAGTGTCCTTACTCTCTGATATCTCTTTTGCACATGAAGACTTGACTTCCTTGTGCAAGGCAGATATCTTACATATCTTGTGGATGCATTTATAGCTTCTTTATTCTCCTGCTGTTTCCTTCTTTTCATTTTGTCCAAGACCTATCTAGACATGTAATTTTTTTGAGTAGCCTGATTTCATTATATTTTTTTATATGTTACTATATGAAAAGAGTAGTTTCTCTGAATTTGTATTATATAACTTAACAGCTCCAAATTCATGGCAAACAATACTTTCTGACAAAAAGAATTCTGAAGACTTAAGTCTACAGTAAGTATTCATGACCACATACTACATTTTCATACTCTGTTCAATATCCACAAAAGCCGACTAATAAGCAGGAAATGTGCAGAAATACAATTTTTTTTGTACTTGTTTTTAAAGTATCCACCTATTTGGGATAGTTTTAAAACAGTCAATTGCTAGAAAGCCTATTCCTGCCTTTAAACTCGTTCACCTTATGGGCTAACAACTATTGATATGCAATCTAGTGATCCTGTTCTATTGCAGGCAGTAGAATTATTATTAGTGACTTGAAGTGGAAATGGATTGAATCTGGAATAAACATGCTGTAGAAACAGATTTTACATGCACTATTGAAAATCATGTAATGTTTGACCCTCACACAATCACTAATAGAGAAGTTTACAGAACATTACAATCCAGTGATTTGCAGTCCAATATTTAGAAAAATGTTGTGGAGAGGTGAAAAACCAAACAGTTATTTCTTACTGAAGGTATATAGCGCAAAAATCCTCCATCATGTCCTCCTTTTTTGAGCATTGTGCTCTGCTCTATACATAATAAAAATAGTATTTCTTTGAAAATTTAAATTGAGACATCCACTATTTCAGTTTTTATGTGTGTTGGAAAAATTAGGAGCTTGCTGCTCTATTTCTTTCCATTTGCAGATGCATAAAGCAGTCGCTTTAGAAAATGAACCCTGTTAAATTTATAGCAAGTGTGTTCTCATTTAGTCTAATCTCTGCTGGCTCAGTGTAACATGCTGTCTTTACAGAGTGCCGACCAGAAAAGCAACCCTAACAAATTTTGTAACAGCTAAGGAAGAAAAGCAAAATCCTCCCTTTAATTTTAGTATATTTTATAGAAATATAATGGTGTAATATTTGCATAATAGAAGTACCATAAACAAAATAAATAAATAAAGGTATAATGCACTTTTTCATTCAGTAGCTGAGCACCTGAACACAACATTGTTTCTTTCATAGCAGATTGATGACCATGTTTACCTTTTTACATTAAAAAGGAAGTAATTAATTTTGAGCAATTCATTGAAGACCCAGATAGTGTACTGTCAATTGTCTGTTGATCTCAAATAAAGTAATTGCAAGCTTACATCAGCAATAATCCTTGGAATTACCTTTTATAGTTCTATACTGAAACTCTGGAAAATTATGTCCATGAATTGATGGATGTTGTGAGATGTTATATGCCAGGTTTAACTGCCAAACAAAGTTTTTTGTTCCTACCTCAGAATATGAAGAATGTTTACAATCTAAACGATTTTAATCACAATGCACTGGCCCCCACCTTGAGCAGTGCATTCAGTTCTTGGATCCCCAGCACAGGAAGGACAGGGACCAGTTGGAGTCCAGAGGAAGCCACCAAGATGACCAGAGGGATGAAGAACCTTTCCTGTGAGGAAAGGCTGAGAGAATTGAGGCTACTCAGCCTTGAGAAGAGAAAGAGTTGGGATGACCCCACAGCACCTTCCAGTGCCTAAAGGGGGCTACAAGAGAACCAGAGAGGTTCTTCTTACAGGGCCATGTAGTGACAGGACAAGGGGAAATGGATTCAAACTGAAAGACAGGAGATACAGATCAAATATGAGGTGGTGAGACACTGGAACAGGCTGCTCTGAGAAGCCCCATCCGGAAGTGTTCAAAGCCAGGTTGGATGGTGCTTTGAGCAACGTGGTCTAGTGGAAGGTATCCCTGCCCATTGCAGAAGGCTTGGAACCAGATAATCTTTAACATCCATTTTTAATTCCATGACTGCTGAAAAACTTTTGTATTTTAGCTTATTTTTTGCACACTGGAATGTTCACCTTGCCTGAATAGCTGTTTAAATAAGCCCATGAGGCAGCAGTGACACTTGAAAACAATGTCAGTCATTGTATCAAAAGCAGATAATAGTAAAAAGATAATTGTTGCATGAAGATAAAAAGCTCAGCAAATGTTAAGTATGGAATTGGCTTGAACTTCAAAGTTTTCTGACTCCTGTCTGTGTGTTTCAGACCATACAATTAAGAACTCACATTTCTGCAAATCCCCTTCTGCTATAGTAAGTTGCTGTGAGCATCTTGGACTCAAGCCCTAGCTAAAATTACATTTCTTTCTTTATGCCTCAAGCACTCAAAATAGTTTTGAAATCTTCCCCTTTTTTCTTCTTAAAAAACCCCAACTCTAAGATCTGATGGAGAAAGCAGACCTGATAAGCTGCAGGTCTCCTATTGCTAAAAAAATGGGGATGACAGGAAAATTTGGTCCTCAGAATGAGAACAGTGTCTTTATATTCATTTGAACACTGATGATCTATTTACGGTTCTGATGATTTTCTTATATTAATCAGAAAATACAATTAAATTATTAATGCACTTTGCATTAAAATTGTTGTATATCCTAGCGTCTGCACACGAGATGAAAAGTCTGTATCTCTTTATCTGACTAAGTAATAGCTTTAAAAACAATATAAAAAAAGACATAAATTAACTACTTCAGCTAGAAGAGAAAACGCCTTTTTTTTTCTCTCAGAGAATACAGACTATGAAACATACCCTTTCATTTTTCCTTACGTAAGATTGAAGGTAAGAAAGGTAACTCTGCAGTTCTAGGTCTACAAGTAAGTTAAGCAAACCCTCTTCCTCAGCAAGAAACTCACCTAAGGGGCATTTCTTTTTTTTTTTTTTTAAATCTAAAACAGCAAGGGCAAAATCCACCTTTCTGCACTACGTAAATTTGACCTTGTAAAATAAAATTTCTCAGGCATGCTTTCCTGTTGTTTTACCAATTTCTGTATTTAAAACTGCATCTTAAAAATATGAACAGATTTTGTAAACCTATGGAAAGGATGCTCGCCTGGCAATGGGAACACTATTTATCACTTCTCCATTTCTTTCAATAGACCTTGTTTCCATAGGAAAGTTGAGTTATTGTCTCCATTAACTAAAATATTAAAATAATTCCCTAATTTTGGACACTATCCACACTAACCAATGTATGAACACTTCAATCAATTAAATTTTTCTCCTTTTAGTTTTCTATTTTTGAAATCTGTAAAAATCAGACAATGCTCAATTAAAAATACAATATTTAATAGATGTATTATCACTAGATCTTTGTTCTTACATAATCACAATTATTTAAGCCTAGCTAAAATGCAAGTTAAATTGTAGCCTACTATGCACATTCTTAGCAGTGGCATAAACATTAAATTAAATTTTCAATGGAGTATGATAGGTTTGGGAGAAAAGACATGCAGTTGTAGCAAACTGAACTTAAGGACTCCTTTGGGAGAAGTTTTATATCAGTTTCAGATTTTCTGTCCTCATATACTTCTCCTTCACAGGGTGAGTTAAAAGCATTATTGAAAAAGTGCACCAGAGGTTCGGGGTGACATCAAGAGACATATCAAGAATGTCAGAAAAGAAAATCCTTAAAATCTTACAATTCTCTGAGCTGGACCTAAAAAAATGTTGTTTCTTTGGGGTTGTAGGATTTTCTATCAGGTTCAACAGCTACGCAATTATACGGAAAGAAGAGGCAGCCCCTGAAGGTTAAAGGAGGAAAGAGAGACTCTACAGACACATTCACACACACACACATTCCCCTCAAGCTCCCAAGCAAACCAAGCATGAAGAAAAGTGAACATTGAGTTATCTTTGTAATTTCTTCTCCTAATTTTCTTGTCTATTGCTGGGAACATACAATACACGTTTCTGTTAACTTCACCTTAAAACAGCTTCCCCATGTCTATGCTACACAAAATTGATATCTCTGAATACTCATTTACTTAATTCAAACTTAAGTATAGAGACTGAGTTTTAAATGGTATCTCAACATATTTTTTTAAGAGAAGCAACATCGACGTGGGCTTTTAGGGTAAGTTCTGCTTTTAGGCAGACACATTTTTATATGTGAGGTAGAAAGACTATCTCAACCTTACAATAGTTAGAAAGGTTTAATTTCGGCAATGCTTTTGGATTACATAATGAATAACTTCTAAAATAAAAATGTCTCAAAGAAGAAGTGCAGGAAATCTCTTGACAAGAGTATATGGATACTATTGTGGGATTGCAGCAAGACAGAACCAAATAATATTGCAACTCACTTTTAAAAGCAAACAAAAAAAAATCCTATGAATGGTGCTTTTACACCACATTCTAGGTCTTCATGCTTGTGAATAAAGATAAATGGAAGTAAGAGTGATATGGATTGCCATAGTGATAACTATAGTGATAGCAATAGCAGTAGTATAGAAATTTTATTTTGTTCTTCTTATCTTCCAAATAGTAATTAGGAAGAGGGAAGGGAAGAAGGAAAGGCAAGAAGAATGGAAGAAAGAAGACTCAACACACAGAAAATATGTTTTTACCTCAGTAATCTGTCTCCCAAAATAACCTGACCTTTATTCAATGTTTTTTAAAAGGTCTGCATACCAATATATTGTGTCTTCATTTTCCTCTTTTCATGGACATTAATAGAATCACCTGTATTGTTCTAGGCAGTTTTTAGTTGGTTTTTTTTTAAATATTAGCTTATTTGAGTAGCTGAAATAGAAAATCTTTTAAAAATACTAGATATTTCTGTGATTGCAAACAAAAAACACAAACCTGTTTTTGTTATTCAGGAGAGATGTTACTCTCATCTTATTTACCTGAATTAGATGAAATAAACCCTTTGAATCTGAAAAACTGAGTCACAAATCTGAGTTTCCATAGTGATCACAATTACTGTTCAAATAATGAGACTGGTGGCATTATTAAAAGTAAGAGTTGAGAAGAAACAATCTTATAATTTTGGCCAACACAGTTTGGAATGTAAGATATTTTAGGAATATTTTCCAGCGCAAGTAACCAGTGCACTTTAATCTAGGGATCTATCAGATCTATAGGCACTGTTCTGGAAAAGAAAAGAGGATCTTGATTAAGGGTTAACCTAGGGCTTCTATGACCCTGGATGATGAGGGTAAAGCTCATCATCTCCTTTTTTTACACTAATATTTACTATATTACATTTAAAAGATTCTCTTAATGCATGTCATGACCATTTATTTTAACAAATATGAAGAGTAAAGTCACCTGGAAAAAATTATTTACTATGAACTTTTTAAATTCTATTTGCCTATCATCACCCATTCTGCATGTTTTGATAAGGTTCAGTGTGTACTTGAGAGTGAATACAGCAAAAAACGTAACACATTTAAAGACCAACAGATACACAACCCCCCAGAAACAACCCCCAAACTTCGAATGAACAAAGAAATAAAACCCTCAGTGGCACATATAGTGGCACATATAATCCAACCATTAATAACCACTGGTATATTCTGTTTACATACAGCAGCCAGAGTTTAGTGGCTCTGAATTCTGCAGAATGTGTGTCCTCAAGAAAAAACCCAAAAACTAACCCAACCTGGGAATGCCAACTCTCATTATTTATCCCAGGTTTATGGTGTAAATTTCTTATCACTGATAGACTGAGAGAGGTTTTGTAAAAGGAAAAATGAAAATAGAACCTAAATACAATGAGGCCTTTAGAAGGACCTCAAGGTGTGGAAAAATCCCCCGTGTTACAAAGAGACGCATCTTGATGCTCCTAAATTTTGATATCACTGAAGTGTAAGGCAAAGCTTGCAACTAACTTAAATTGTAGGATGATTCCTTTGATTTGATTGCAAAATTCAGTGTTGGGAACTAAATTTCTGAAGAGTGAAAAGTTCACGGTTGCCAAAAGTGGTCTCATTATTAATATTTTAACTCCAGATTTACTTGTTAATGGTAGTTTTAGTTTGAAGGGAATTATGTAGCATCCAGAAACTAGGTGCGTTACTTAAATCTCTAACTGTTCTATTGGAAGCATCCATTATTTAAATTCTATTCTGTATTTTCTTTTAGATGTCATAATTTATACTGAAATCTCCGATTTTTTTTTTAAAAAAGCTGGTCTTTTCATTATGCTGGCAGTACATAAATGCGTCTTTTCACTTACATCGTCTTGTTTTCTCACCTGCAGGCTTGCAGTTAGCCTTACCAGGTGGAGCAGATGCAGGAACAGGGAGCCGTGGAAGGAATTGAGGGCATTCACACCTAAACCTTTTACAGTTCTGCTTTATGGCAGCTTCTTTCCTTAGGGGCTGGAGTAAAAAAAAAAAACAACCAAAAAACACCCAAACAAAAAACCAGAAACAAACAAACAAACAAAGAAAAAACACAAACAAACAAACAAACAAAAAACCCAAAACCAGCTAGCTAGAAACGTTACCAGATGATTTATGAATCCAGGATGTTATGGCTGTTAATGGTCTTATACAGGATTTTTTCAGCATTGGCATTGCTGCAGGGGTCACAAATGATTTACTTGTATCATCACTCATCTTGGAAAGACATGTTCTCGGTTTGGCTGCAGGAACTAGAGCAATGCACAGACACTGTACTCCTTGGAACATGTTGGAATTATCATTTCCACAAAGAAGGTTTGGGAATCTGCCATTGGTTTGAACTGTATGGATACTAGACCTAGCAAAATCAAAAAGTATTTCAACAAACTGAGAATAAATTTAGCAACAAAACAAACGAACAATAACAAACAATCAAACAAACAAAACCCCAAACAGTTTATAGGAAGTTTCCTCTCAAGCAAGTATCATGACAACAAGATCCCTGTAAAAGAGGAGGTAAAATATATGTTACCATATGTCACAGAATCATGGAATATTCTGAATTGGAAGGGACCCACGAGGATCATCAAGTCCAACTCTTAAATGAATGGCCTGTACAGAGATTAAACCCACAACCTTGGCATTATTAGCATGATGCTCTGACCAGCTGAGCTGATCTCGGGGAAAAGGAAGCCTTTATGTCACCAGAAGCAACAAAGATGGACAACAGAACCTTTAAGTAATGCATTTTCTTCTAGACAGAAAGAAGGGACATTCTCTAACTACCACAAAATAAGAAAAACAATGGGAATAGCCACAAAGCCAAACTTAGAACTTTAGCAGGAGCTGTTGTGAGAGGGGTAATGGTTTTAAACACAAAGAGGGCAGATTCAGACTAGATATAAGTATGAAATTTTTTACAATGAAGTGAGTGAAACAACAGAACAGATTGCCCTAAGAGGTAAATGGTAGATGCCCCATCTCTGGAAACATTCCAGGTCAGGCTGGACAGGGCTCTGGGCAATCAGATCTTGTTCAACATGTCCCTGCCCATTGCGGGGAGGTTGGACTAGGTGACCTTTAAAGGCCTTTTCCAACCCAAAATATTATATCTTTCCATGAACACCATATTAATTGCATAGCACATAGTTAGATTTAAAAAGAAAAATCCCCTTGGTTGTCAAAAATGAAAGTGAGACACAAGAAGTGTGAAATTTTCCTAAAACTGAAGAGCAGATAAGTAAGGATCTCAGACTTGAATCTACAACCAAATCTGCCAGCTGCTTCCTGCACTGACCTCCTCGTTTTAGCACTGTGTGTGAGAAAAAAATTATATATTTAATAAACAAACAAGTGTCTGGTTACTTGATTAAAGAAAAAGCCTTGTAGTTTACACCCTTAATTTTAGCACATATAAACATTTATAGAAACATTGTCTGTTTTAGCTCTTTCTCACAAAGATACTTAATGGAAAGTATTACAGAATTATCCCAAAACATTTCTCTTTTTTTATTTAGGTCTTTATTAAGTCTGACAGACTACAAAATATTGCAGGTGGAAGGTTGTTAATGTTCTTGAGATTTTATTATAAAGCAAAGAAGGATGTTCTCATTTGAAAAGTTTGGAATGTCTGTGAAGGTTACCTGAAATAAACAGATGAGAAGAAAGAGAAATAGGCAATTAATGATATCTTCCCTGAGGACTCAGAAAGCTTCACGACTAGGGAGAAAGTTATACTTCTCTTTATAATTTTGTGGAAAGATTATTTTAATATATAGAACTACAATTAATTTTCTCTGGTTGAAGTAGTACTAAACAAAAACAAAATCATAATTTTTTACTAAGTGAACACTTATTTCTTCCATGGAACAGTATTCCATCACAAAAATACTCAAAGTGAAGCTCTGAAGCTATAATAATTGATTGCATTTTGAAAAGTACAATATATTAAAAGAATCTTGGAAACCTAGGCAAACCAAAATGACATAAAAGAAAATAAAAAAACTGGGTTCTTTCAGAAAATAAAATTAATCATAATTGAAAGATTTTATCAATATATGCCTAGCTTTTAATTCAAGTCTTTCAGTGTAGATTACAATAAGGTAGAATAAACTAAATAATGTGAATCTGTTTTACATTATTGTCTTAGCTGTGAAATATAAAGTCAGAGAGTTCAATGTGTAAACTTTCATGAACAATATCAATAGGACCTTGGTGTCAACATTCCTTCCATTCCTCAGAACAAACTTTTACATTTCAAAACATGAAAATGTATCAAACTATTTACTGAGACATAATGGTGGTTCCAACTCTCTCTAGAATGCCCATGAACTGTCTGCTAACACAGCCGAAAGTTCATGGACAAATTCTTCCTGACAGGTAACAAAGGTAGTCCATTTTATAGTAACTAATTATACGGCAAAAAGAAAGTCACGCTCTGATTGCTACATCATGACAATAGTCCTTGAGTATCTTTTTAGAGTGACATCTTAAAACAAAAGGTGTGGTTCTGAGATATTTAACTCATCTTCTGACTAACCCTGAAATTTTGTACTTAGTAATTATTATCATTACTACCTGAGGAACTTCACAGCAGCTTCTTGTCTGATGGTCCTTCTACATCTGAACTTGATCAGAAATACTATGCTCCTAGATCAGGAATAAAATTAGAACATGACCCAGGAACCTAAATTTTTAATCCTAAGAGAACATAGTGTGGTACTATGAAAATCTGCACTACCTGATATAGCTGTATTTTAAAGCAAAGCTGTCAGAAATGTTTGTAACCACTAATTAGGACTGTCTGATAGAGAAAAGCAGTATTACTCTGTTTGAAATTAAATGTGGGTCAGCTTGCTGACAGGAACTCCAGTATCAGGTTTACAAATAGCAGAGAAACAGGAACTTGTTGCAAGTTGCTCAGTGTTAAATCTCTTTATCTGGAAGGATGGAGATGTGCGATCTGATTCCTGGCCTCTTGGACCAGTTTCAAATTAAATGTCTAAATTTGTATAAATTTATTGATGTCTGTGGAAGCAAGTGGTAAAACTGACAACTCCGAAACACTTGAGTAGTCCACTGGGAAAATTACTGTCTTTTGTGTTCTCCTCTATACCTAGTGAAACTTCTCCTCTTCTCTAGTACAGGAGAGCTGCACAGAATGTGGAGCACGCCTTATTGCACAGGTGTGGGATGAAATCCCTCCCAAACTTGTCAGGCACATAAACGAAAGCTCAAGCCATATAAAGGAGCTATCTAGACTCTAGAAAAAACGAATGATAAAACAAATGTCACATTCCTGTCCTACTGGACAGTTCTAATAAACACACTAATTTGGGACTGTTCTCATTTGGCTTTTGGGTGGTTGATGGCCCTGCTATAACATGCTCACCCATTCCTGTGCAATGTATGACACAGTTCTCTAAAACAGAGCTGTGAATGCTTAGTGATCAGACTCTATCTGTACCATCACTAGCTTTCACAAGTACAGAATACATAATCTTTTATGGCCATTGTCCTAATTATCCCTGTCCCAAATGGCATTGCAATCTGTCCTACCAGAACTGCAGTGATCCCACAGCAGTCCAGCTAATAGTCATAGGGATACCTCATCCCAGTGGGATGGTGTGTCACCATCCTATTGATTTTCAGCTACATGACAAAAAAAGATGGAAACCCCAAGAGCTGAGTATCCCCCTTAACCCTGATTTTTATCACCATATCCATGTAGACCTAAGCTGCCACCCGGCCCTTCTTGCTAAATAGTCTGGACCTCCCGATAGCAGGCTAAAGGATCAATATGTCCTCTCTGAAGGTACTGAATCTTTTTCCAACAAAAATGAACAGTATTTTTGTATGACTTTGCTCCTGTATCCTGCTGCACTACAGATGGAAATAAAATGAATATTGAAAACATCCTGGTCACTTGCATTCTTTGCTTTCTTAGGACATCTGGAAAATTTATAAGGTCTTTCCAAGCACTTAGGTTTAAAAGTACAAATTTATGTGAAGAAATTATTTTCTTTTCCAGTCCTAATGTTGTTTTAAGTTATTTAGGGGTTTTGAAGTTAATTCCCAAGTTTACAATCTGCTGTTAGAGTGCTTGGAATAGCACACGCTTTGTCTTCCACATTGTAAATCTTAACAGTGCAGAGCACTCCATGTTTCACAGACAACGTAAAAGATACATCATAGCCATTAACCTTCCCCTCAGCTGCTGATAAAGTAAAATAGGCCCATTCTTTACAGTAACAGTAATGTATCTGTTCAGATAAATATTCCTCTTGCTGCAATAAAGTGCAGCATTTTACAGCTGCATACCATCTTCACAAACTATAACGTGGCAATTAAAATTGAATATGAACAGAATACTAAGTGAAGATTTGAAGGCAAAAGGGGATGAAAGACCTTTTCCTAAAACTTTCTCAGCAAAATCTGAAGTTCAACATATAAATCAATGTTTGTTTATGTGATTTTTTTCAGTCTACAGCAAAGATATAACATTAATTTCTGGTAATCAGTTCTTGAAGGTTGTTAATTTGAAATAGTTAAGCATCCAACATTTACATGCCTGGCATTTTTTTACTGCACACAAGCTAGTTATATTAGGAGGCTGTAACTGAAGGACTGGTATAACTGAATATTTAAGGAGCTATTTTATAAATATATAAACAGAATTCTACTTAACAATATTAATAACTTAACAAAATGTATTATGATTTCATAATTGATCATAAGAGATTCAGAAGCTCTAGCCTTCTCTCAATTACTATGTAGCCTTGTGCAAATCATGAAGTCAGCTTCTCTCATTTTCCCACACCCACAAAATAGACTTTTGTATTTCCCAACCAGGAAGCATATTCAGGATGAGATCAACACTGACTGGGAGGACTGTACATCACATTTATGTGCAAGGGTTAGTTAGTGGCCTAAACCAGTGAGATCCACTTATGGACTGCCTTGTACATTTATGTGTACAAAGTACATTTATCCTTGACTGATTCCAGATAAAGAATTGTGATTCTGAGGAGATATTCAGGATTTGCACTTTATAGCAATACTGATACTTCTGAAGAAAAAAGCCATTGATGGATCTTATCATATGATCTTATAACCACATCATTTTTTTACTGGGTGTGGCATGAAAACAATGCTTGCACATTTTTCCTCATGCCTATAACTCTGAAAGACTTTTTTGATTTACTTCTCCAAAACAAAACAATAGCTTCAGAAACATAGCATAACAACACATACCAGATTATCAGTTTGTGAAGCTACTGGAAAATAAATGTTCAAATACATCATTTTAATCTCATGTACCAAAATCCACTTTAACCAGACAGATTTTTCAAAACAATAATTCTTCATAAATTTCAAGATCAACAAAGTGAGAAGACAAAGTTCTTTTTCTATGACTCTTTAGCTGCTTATCCCACAGGACCACAGACTTCATGCCACACAGAAACTCCCAGGAACATATTTCACCTAAATAAATGTACCAAGAGAAATATATAGGGTTAGAGCCTAACAGCCCAATCATTTCTTTTCAAGTGTACAGACATGAGATGATAGCATTAAATAGACAGCACAAGAACAAATAAATGAATGTAGTCAGTTTGAAATATTCTTGGGTTCAAAGATTGTAAAATAACTTAAGTTTCTTTATACTGGTGATTTAGACTAATTTCATCTGTGAGTGACAATTTGCTTGCAGACAGTGCTGACAACTTACTGGTGGTGGTTGCCCTGTTGTTTAAGGTTCATCTGCGCCTACAGCATTCACTAATTGTAAAATTTATTTCTTCCCTCATGCTGGCACAGGCACTTGCACACCAGCCCTCTGAGTCAGGTTAGAGAGTTGACATGGTATTAAATAAGTCTTCAATTCCACTCCATTTCTTATTTACTTTCCAATTTAGCTGTTCTAATAAGGTCTCTTCAGATTAATGAAAGTTAAAATGATACCTATGAGTACTACAAATTTCAGCCATAAATTCTATGCTATTTTTCCTTTATAATTTGCAAAAATTTCTACATGTTAATCCCAGACAAAACTGCACCACAAAGAGTTACAGAGGACCACTTCTAATGTTTTTATGAAAGCAGGCAAAGAGAAAGAAAAGGTTTCACAAACTGGTAAAGTGCTTTGGGATATATTGTTTTATGTAATTACTGTGAAACTCTGAACATCTAATTGGTAAGAAAGCCTCAAAACTTTTACAAGGTGACAACTGTTGCAAACACAGAAGGAAAGAGGAGAAAGGAATTGTGAGCACTGAAATAGGAAAAAAAGGAGTAATTTCTGTGGTTAATACAGCAGTTTTGATGAATACTACCAGTACATGAAGAGCCTTTCTTGCTTCTAGAAAGGAAAGGATCAATATACAAAGATCATCCAGAAAGTCCATCAGTGGCATTGCTGCTACAGTCTTTTGAAAGGAAAGTGTGATTAAATGCAACTGTGTCTCAGTTTCAATATTACATACACGTACACACCTGAGTGTTTTACTACATCTGTATTAAAGGTTAGATCTAACTCAGTTCCTCAATTCCACTAATGTTTCCTTTTTGGCTTGTAAAAGGCAGGGTCTTGATGGTATAATTACTTAATAAAAATCCTATTTTTAGATAGACTCAAGAATTTCACACTTAGGAAGACAGACATTTGTATGAATGAGGAATTTTTAGCCTGGAATGTTACATTCCATTCACTGAAGTGAAAATCAGCTCTCTATTAACTATTTGAACAATCTTTCAACTTTTTTGGACTCTGTTATTTTAAAATTTTATCACAGCATATTTAAAGTAAGTTTATTGAAAGTAATTTTGTTATGGAGCAAGCAGTGCATCCAACCTAATATTATTATTTTAATGCTCAGAGAAACAGGAAATTACAGGCTATGTTAGGCCTGTGTTAATTCCATAACAAACTTTTTTGGAATAGATGTTTAAAAATAGTTAATTGGATCTGTAATATTATTCTAATTTACTATGTCCAATTTTTAACATTTATTGTATTAGTCACACTTTCTCTCTGAAGGCACAAAGAGAACTGAGGTAATTATTTATAAAAAAATCTGACTCTCTCTGAGTCTTTACTTTTATGGATAAAAATCTTGCATCTAAGTGATCCTTTTACTAACAGTGATTAATTGTACATGCTATCAGAAGTAAATTTGGGGAAAATAGTTAGAATCTGCATTTATAAAAATCTACATAACTTTGCATCCTTAGTCACGACTTGTGGAAAAAATACTGAATTATAAAAAATGGCTTTTAATATGAATTAAATGTTTAGTCATAGTTTGTAGGCAGTACTCACAATCTTTCAGCAGCTTGGATATTTAGTAATTTTCCTCATTTAACAAGATACTTTCATATACTTCAAAACAAAATAATAAAATAAATTTTTAAAAGGAATTTTAAGAAAGCATAAATGTGCAATTTCCTTTTATTCCTCTTGCCATTACCTGGGAATATCCTAAAAGTTCTGGAAACATTTCTCTCACTGTACAACAGTAATGATGAAAGGAGGCAGGAGAAATGACCAGTGACTGATAGCTGAACTGTCACCTAGCAAAGGATCTGCTCTCTGCAAATCTGCTAAGAAAAGCAAAGGTTTTCATTTAACAAAGTCTAGATTAGATTTGGAGAAAAGAGAAATGAAAAAATGGCAGATAGGTCATCTGCTCCCATGAAAATGGCACGAAGCTTCATACTTACTTGTACTGCTTTGTCAAGGTTTATGGAGTTCACTTAAACAAAGGCTCCACTTTATTCTCTGTTCAGTTGTGAAAGTAGCATTATTAGCAGCATTCAAAATTATTTTAAAGAAGAATAGTTTTAGTCTCAGACAAAGAAATGTTCTTATTGTTAGGTATATTTTCTTACAGTGTATATATTTAAGTGGATTTTGATTTATCTTGCAAAAACATTATGAAGCTGATTGTATAAGCCACTAAAAAGATAATGAATTTTAGCAAATACTAAACATCAAAGTAAAAAATATGTCATTAGCTAGGAATGTCTTTTCACTGTGTGATATTTCTCTCATTGTTTATCCCTAAACCGTTTTTCATTCTAAATCATTCTAATGTTTCTTTCCTGTGAAAAAAATCTGATTATAGACACAGTGTTCAATAGTAACCACTATTTACTTCAGTTTTTGCTGTTTTCTCCTCTTTTGCTTCTCTAGTTGTTGAAAAATGGGTTTGTTTGCCATTGTAAAATCTGTTACCACAGTTGTTAGTTTACTTAATTGCAGAAGATAATTACATAACTTTTCCAAGTGCTGCCTTTTTGAAGGAAAAAAAATCTTCAAGCCAAGATTGACTATCAATGAAGTGTTTGCTAAGAACATAAACAAAATATTAAAATATCAGTGGGCCATACTAGGATACAAAGCTAATGGAGCAAGGGTAAGGGAACCATCATGACATACAAGACACAGGAGTATGCGGTAAATTATTTGAGATGAAGAGCCGTTGCCATTCAAAGGGACCATAACAAATTTTCTCTTCAAAAAGAAATTCTAATTCTGAAGAGATAATATGGTCTAAATAATATTTTTTTTCATGAGGGGTGACAAATAAGCATTCTAAACATATTTAAGAAACATGGGGAACAGCAGAGATTTTGTAACAAAAGAAAACAAGTATTTGTGATGGTGGACAATTCCAATTTATAAATCAAAACTGAAGCACCTTCAGGGAAGGTTTCATTTCATGTCTAATGTTGAAGAACTGCAATTTACATAATGCTAGGAGAAACCTAGACCTGAGGTCATACAGTCAAGAAAAGTAAATGAAGAACATACAGTAACTGGTCAAGCTGAGGTGTTACCCCCCCAAGGCTCTGAAGTTTTGCCATGGCAAAGCAAAAGTCCCATTGAAGTTTTTACCAAAAAAAAACCATGTGCAATTCTCTCTGTACTGGCAGTAATTTACATACAGTATTGTTCTCAAATTATTATATTTATTTCATTTCAATTAATTAGAACCTTAAAATGGTATGTGGATAAGAATAACATATGCAGAGATGGAAAACGAAAAATCCAAAAATTTGAATTTTACCACCACAGAAAACAGAAAATGGTTAAAGGAGTAAACTCATACCTGATTTTTCAATAATGGGAACATTTGCATTATATTTATTGTTATTGTGTGCCTTTATCACTTTTATTGTTGTGCTGCAGTGTAGCCCTTTGAAGGTCTGCCAAACCACTGCGGCTTACTCAAATGCAGGGTTGAATTTTAATTAAGCTTAGCAAAATACTCATTGAATTTGCTGAGCCTGATTAGGCCAGTCATCCTGATAGACGTGCAGAGGGCATCTTGCTTACTTGTTTTAACAAGTGACAGAGACAATTAATAGATTCTTGTAAAATAGTTAAATGTGAAAATATAGAATGTCATCACTTCTTTTCATTGACAGTGTTAGTTTTTTACGTATTCAGTGTGGCTAGAAAAGATTTCTTGGAACTGTAATAATGAAGTACTGAAGAGTAACTTAGTATTCATATTTGTGAAGATTAAATCACAAAGATATGCATTTTGTTCCACTAAAGTATTCCCCATAAAATCACAGCCCAGTGAAGAGAAGTTTCCATGGTCTCTGCAGGGTAACATTAAATATGTATGTAAGTGGATGCCTTCTCACACATGACTTCTCACTTTTCCATAGAAGAGATACTAGGACCTCCCTCCAGCTTATGAAGTTAGAATATCGTCTCTCTATATATATCATATATCTTCAATCTTTCCTGTGAAGTGTGACTACCAATTGTAAACCCAAATATTCCTCTTTATCTCTGTTCTCTGTGACAGTGACAGTCTCATTTTTTAGTTTAATAGTCAGGTGGATATTGGCTTAGTAGCAATGCCCTTAGTACATTCCTGTGCATTCCTTAGTGCTTAGGAACGCTGGTTTTGCTGTTTTATCCTACCTATTAACACAAGTTTAGAGGGGGGAAAAAAGCTTGAGATGTATTACAAAAAACTGAATAATACCTGCTCTGTCAACCAACCTGTTATCCCTAGAACAGTGTAAGAAAGGAATAGTACTAAACAAAAAAGGCAAATAAGGTGAACAATGCCATTGATATTCTTTGAATGTAACTTCAACTTTTTTTTGTCATGAAAAGATATGAAAAGTACAACAAAATTAACAGAATTTTCGTTCAAGTTGTTTAGTATCGGGCTAGTAAGTAAACAAATTTTTAACTATAAAGCTAAAAATTCTTTATACAGTGACTGAGCTTCAGTGATCAAAAAATCCGAGAGTAAACAAGAGCGACTTGCAGCAGAAGCAAGAATAGAAAACAAACTGCCACAAACCACAACACTTAAAGACTGAATTGCAGAGGCCAAAGAGCTGTCTTCCCTTTAACTGAAAAGGTGTGGGAAACAGAAATGGGGAAGATGTGCAGTGTAAAAATGGAATATGTACAGTTAGGAGAAGGGCAGCAAATTTGTGATTTAGTGTCCTTCAGTACAACTAGCACACAAAAGGGTGGAAAAGATGGTGCTAATATTTGATTTCACTGCTAAACAACAATTTTCATTGGTTTTGGTGTGCTAATTCTAGGCAGAGGGTAGCAAGGATACAGAAGTAACTGGAATAAAAATTCTGTAAGGGGACTTTGTCTCCGTCTACCGGCAAAAGCCAAGGAAACAGACTGATTCCAAACAGTTTTAAAAAATATTGTTGATTACACCCTTCCCTCAGTCTCTTGTAATTAATCTTCTTTGTTATTAATCAGGTTAAGAAGACAACCCCCTATGTAATCCTTACTATTTTCTTATTAATTGGGATATTTGTATGACTAAGCAAAGGATTTGCTTATAATAAGCATACCAGAATTGGATAAAAACAACATGAGAAAAACAAATTAAAAAATAGAATCAAATAAAACAAAAATCCTTTTAATGATTACTTAATCTAATGATAGAGAGAAGTTATATGGAAAAGATCATGTGCAGTGTACAGAAAATTTCCTGAAATACTAGCCAACAAAAAATTTTGCTTGGAGTAGATGTATTTAATCTTATTTTCTGGAGTTTTACTGACACATAAAAGGGTAAAAGAACACTTACATGTATTGTCATCAAAGTGGTCGCTGCTGATATCCACCGCATTTTCACATTGTCACTTTTAAAAGGGTCAGTCATATCCCCAAGGTGGTGTCTTATTTATGATGAAGAGTTTATTTTTCAAAGGATTGATGAAGTGTAGAAAATAATTAGCATATTCCAAACTTTGACTTTTCTATGTTGTTTACAGGAACTTCCCTCTGAGTGCTTTATATTTGTTATGCAAATTATTTCCTGTGTCACTGCCTAGCTTCACCCATTTCAATCCAAATTTATAAAGCAAATCCCACTATTAGTGTTTTGGTTTTGGCTTTTTTTTAAAACAAGATATATAAGGGTTATTGAGCTTAATGCAACTCATTTTTAAATTTTTTCAAACTATATCTCTTTGCCACAGAGATATTATATATTTTTTATTTTAAAAAATCTACAGAATTAGGATAAATATTACATTATATTGTTCAGTAAACACATTAAGATCACAAGATAAGTAAAATAAAAGAAGAAATAACATTCAAATATCTAATAATTGTTTAACCTTATGGTGGAGTTTTTTCAAAGTGATCTGAAAATTACTAGCATTGTGGGTCTATGTCTAGAAGAACATTGCTGACATTGTTCAGCACATTTAGGAAGCATTAATGAAAAAGTTAGTTATAATAATGTTATAGATGGCTTTAATTTGATAAAATTATAGATACCTCTACCAACAGTAAGGATTTATCTTTTGTTTTTCCAGAAGTAAAAATAAACAATTTTTTGAGAGATGTTGTGAAATAACTTCGCAGGTTCTATTTCGCAGGTTTCTATTTTCAACATCAAAATACTGTAGTTTTTTTTTTTTTTAAATCCTAAAAGAGCATTGTTTATTGCAATTTTTGTGCAATCTAGGCAGCTATCAAGCTATTTGTCCCCAGTAGGTGCCTGCCAATCACTATCATTATGATTTTGGCAGCTTTCCAAGACAGATACCCTCCATCTGTTCCTGTTTCATGGAAATGGTACCTTGAGGTCCACTTGACCTATGGTCCCGCAGTCTCTCCAGCAATTTAATAATAATAATTTATTCTCAGTCAATTAGGTTGACAAAAAGTGCCCCATGGAAACATCTCCAGTTCTACACTTTTTTTTCCATGCACAGTTCTCTGATCCTGTTTCTTTCAGGACTTCACTTTGAAGCTAAGCCTTTTAGATGTCCCCTCACGGCAAGGTTATGGGGAAGCCCCCCCAAAAAAAAGGTGTTGAAATTTTCCCTGAACCCATTAAAAAAAAAAAAAATGTAGAGCCTGTGGCTCTCATGATCCAGGACTGTGATCTCTGGTGAGTGAACATGGTAATGCTGAGTTTGAGAGACTCAGGATAAGACCCCTCATTTAAGACCACCTTTGACTA
Source organism: Pardalotus punctatus (assembly GCA_013400915.1). NCBI lineage: Eukaryota > Metazoa > Chordata > Aves > Passeriformes > Pardalotidae > Pardalotus > Pardalotus punctatus. Next base: position 86,921 of record VZTX01021315.1, on the reverse strand, counting down.
GGGGAATAAATGTTGTAGTTTCAAACCCCATGCAATTGGTGGGACTACTCAAGGATTACAAAGTTAGAGAAACTAACATTAAAAATTCTGCTATCACAAGCATGAATAATTCACAAGTATGATGGGATCTTCTATTTCCCAAAGGGTAACAAAGCATCAAAATTAATTTTTATTCAAAAATATTAACCACACTGATACATAAAGAGAGATTTAAGACATTACACCACAGAAAATGTGTTTTTATTGCTCTGATAATAAGATTCATAAGGTTTCTGCATGGATGACAGATTTTCTGGTCATCATTTCTTTTACATTTATCATCATCAGTGAAAAAATATTGCAGAACTCTTCTTATTTTCAGAGGAATCATCATGTCAAAGGTTCAACAAACAAACTAACTGCTGACACTTGGACTTGGGACATCCCTAAGTTAGATCTCTGATTCGTTGGCAAAGGCGAATTGTTTGATTGTGGCATCATTTGTCAAGGATTCTGGTTATCTGGTTATTATCTGGTTATCTGGAGTTGTCTGGTTATCTAATGTACCTTAAAAGTTCCACTTACCCTAGAGCACAATAACAGGAAGAGAAAGCATATAATAGGAATGAAGGTTGATTATTTAATTCTTATCTTTTCTCTGCTCAACTCTGGAGCTTGGGCAAACAGTGGATGGGGAAATGAATAAAAAGGGAAGGAGAAAAAATGGCAGAGTGGAAATAAGCTAGCTGTTTCACTTCATAACTCAGAAATATTCCACATTCCCACCACTGGAGACAAGTTCTGAAAATAGCACGTGCATTTTTTAGCATGCCTACTTCGTGTCTTGAGAGTATCTGATGTAGCCTACTTCCAATTATATTAATGAGAAGAGAAGCAGCCACTGACATTCTGATATTGCTCAATACCACCAAACTTCTCAGCAAACAAGCAAAGAGAATTTCCATTATTTCAGAATAGCAAGACACCTTAAGTAGGGGAAAGCTCACACACCCATGTACACCCAGATGCAGACAGTGATTCTCTGCACCTAGAATCTGTATTAACAGAATATTTGTTTCACAAGTAATAAATGCACATTTTCATGGAGAGAACATTATCTGTTGTTAATCCAAAAAGGGAAGCCTTAATGCTATGAAATGAACCTTTCCTTCAAGTCACTCTTCTTATAAAGTCACTTGGAAAGAATAAAAATTATTCACAAATATTTCTAAGTAGTTTTACCTAGTAAAAATATATTTTTATTTATGAAATAATATGCACGAGTCAAGCTGAAGTACGTACAACACAAGTCAAGCTGAAGTAGAAATTAGAGTAGAGAGATTTTTGGGTCATCTATTTTTATACATGTACTTGTATGGGTGTGCATGTCTTTGTGCACAGAGAAAGAAAAGGAGAAAGGATATATTGCGGCAGAAGATTGTTCTGAGGAGATGTGGGAAATCACCACTTACACTGCAACAGCCACGTAAGAACTGCTCTGGATCTACAAATGATGTCTGACATAAATAGAAGCTAGTCTACTTTTCTCTGGATTATTAGTGTTTTCTTCTCTAAGTCCTCTGCAAAATGTTATGTGACTTGTCAGACAGATTTCATAACCAAGACCCTTTTCTAAAAACATTATGACTGACCAATAAACCCCTGCAATGGAAGGAGGCTCCAAGGAAATGGGCAAAGAGATGTTCCATGAAGTTCGGGGAATAATGCAGGGTTTGACTGAGCAAAGCTGTCATATAGAAGCTGACTTAGCGACCAGAGGGTGGCCTTTGTTTCAGGCAAAAAGCTATCAACAGTCGAGTGGATCAACAGGCATTGCATAGTTCCTCCTGGAGTTCATTAGGAGAGTGGGAATGTCTCCCTGAGTTGGCCAGATCAGCATGGGGGAGACTGAATACCTGAAGAAGAGAAGCTGTGGCTTAGCCCAATAAAGAGTATAAAACCCGAAAAATTAACAAAAGAATTCTGAAGAGATCAATAGGCTTCAACCAACACACATGCCTTCCTGATGAGGGGGGAAGCCCAGCATGGTGAGGGTGAGAATATTATGGATATGTGACTGGACTGTATATATTGCTGAATTTTGCTAAGTGGAACTTACATTTGTATTGTGTTATATGGTATATTTTGTACTGTCCCACTAAATCAGAAATCCAATGGAACATCATCTCTCTTCATATAGGTAAATTAGACATCCCTTCACCCGTAAAATATCTAAAAGAACCTGGCTGGAGAGTATAGAACTCTGACAAACCTGCAAAAAGAAGGTAATGTCCAAATGAGAAAGATAATTATTTACAGAACATGCACCCTCGATTTGTCATGCAGAACAATTACAGCACATCCAGTTTCTTTTGTAAAGTGCCATGGACAAGACAATCTCATTGCTTAAGAGAACATATTTCATGAAGAGAAAGCATTTCTATACTAAATGACTGAAACTGATGTTGGTCAACGGGTAATGCTCACACAATAGACAGCAAAGGTTTGTTCTTGTTATCTTTGCACAGCTAAACACGCCTGTGGTGGAGGGTATGAAACAATCATACCATGTTGGAAAACCTGTAGTGAACACCTTGATGCTTGTTATTAGCTTGAAAAACAAGCAAACAAAACCTACTCTAATGTTAAAATGACAATATGGATACTTTTTTTTCCCTCTGACCTCCAGTAATTACTGCCTGGTTACATACAGAGTGAAAAAACAGGTGTTTGAGGTCTTTCAAAATGAGGGCTCCACTCTATTTCCACTGAAATCAAATAAAAATGTTTCACCTGCCATTAAAATGAACAGCACCAATTCCTCAGAAGAAACAGGTTTTGGGGTGTCTCAGGATAGTTGTGTATCATGATAGACTTCTTTTCTATTCCTACACCTTTGCTCAAATTTACTTCTGGGTATAAGAGTTGAAATTAAACATAAAATAAACAAATCACAAAGAAATTGTGGTCATGAGTAAATTGTAAGAAAAATGCTGATTGACTTCAAAAAGACATGGCTCCCTTTTTATGCCTCTTGTGTCCTCTCTATCTCCTTGGAATAAATGTTAAATTTCAGCAAAATATTACTAAAGACTTTTTTTAATGACTTCATAGAGAATAATTTTCAGGTAAATATTAATGCTTACACTGAAAACTAGAAAAAAATCTTGCAAAAGTGGCTGTGTCCTATAATTCAAAACCTTAGGCAACACAGCAGAAAGACTAAATCTCCCAACATCATATAATTTTTCTAACCCAAACATATTATTGATTTTTTAAAAAAGAAAATTCACAAGATGTCAATAACTTGAATTCCAACCATATATGCATTTCATCTGACATTTTCTGATTACTGCTCCCTAGCCTTTTATGATTTTCTAGAAACTGGAACATATCCATTATAGTGGACTTTTTCTAACAATTTAAGTACTACATTATCTGAAATACTATTGCTATTTCTTATTTTAGCTGTTGAGAAATACTGCGAGTATGATTCTGGGGCAATTGATAGCAAATGTTGGCATTTTAATAGCAGCCTCAAAAACAGGTGATATCAAGGCCAGAATGGCTGAGCTATTACTCCTGAACCCTAAATATGAATGGCATTTCTATGATTTATGAGTAAATGTAATAACTTCCCTCTTTACTGTGCTCTACAAATAAGGAAAATAAAGTGAAAATAGAAAAAAAAAAAATCACACCAAACAATGCTTTCAAAAAACCTAAAGCTAGAATATTCGCATATGCTTTTAAGGAGAATACAAAGTGAGATGAGACAGTAGTTTGTAACTGCAGGTTAGAATAATGATTGCTTTTCAACTTACTGAAGACAGAAAATAGGGCAAAACATTCCTTGAATTTGTTTTTCTAGAAATAAGACATAATGAATATATTCCATTAACTGTTTAGTACCCGGTCTGAAAACCTTTTGATTGTTCCCTCTTTAAATACAAAGCATTCTTAGAAAATCTCTCAGGAAAACTGTAAAAATGAGGAAGTGATACACAGTGCCATACTTGCCTGCACACTCAGTTTCTGTCCCAACGCTTGTATAAATGCACACTCAACACACGACTGTAAATGCACAGAGAAATTGACTTATTCTCTCTCCAGTTTTTTTTACTTCCCTGGAGTTTCTGATATGACAACAAAAGAAAAGAAAATTCGTAGCATACCTTACTTGACTTTTCAAAAATGCTTTACTTACATATTTGCATACTTACTTTGCATATACAAACTCAAAGGCAAATAAAAACTAAATCCATTGTCTTCGCCAGGTAGGGCACAATAGAGAGATGAACTAACACATATGGTCTCCAAAAAGAATCATTTCATTAGGCCTCCTGTGGTAATTAGAAAATCTGTGACCACTTTTCTCTCTGACATGCAACAAGAACATGACAAGAAAAACAAGAAAAAAAAAGGCACACAGGTGTAACCTTCCCAATGTACAGAAAATTAAGCATTTTGGGTAAGAAGAGAAAGACATTTTTAACAGGGACAAGATACTGCCTCAGTTCTGATCAGTTTTCACAGAGATGTAATACAAGCTTTGTCTGAAGTCCATGTCACAGACTCACAGTAACAATGAGGCAACCTCATGGACAGCTTAGCCCAACCCCTTGCCCAGAGCAGTGTCCAGGCTGTGTCCAGGGCTGGATTTTAAATTTCTCCAGTGATGGACACTCCACAGCCTCTCTGGGAAACCTGTCCCACTGTTTATCCTCACAGTATAAAAGCACTTTTTGTGTTCATAAGGAATCTCATGAGTTTTGTTTTGTGCCCCCTGGCATCTGCCCTGTCAGAGGGCACCACTGAGAAGAACCCGGTTCCCTCTGGATTCCTTCCCATCAATATTTGCAGAGCTGCCTTCTGGCCACCCCTGGTCTGCACTGGTGGCTGGGGTTGTTCCTCCTCATGGGCAGGACTTGGCACTTGCTTTTGTTGAACATCAAACCACTCTTCACAAACCTCTGGGCACAGATGTTCAGATCGTTTTCAGTCCACCTCACTGCCCACTCATTTACGCCATACTTCATTAGCCTGTCTGCGATGATGCTGAGAGGCAGCCTCAGAAGTCTTGCTAAAGTCAAGATAAATAACACTCACTCTTCTCCCCTCATCCACCAAACCTGTCATCTCAGTACTGAAAGCTGTCAGACTATGTCAACGGAAGGAAGAGTTTATTTCAGGTCTTTGGTTTCTAGGTGAAAGGAAATGAATGGATGAGGTACGGACAAGAAAAAGAAGATTCTGACCAACTGCATCTTTTGCAAATAGAATTTTGTATTGTTAGATTACTGACTACTATTTTGCAGTCAAGGCAGTGAAGAAATTGGCTCTCTCTTAGCTCCATTTATTCTTCCTCTTCTCTCTCTTAAATAATTAACCAGAATATTGAAATGTTGAATAATACAATTCCCAAAATCAGTACTGTTTCTGACATGCTCTGCTCAATTCCATGTGCTATGAACATGAGAAAAATATCTCCCTACAAATTCATGTGATTACATAGGCAACTGTTTTGTCTTATCTCAAACTCAAAGCATTTTGCTGGAAAAACAACAGCCCTGTCTGTATTTTTTAAAAAGGAAAGAATGAAATGTCACTTTCAAACCTCTTTGAAACAGTAAAACATAAACCTTCAATATTTAGAGAAGCATTTCTTAATCAGTTAGTAGTTAGATCAGTCAAAAATAAAATGCAGTTTTGCCAGACATTATCTGAACTATAAAGAAAAATGTTGACTTTCCTTTAGCAAGAAGGTAAATTCAGCTTGACTATTCTATACAACCAACAGCCTCCTCTGAAAGTGTATGTCAGAGTGGGATGAGAAACCTTTTGGGCAGTAGACGGCTGGATTCAGATTTTGAAAAGGATTTCTGCATTTACTTTAAGCACATGACTTCTTTGCTGAATCACATGTTTAAGTGTTCTGCTGAACAACAGAGCAACAACCTTGTATTTTGCTTGTGTGCCTGACCAGCTGGTTGGTTTTGTTCCTTCACACATCTCAGTGCAAAATGAAAGCACCTGCCATTTGATGACATTTGATACTGTGATCTCCACCATTATAGCTCAACACCTGTTACTTTCCATGTTGGGCTTAACACTCAACCCTTACAAATTTCTCTGCTGCATAATTAAAACAGGCAAACCAATCAGTGTATTATCTTTCATTGCACAAAAAGAATTCATTAAATGAATACATTCAAACATAGTTGGTGAGGAATGGAAAACTCAGGTGAAACATGGAATTTCAAGGGGGCAAACCAGCTCCCAAAGCTGGCCAAAAGTCATGCCAGGTGAGGCTAATGGAAAGGAGGAAGACAGGAAGCATGTAGCTAAGGCAACTCTATCTGAAGTTTAAATTGAAATGGCTTTTGATTAAAAAAACCTCATATACGAGAATTTCCAGAATCAGGCTTGAAATATTTATTATTCAATTTTTATCTTTTTTTTTTAATGCACATACAATTCAAATATTCACAGTTATGTTCCAGTGATTTTTAAGTCCCTGCACATTCTACCGCGTAGGTTATCAAGGAAAAAAATAACACTCTATCTGTATTTTAAAGACAGAGAAGGATATAAGGATATATATATATATTTATATTAGGATAGCTATTTTTTTACTGGAATTAGTTATTATTAAAATGGAAAACCCTAAAACATTAAAAAAGAGGATTTTTTACCTGAACAGCATTCAAGATGCAGTCTTCTTTATTTATTTAAAACATAAAATGTTTAATTCCTGTGTTTAAAATCAGTGAAGAAAAAGAAATAAAAATCTCTTGGAGTGAAATCCTTTTACTACTAACTTGCTTCAAGTTTCCCATTGATCTCAATGGACTCAGGATGTATGTGAGGTATTACCAGTTAGTTCTCTCTGACATACATGCATCTGCTGAATTGTGCCTTTAGTTGTGTCTGCATAAAGGAGAAATTAATTTTTTCTCCATTGAACACAAACTATGAGTAGAGATACGCTGATTAGATACCAACCAACTATTTAAAAAAAAAAACACTTAGAGTATTGCTAAACTAACTGAGTCCTGAATATTCTAACCCCTTTGCACACGTATGTTTTATTGACATGGTGATATACATTCTTTTCCCCTAGAATCCCTGCTGTATTCAATCATATAATGGGTGGTACTTGTTTAATGATAAATTACTCACTATCCTCTTTCCCCTTCATTGTTAGATCCTTCAAAGCATTTTCGGGAAACAAATTGCAAAATCTCATCAGATTTTTTGACTCTACATAGCTATCAATAAATTAATTTCTGCACCATTATGAGACAAGAGTTCATTACTATCCCATTCTACAGAAGAGAAATAGAAAATTAGAAGTGTCTTCTAATTTCAGGTGTCTAAATGTACAACAAGCACTTGATATTTTCAGTGATATGTTTCCTCTGGTTTCTAATCAGACTTCAAGACCCGAAGTTCAAAACTTGAAAACAAAAACTCATTCATTATTACACAGGAAAACGGTGGCTCTGAGAAGCTGTTCACATAGGAATTCTCTGGCAGAGAGACAAAATCTAGCTCTGCAGAGCAGTATTGGATGTCTTTAAAAATATCTGTTGTTATTTCTTTTTGGTACTACTTTTTCAGTATCAATCACCAATATAAAAACCATAGGCCTATCAGATCTGTACAGATTTAGTGCTTTTATTAAATATTTATACTAAATATGCAAATGTAGCAGAACTGAAGCTGTGAACTTCCTAATGACTTCTTGTATTTCTATAATATTAATTAAACCAGCATTAACTCTGTTATTTTCATGTCTTTCATGTATTTAATTTCTATTATTTTATAGCAAATAGTTGGAGAAAATACATAAAATTAATCATGACTAAAATTATAAATTATTATTGACAGATATATGAAACACAGTAACTGACAATAGTAGCAATTTACTGTCTCCTAACTACACAGTGAGACAATGCTTGAAAAATAAGTCTAACATGAGAGGAATGGTTAAATGTAGACTTGTCTTCAAATATAAATAGACTTTTCTACCTATTCTCTCTGACTTTTCACTCAATTCTCCACTCCTTGCCTCAGACTTGGGCATTCTGTTTTACACACTTCACCCAAACATCACTTTTCCAGATATCCTGTTTCCTAGTTTCTCCCATTTTCTTATACAGTCATTCCCCTGATTTTGTCTCAGGTTCCTTGATCCATATTAACTTGCCCAGATGCCCCATTCCCGCACCTGGCTTCCCAAAACTAGGTCCAACAGTTGTGCTCCTGCTCACATCTCCCCTTCCAGGCGCTATTCCATGTCCATCCACTACCAGAAGTCTCAGATCTTTCAGTCCCACTGTCTGCTTGGGTATCCCCACTCAGACCCACCCTCCTGAATGGCATCTTCCCTTCTTTTCTTCCTCTTGCTCAAGTTTCCCTCTCAGCCTTCCAGTGGGATTTGAAGGATGTCTCCCATAACTCCCTGTTCCATCTCACTTCCCATGAAAAAGGCCGATTGCTTCCTGAGCTTTTCAGCCCATTTAAACCTTGCCCATTTCCTCATGCCACTCCCCCCTTACTGTGGGCTGCTCCCCACGGCCCCTCTCCTAGGACCCACAGATCTCCCCTCCCAGTCACCCTTCAGAGGGACACATTAATGGCTACAGGAGAGAGGAAAGAGGACAGGACTCTCCTACAGCTTTTCCCTCCCATGGGAAAGGAGTTCATGGAGCTCCATGGTAATCCTACAGAAATGGGCTGGGTTTTGCTTTGGAAAACAGGGAGGCAATGCAGCAACAATATAGAATTGCTGAAATCAGGCCAGGGAAAGTAGGGCAAGAGAGCAAGATGACTGCAATTAATGATATTTCATTATTAATAGTGTCGATATACAATGCACCAGACTGTCGTATTATCCACACAGAGGGTGAGGATATGAACACATTGGCTGTGTGATTACTTCAGGTAGGAAGTTCTTATTGACAGCACAGAAGAATCTCCTTCCTCCTTTCACTTGCTTTTGGTTTGGGTGCCTGACTCCAGACTTAGCATGACCCAAGGAAAGCCTCTTCCAGCCCCAGGAGGCCACACTCAGCAATCCAGGGCTCCCATTGCCCCTGCACCAGCTGTGCCCTGCCCAAAACTCATGCCTTTGTCAGCTGGGCTGGGAGGTCCTGGGAAAGGCAAGACTGGCACCCTGTACAAAATCCCTGTCAGGCTTCAAGTGCCTGTACCATGTGCCAAACCTTTCCAACAAACTGCTGCCGGAATGATTACTTGTGAGAGGGCTAAACCTGCATCTTTGCTCTGCTATTTGTCTTGAAATCTGCTCACCGGTTTGGCCCAAAATGAGTGAAAACTGCTTTGAGGTGAATCAGCAGTTAAGCACTAATCCCTGTGCCAGAGACTGAGAAGTAAGAAGGTGAGGAAAGAATGTCTTGTTTAATTACAGAGCAAATTTAATTTTCCTTAGGTATTTATTCCCATAATTACACTTGTGCACCTATCAAACCTGTGCTTCCATCTGAACAGTGGCTGCATACTGGATCAATAACTGCTAATCTAAAGCGTCTCAAGAGGTTCACTTCACATCAGCTTGACATAAAGACAAAATGTTAAGTTTTGTTTCTTTGTATTCACTTAAATCACTCAATTGCAGGATTAGGGGGTACACAGACATGAATACTTTTTTCTTCTTTATTTATACGTTTGGATTATTCAGCAAAGAAAAATTCCATGGATTTTACTTCCTTTGTTAAACTAAACATTATGAAACATAAAGCATATTCTCCTCAAATCTAGGAGACTGTTCATCCTCACAGCATTAATATTAGTCACCAAACCTGACCTAAATCCCATAATCACCCTGCCATAGGCATTTTGCTTTGCTTACATGCTCATGAAAAATGTAGAAATTTCCAGGTATTTCCATTATTGTCAGTAAATTCTAAGTTGCCATAGAAAAGGAATTAGGTTTCTCTCTATCCCCACTATTATTTTAATAGTCTATTTTTTAAAATTTAATATTTTCAGGTTGAATAATTTCAAGTAGACATGTCCTATGAGTCACTAATGGTTAACAACTTAAAAAGCAGTAATTAATATTCTGCAAATCCCACTGACAATTCCAATTATATAGCACTGTATTCTCCTTTGAATACATTTCAGATTATGAAGTGGAAGGAAAGTCTGTACTCCTTATTCTCACTTTGTTTTGGGCTTAGGAGGAGAGAAAAGGAGGCTACATATTTATATCATTGTGATTCCATAATTTATAAATCCCTGGATGGAATGTAAATTATCAAATTCCTGATTTCAGGCTTTCTATCTTTTTGCTTATCTTCCCCATCTGTCAGAATAAGAAAGGCACTTGGAGACCTTAATATAATTTGATATTGTTGGTCTATTTTCTTAGTTTACAGGTCTTTAATGTTATTTCCACTATCAGTGGAATATGCTGAGATTGGTCAAAAAGGAAAAGTAATTGTGACTTTAAAATAAAATTCAAAACACACTAACATAATAAAAACAGATATACTGACAATCAAATAACACTTTACAAAAGTTATCTTTTCAGTATGTGTTTTGTGTGATGCAAATGTCAAATCTTTAATATGAATCCAGAATTCTTTTTTTTTTTTTTTTTTTTAATAACTGTCTTCGTAGGCTTTAATGCATACAATGAGCAAAAAGCAGGTATTCCACTCTGTCTGTGTGTGTGTGTGTCTGTGTTTCAGTTTACTGGATGAAGTCTTGTGGACTTTGTGAATTTATTCTTCAGCACTACGTTACTTTTTACTCTACTGCTTATCTTGCTCAGACTTTTGTTGTTCTGTTAAGATGAATAAAGCAAAAAAGTTTTATTTCAGTATTTTAGCATTAATTCAGGTAAGTTGGCACAATTTAGGATCTGAGAACAAAGCTGCAAAATTTTCAAATATTGTTTCACATTATTTTATCAAATACTTATTATCAGAATAATTACAAGAAAAATGTATATAATTACACATATTTTCAGCTATAAATACTAAGAAAATTTGTCACTAAAATAAAAATTACTGTAAGTTTAAAAACTCAACTGCCACTTTTTAATCTCACACAAACATTAAAATCTCCAGTGAAGTCAGCAAAGTAGGCCCAACATGTCAGTCAGTGCTCTTCCTCTAAAAATAACTATTTTCTTACATAATATCTAAGAAACCCCATGGAAATATGTCGTAATAATAAATGAGTCTTACAGTTACTTTCATAACTATTAGAAGAACAATGCACTTTGTGCATAATATTGCCTAAACTTGAAGAAAAACACCAACGTTTTGTGGAATTTGCTGGTACTTTGTTTATATCCAGTGACACATTTGGCTGGTTCTCAAAATGTTTTCATAAAGTTCTTATATTTCCACTAAATCCTAAGGCAGCACAAAAAGATACAAAACTCCCCCACATAACTTTTAAGCTGTATCATTGGGCTGTAAATATATTTCACTGAAACACTAATGAAACACATTGGTGCAAGATAAACGTTTAGCCCGCATTTACATACTTTGAAAATACTGCTGTTTTTTTTTTAATTCTGTTTTTACTGGCATATGATTTAACACATCTACATTTAAATTAGGGGAGGAAAACACTGGAAGTGTATAAGTGCGTTCTGTGTATCTTATCACTGTAGTTTACATGCAAATCCAGCGGTAATGAACACCTCTCCTCAGGAAGGTACCTCACAGGTTTCACCTGGTAGCATAGATGTCAGCACTGTTCTATCCTTCCCATATAAATTTTTAGTTAAAATGTTGTCTCAGAGTAGCACAGGTACTTTAAAAAGCATTGCACTTTGCTTCAAAGGTCTTTCATTGCATTTTGATGAAATATGCTTAAGAGTTGGGGGTTGAAAATGCCATGGATACACATCAATTTGAGGACTGGTATTCCCAGTGAGGTTGAGTATCCTTAAGTTGACTGCAGAGATTTGGTGTTTGGAGCCTTTTTTCTGAATTTTATTGTGTAACTCTTATTTTGAGATGCTTGGTTGTATGGTTTATAAAAACTACAGCAGAGTTAGGCAAAATGAAAAGAATAGCAACCAAAAAGGATAAAGAGGATAAAATGTGTGAGTAAAACTGAGATAAACAAACACAGTAGTCTTTACAAAACCTGAAAACTCCAGGGAATGGATCATATAACAATACATGAAATTGCCCTTTTTCTGAAACACTGAAATGAAGAACAATCGCCCATGGAAGAAAAGGTGTGGACAGGGATAAATTAAAAAATAAGAACATCATAAATGAAAGTGGATGAGTAGCATCATACAAAATATTTACAAACAATATTGATGCAGTCACTTAACTGACAATGCTGGTGGTCCTGGCAGTGGCCAGGACCACAGACAAGACACATTCTCTGTTATGTTCTAAATTAATCCTCTGTGGGCACAATAACCTTCAAACTATGACAGGTCCCACTGGGAACAGCAGCATCTCTGGGGAATGGGGCTCTACACCTGAGTCAGAAATACTTGCTTGTTACTTGAATCAGTTCAAACTGAAAATATGTAATCTTAAAATGTAACGATAGTTCATAACCATTCTCAGAAAACCATCTGAAAGGACTTGGATGTAGTTGAACAAAATATGGCACCTTTTGGAGACTAGAGAAAAACTGATTTCCATTTTATAGTTTAATAATTTTAGAGTAAGTCTTCTAAAGATTGTTTAAAAACTGAATACTCCTGAACCCCTCTCTTATTTCATCACTAAATATTTATAACACTAATGTTTCAACAGAACTGATACACAAAATGTGTTATTTTGGACTGCATGCTCATTTATTGTGGTATCAGTATTTCTGTTATGAGGGTTGTGGGGAAGAAAGAAAAATCCCAAACAACTCAAATTTTGCATGCCTGTTTTTTCTGGAATTAAACTTTCCCAAAGCGATACATCAAAAGCAGCTCAGTTCTAGAAAACCACAATTCCAAAAATCCCTACCATTGCAGATTTATCTGCTTATATTTTCTCTTCAACTTTATACTAAAATTTCCGATTTACCTACGAAAATACATTAAGCTTTTGAGGCATTTAAATAACATCACAAGCAGAAATGAACCACAATACTGCTTCTTACAAGAAATAAAGTTTTCATTTAAATCATACCTCTTACAGCACATATGCAATCTTATTCTATCAAGAAATCTCACCTGGACAATCTTTCAGAACATCTGAAAGGAGCACTAATGACTAAGGCACAAAAGAATCAGTATTAAGGGAGAATCTTATGAATGTTAAGATTTATTCTCAGGTTAACTTAAAGCTGGTTGATAGCTACCTGTCAAGATGCAGAAACAACTTCACTGCAGCCTCACCACACAGCTGAGCTGTGCAGGCAGGACACTGGAGAACAAAGTGTGAAGCATCCTGAGAGCTCTGCTGTGCTTCCTTCAGCTCCCTCTACATCCCCACCAGCACCACAATCTCTACTCATAAATATGAGATGTAACTGCCCAGTTGCAGTTCACTCTGTTGAATAATAAACTACAGCCCTTCTAAAGTCACTTTAATTCTGCATGAGATAGTCTGCATATGTTTAAATATGCTTAAACTTATGTATGTTTATTTCATATCTTGAGTGTTTAAAGTAATTTTAATTAGATTTTACCTGCGGATACGATTCATCTGATTTGTCTGAATCTTGCACTTAGTAAGACCAAGCAGCAATGTATGTTTACATTTATTCTCTTCACAAGAGAATAAGGACTAAAATAGTGAATCCCATAATTAGCTTCATAGGTGATGAATTATACAGCAAATATGGAGAACTGGATCTGAAGAACTTTCATGACACATGGTTTAAACCAGTATCAATAGAAATATATTTATAGAAAGAAAAGAGAGTAATTAAAAAGAAAAAATTAAGTATGCATGCACTTTTTCTTTTATGTCTCAAAAATCTTGCTATTCAGGAAAGAGATTTTCTTCCCAGTTTTTTTAATGAATTGCTAATTATTACTTGTTCAAGTTGCGATTACTATATTCACCAATTGTATTGAGGAAAAGAGAAAATCTATTTGCTTGAGATTAAACTAATACAACTTTCTATCATTTTATATTTACAATTTATTTCCAAAATAACACAAAACATAAGAAACCTTCTTTCTGTGCCAACTGTTTAGGCTTAAGAATTCTTCTGACCATATAAACAACTTTGGTGGGTATTTAAAAACATGGCATAAAGACAGTTCAGTGTTGATGCTCTCAGCATATTTTCTGTTGAAAGAATAAGGATGTCCCCAAAGTCAGTAACTTCTCAAAAAATCCTCATATTTTACTTACTACTGATAAGTGGAATATCACTCAATTATATGAAAACTATGAGGGTTTGAAATACATTAGTATCCCAACCACAGCAGAAGGGGGACAAAAAAAGGACCAGTGAACCATCTCCCAAGCCCATCTTGCAATCACCACAGTGAAGGATTGTTGAGTATTGTGACTCTGACTCTCAATCAATTCCTTAGTCTCCCTCCACATCCTGTTTTACACTTAGGTTACAAAATTCCATCTTGGACCCAAGAAATGATCCTAGCATATAGAGAAACACATTTATATAAAACAAATTGTTTGGTAAAATGGAAGGTTGGAATTCCTGTCTGAATTCCTTGCTTAATTCTCAGATTTCACAATTTGGCTTCCAACCTCAAATAACATTATCAGAATCACTTAGTGAGGTTTGAATAAATGCTAAATAGACAGTTTTTCCTTTTAAAAATTTACAGTTTCATGATTTATACAGAACTTCTGATTTCTATATGATTTTTATACAACTATAGAAGGTTGCATGAGTTTTCACCTAATCTACAAAGAGAATAGGATGTGAGAAATGAAGATTAGGAACTCTGATTAATAAAGGAACAACTTATCAGTGATTTTGTCCTTCTACTTCACAGAGTGAAATGCAGATCAAGGGGTAGTCCATGGCTCTCCACAATTTTAAGTAGCATCTTTCCAATTACTAATGTCTAAACACCTGAATGAAAAAAAGGAGAGGTGGAGCTGGGTAGTTTGTAAACTATACTGGTATTATGGATCATTCCCTTTTGAATTTTCTTTATGTGTAGGCACCATATAAGAGCTCTATCTTCAGAGTGAGTACGTAGATGAAATATCAAAATTCCTAAATTGAGATCTGTGAGGCCCATTGAAATAAAGTATTTTTAAGGGATTTGCAAGCAAAATTGGACTCAAAGATAGGAACATTCTATT
This sequence comes from Pardalotus punctatus, assembly GCA_013400915.1. NCBI lineage: Eukaryota > Metazoa > Chordata > Aves > Passeriformes > Pardalotidae > Pardalotus > Pardalotus punctatus. Next base: position 71,697 of record VZTX01021315.1, on the reverse strand, counting down.
TATTTTGTAAGAAGCACAGCATGTTAGCAATAAATCTGGTACAAAAAATATGCCAACTGACCTTTTGTTTATCACAAATTTTAATATAAAATATGTTTTCATATGTTCTTTGCTGGCATTTTGATGCATTTATTAAATATCAATATTTTAATCCCTGAAGATTTTTTTTTATGAAGCAGAATGTACATATTGCATCAGGCATAGATATACTAATTCTGTAACACCAACAGTGCAGCTCATTTAGCTGTATAAAACACTTCCTCTCATATGTTGCGCCTTCTTTATAATTTGCCCAGTACCCAGCCATCAGCAGCGAGAAAGAGGAATTAATTTCAGAACTAAATACTAGGTAACAAAACATTGCTAAGGATTAATCCTAAAGTTTGTATTCCTTGTAAATCTAGTCCTTGATCTTACTCTTCAGAATAATTCCGTAATTACAGGAATTTGTCTACTCTGTCGACCATAATTCCAGCATTTCAAGTATTTGAGCTTTCTGAATTTACACTGAATTTCCTACAGTGGAATTGTTTTCTTTGCAGTATCTTCTGAGATGCTTATAACCACTGTATTTGAATACTTTAAAATTATGCATATCTAAAGAAAAAGCTTTTTAAAAGTTTACATTTTATCTTAATCTCATTATGAAAACTCACCCCCTGGGAAGCAAAAATGTATAATTTTCTATTTTCATGCTGGCTTTCTTTACAACCAGCCTTGAATTATGTTGGTTCAATTCCCAGACAAATGTTAAAAGGTATTTTAACCTATACAATATTGTAAAAATACATTACTTAATGTCCCAGAGAAGACATATTCTAAAATATTAAGTTTTTGGGGAATCTGTATTAGCTACTCTTAGTTGTGTCTCCAATCCATTCTTCGGCTTTGGGCGTGTGAAACTTTTCTACTTGCAATTCCCCATATATAAAACAATATTAAACAGGAGAGATCAATGTCAGTGTTTTCTATAACTCTTTTATTTTACAGTGCACATAATGCTCTAACACATAAACAGCTCTAATTTTCAGGACCTTTCAAAAACAGATTGTGTGGGGTTTTGTTCTTCTTTTTAATTAAGATGGAGATGGTACAAGCTTAAGCACTACACTTTTGTGCGTGTTTTCAGCAACAAAAGGAGATTCACTACAAATTTATTGGTTATTTGGTATTTTCATTTTTCAAGCTAGATCAACATGAGAAAAAACATACCACAGTCATTCACAAGTGATCTGGCAACATGTCTCGGGCCCCTCCAAACAGAAAGTATCTGCAGCCACCTACACGGTAATCACAGTAAAACTTGAACAGAAAAGAGCAGATACAGGACAGAATCATTATGAGGGTGAGATTCTAATGCTAGTCAATTTGGCTTTGCTTTCTCAACCTTCTATCCTTGGAAAACAAAAAAAATAATCAGTGAATTAAAAAGCATCAACATGATTTAAAATTCATTTTCTGTTTTCACAATATGAGTTCACATTCTGTTTTCAGTCTAGGATTACAAACAGCTGCAGTCACTGTATGTTCTACTACTGATGTTCACAGGGGGGCTTTTATTATATTTATGCATTTGATTATTCCTTACTAGCACCAAGACCTCTGCACACTATAAAGAAATCACTTATAAAATATGGCTCTGCAATATAGGAGCAGAGGTTGCCAAAACCAAGTTCTGACTGTATACTTGGCATACAAGATTCTAAACATTGCAGATTGTTCTTTGTTTCACCAGGGCAGTGAAGATCTATGTATAACTAGCAGATACAGTACAGGCAAATCCCTAGAGGAAAGAGGAACATGCACACTTCACAGTTACACATGAAAATAGCATTCTTAACTCGGTATTTTTCAATCTGGTTTGTAAACTGAATTTGAGATTCTAAATAACTAAGTTTCCATCAGTTTTTCAGTTTAATGTATCTGCAATATCAAAGTGCTCTTGTACTTAACTTTAATCCCTAATTTCTTATTTAAGATTGTTCTTGTTCATTGGGCAGTGGATTTTTTGTTTTGTTTTCTTTAGTTGTTTGGTTTGCTTTGTGAATATTTTAGGTGTTTGGATTTTTTTTAATGACCCATACTCTAGCTTCCTTCTTAAAATTAAATTGCCAGAAGTTCATAACTCGTGAAAAGCTTTACAACTATTCAACATTGATTAAACATCATTCGAAATTTAAACACATTATGCACTCTCTAGAGGTAAGAAAATGGATCGCTTTTTAATGTCATTTTAATATCCACTGCATATATTTTGGGCAATGAGTATACTTATAAAGGGAGAGAAAAATAAGGTTTTGCTAGAGGCTTTGAAACAGGAACAAAGGCTTAAGGTATGCTTCTTTATGAATTTTTTTTTAAAAATACATTTGCCTAATGCTGAACGAATACACTATTGACCTAAGAAAAATACAACATGTTTTTCCCTTAGTTCTCTCTCTTTCATTTAATTTCAACCTTGTTGGCTCAAGGTTGATTTCTTTTTATTGTTTTTTGCCTGTGTCATACATGGGAGCAGCCATGCATGCTTATATTTGTTTGTCTAGGATGGTTCTGAAGTGCCTATACGTTGAAGGCTGTACGTTTACTTTCTGTTTGACCTCATCCCCAGCTTGGTAATTCACTTTCCTTCAAGGGATTTCTTCTGCTTTTGTTTCTAGTTTATCTTAAACGAATTGAAAAGCAAATTACATCAAGAATATGAAGTCTGAAAAAAAAAATCTGCCTCAAAATAATAATACATTCATGTGCCATAGATAATCTGTGTGCACAGAGCAGCAAAATTTATGGTATTTTTTTCCATTTTTCCTGTATAAACAGTTCACTTTGAAGAAATCCTAGAAAGACCAATCCAGAAAAGGCAGAAGGAGAAAGATATTAATAAAATATGTGTTTCTGCCAATGACTCTCTGAATAACTTCATACTGAAATTATACTGCAAAATTTAACTAAATTTCACTGCACATAAAAATTAAGCAAGAGATTCTGAAATAGGTAATTTTAAAAAACAAGTAAGACAAGGAATAGGCTGCAACACATACAAGTTAGAGAGACAATTTCTCAGTTTTTAACAAAGTTTTTGAAGAAGAATCAGCATAATAGCTGAATCAGGAAAAATATATCAGAAAAAAGTAATGTATGAACAGTAAAAAATCATATAATGTTTTATATGTGAATTTTCTGAGAAAAATAAGTCACCATTTTTACAATGATGTTCATGTAGGGTGTGTCTTGAGCTTTGACGTCGTTGTGACTTGTTAGGATTCAAAACTTAGGAACAGCCATCTGCAATTAAAATAAGTAAAGTTTTCAGCTGGACTCCACAAAAGCATAGCTCGTGGATATGCCTGTGATGTGGCAAGAAGCATGAACAAATATTCCAGAACCTCAGAAAGCATTCTAAGGCTCCACAGCATTAAACTGCGTTACAAAAGTTTTCAAGCTTCAGCAAATTGTGTGTATTGCTGGTGAAATATGGTAGCTGTGTTTCTGGGTTAAAGACCTCTCCACACAGAGAATGATCAGGGCTTCAGCAAAGGACAGGATATGGGAAACCCACCACACACATCCCCTTATGGAAAAGGTCACAGGTGCTGTGTAGTGTAAGTTCTGTATATAGCTACTATATACTGATATTGATAACAAGAAAAAAACACAAACTAGAGAATGGTAACTGGGTTAAACCGTATAGAGGCATCAGTTAGGGAAAATACACTGGTAATTAGCAAATATGCACAGCAGGTACAAATTACTGAGATAAAATTATGTCTAATTGTTTGTTTCACTGAATGGGTGAAGTTTTTTTGAAATGTGGTTATAAAATTCATGAGATAGGAAGAGGTATTTCCAGCTATTACTTAGTAAACCAGGAAATTTCATTATTATGCAGATCTGGAAAGGTCCACCTCCTGGAAGTCAAATGTTGTTTCATTCTAATATTAACCCTGTCTGTTTCTCCTATGCTAAACAGATGCCATTTTTAAGTGACTGTGAACCACCTAGCATTATTACTAGAAAGCACAGTAGCAAGCCTCCTCTCAGGTTAGAGACAAATATTTATTTGGAATTACAGAATTTCAGAGCTAAGCTTCAGACACTTGCAACACAAAGGAAAAAAATAAAATATCTTTGCTTTGACTGTTATTGCCTGTGATACCAGTTATGATGGAACATGAAAGGAAATAAGTAGGGATAGGAGTAAAGAATGCCCAGGACACTGTGTTCTCATCCCTTTCATCAATTTAACAGACACTCAAAAAAATATAAGATAGATTTTTACTTAAAGGCAGTATTATTGACTCAAAGTGCTGTAAAAAAGAAAAAAAAATTAAAAATTTATTAAATTCACTTGAATCCTGAGAAATAGAGGAGATAACATTTCATACTGGCCTCAGAAAAAGTATTGTTTTTGAAGAAAAGTACTTGTTTTGTGAAAGCAGAATTCAATCCACATTAAGCAAAGAAATCCATGTTCCTGGCATGCAGCAGTTGAGGTTGCACAAGACTGCTCCTTCACAGTAACTTCTAACTGATACAGGGAAAGTGTTGAAGATTAGTGTCCTTTATGACTTCTGGTCTTAGTCTTTTATTATAAAGCTGCCACTCAGTTAACAGACAATCTGAAAACTACATTTTACATATGATTCTCAAGAATGAGTAGAGATTTTAGTCTCCAAATCAAAGTTTCCTATTTTTTAAATACTGTTAAATATAAGGTAAGGTTTCAAAAAAGACAAACAGTACTTAAGCTGAAACATTCAATGAAAGTCAGCCATCAGCATTTTATGACTCAGAAACATCCCCCAGATAGTTTTGAATGGATCTGATTACTTAAAATGCATGCTATAGGAGTACTTAATTTCCAACATCAGAAACTGCCTCCTAGAGAGTAACTTGTGTAACAATGGTAAAATAACAGTCTTTTTCCCAAATAGATTCCTATCTACTAATGAACACTGCAGGACTAAAAATTGGCAATGTGCAATAAACAAATATGTTTAACAGATATGGCAAGGGGAAAAGGTAGAAGTCTAAGATTATAGTCTGAAGTGAGTAAAGATTTACTACCTGCCAAGCAATAAATGCATTGCAGGACTTAATGAAATTGACAACAAAATACGTAAACTCTATGGTTTTCAAATAAAACAATGCGAGTTTTTTGCTGTTTTTTTTTTTTTTTTTTTTTAATTAGGACTGCTATGTTAGCCTATAGCTTGTATGCAGTATTAAACTAACTTCTGATAAACTTAGGTAAATATTAAATTTAATGACCAAGTTGGTGAAGACACTTGGCAATTAATGAACTTGAAGGGCTGTGACCCTCAGAAGAGTGATGGAGAAAACCCAGATTAAATAGTCACAAACTGTGAATACTAAAAAGACAAGTCTCCTTCTCCACCTGACTCTGGTACACTGCCTCTTTGAGAGACTGTTTTGGATAGACAGTGCAATTATTTTCCTATGACTTCCGGCCTGTGATTTATAGCTCTGACTAATCTCTGTTGAAACTTCCAGAAGAGGGAAATGAGAAGAACAAAGATGTGAATATATTTTGGAAAGTCTTGGTTTAGGCAGAATTGAAGACTATTTTGGCAAAATTACTAGAATCAAGCTACTAGAACGTGAAACATTTCAATTTCAAAAGGAGGGTGTTTACCAGCAGCTACCAGTTGCTAGAGTCAGAAATTATATCCTCCTAACCTCCATGTCAAGAGATAAGCCTTGTCTGATGAGCAGCTGGGATGTTACAATATCTGCAGCCAAATCACGTAAATTGGTCTAGTATCTGGTTTTTAACCATTTGGTCATATTTTAATTTTTAGAATTTTCTCAAAATTTTTTGGTGAGGAAGTGAAATCCCATGCCCAGCAATGTTGCTGGTTTGGAGCACTTGCACAGTAGCTTTAACTGCGCAGGTAAAAATCAACAGGTAACAGACATATCTGAAATACGTGGAACACTGAACTGCAGAGAACATGGGTGATAATTCTAGATGTCCTAGAAATGACTTTCACGGCCTGCCAAACAAATGCACACATTGCTATGCAGAAAATGTGATATTGCCAAATATCCTTCTGCTTTTTGACTTATCCAGCAGTGCCTAAATGTCCTACAACACATACTGTGGTGCATTCTCACACCTTTCATCTCATATGTTTCTTCGGGCTGGAAACCAAACATCTCACGCCAAAACCTTCAGGTCCTCCTCTGGCTTGGAAAAATCCAGCACCACACCTCACATCCTGTCCTCCATCTCCCATGATCAATTAGAAGTTCAGGCCCCAGAAGGGCATGTGATGGGCAAAGGTACGTCCACACAAACAAACTGTGAAATGAAAGTACCAAAGTTGTGCAGTTTGCCAACATCTTATGCTGGTTTTCCACACGCATATAATTATGAATGTATGTCTTCCTTTCCTCCAGCTAACCTTTACTAGGAACTAATTATTTCTAATTTTATTTTCTGAAAATGTGAATAAAAAGCTATATAAAATCAATGTTCCTCATTAATATAATTTGTAATAGATTATGGTATCTGTGTTTTCCTCCCATTTTAATTTTTAAAAGGTGAAATATGTATTCCAGAGAAATGCTTCCTTTCATAGATTTTCTCAAACATTTTATAGTACCTATGCTAGTTTTACCCTAATCAATGCACACAATTGCACCTTTCCAATGCCTTGAGGAGAAGAAGTCTGACATCTTGCTGCAAATCTGTGAGGAAAGTCAACGATTATCATCACACTCTCAACTGAGTGATTGCTGATTACAACCATGTTTTGAGGACAAGATGTTCCCTGACCTTACAGAATGACGATTCTCAGCTGTTGGAAATCAGGAGTCCCAACAACCAGGCACAGTTACCAGTGCGGGGCCAAGAGCTGGGCTTCTCTCCCCCTGGTAAGACCATGGACAGCATGGGTTCAGCTGGTGGAGCATCCCACTGTAAGAACAGTCACATCCCAGGGCATCTCCAGCCAGCCCTTCCACCCACTGGTGCTCAGGGACTTCCCAAGACAGTGGTTATAAGCTCTGTTTCCAATATCCCTTCATGGACCAATCTTTCATGGGCTGATCATCCTGCACTGATGTTAGCAATGACCTGTCAGGAACTGCTTCCTGTACCTTTGCTCTGTGATAAAAGATTTCTGAGGATGGTGATGAGGGTCTTACAGAAATCAAATAGTGAAACAGTGATTGAGAATCTAAACACAACCTTCATAAAAGCACAAAATTCAAATTTCTTAGGGTAGGAATGCAGTATGGAATTAATGGAAACCCGAAGAATACTTTGTCATCCAATTTAATTATTATGAAGCGGTGAAATGTTAGCAGCACTTTTTCAGTTTTATATAGCTGAACTTTCTATGATGTGGGAGTTACAGAGAAAATATTTATGATGAGGGAAACTATTACTTGAATTTAAAAGTATTTTCTTTCAATGCAATAATGGAAAAACACCATGCTTTAATCTGAGAGAAAAAGCAAAAAAGTAATTTGATTATTCTTTACCGCTTATTCTGTAACTTCATGCTGTACCAGCCAGTATTTAGAAGCATTTTTAAGAATTTTTAATTGAGAAATAATTTTGACTTTTTTAAAATATGACAGGTATTTTTGTCTGACACTTATACTACCAGAAAATCATTGCTCTCCACCTTTAAGACCAACGTTGATAATTTTGATTACTAAGATTTTCTAAGCAAGGCTTGACATGAGTGATATGATATAATAATACACATTTTAAAAACTGCCTAACATGCCTGGATCAAGGAATGAATTTACTTTCCCTAAATCTTTATTAAGTAACGCAGTGTATAACTTTAAAACATAGTAAAATATGTGCAGAGGAAAGATTCAATTTCAATTTCAACCTCCAAAGACAGATAAATCAATGAATTAAAGAAGGTAAAGATGCGGTGAAAAATGCAATAGCAGTGCAGACTCTGCCCTGAATTGTGATACATTTACAAAAGGGTTCTTCTGTCTTTTGATGGGGAAGCTTCGAGAAAAGATGCGTCTTATTAAAAGTAAACAAGATTCTCAGTTTTAGCATGGCACTTCACAGCATCTGATCAGAGAGAGCTGACAGAACATGCTTGTTCCCTGCTGAAATTTGGATAGTGCACAAGATATTAATGACAAGGTGGCACCAAATCAATGAGAGGATCACAGAACGTCAGAGGTCAGAAGGTGTTTCAGGAGGTCGTACGATCAAGCAGGGCCTCAAGATGGACCAAACTGAGCTGATCCCAGGACCATGTCCAGATAGCTTTTAAGCATCTGAGTTATAGATAACACAGAACTCAATAAACTTAGATAAGAACATGAGAGAGCTAGTTTAAAAATGTATTCTAACAATTTTTTTTCTCATTGATATTTATTATTTCGAAAGGAAATAGTAAAAAAAAAAGTGGGCATTTTGTTTCTTAGGATTTGTACGTCTTTGTTTTCTTTGATAACTGGAAAAAACAAGTATGTATGACAGGACTTCAGCAGACTTGCAGGGTAGTTTAGCTCATAGGGTCATCAAAGTTGAAATCCCACGGTAGCACTGATGCAATGTACTAAATAGAATTTCTTTTTCTCACCAATTTTGAGCAGAAGGTGTACCCAGAGAATCTGAGAAAATTCATCCCAAAAATCACAAAAATCTCTCAGAATTTTTTTATTTTAATAAAATTAATTCTCTGGTGACAATTCTTAATATAAAGAACAAATCAAGAAAACTAAAGCCAGCACCTCCAGTGTAATAGTTTAATGGAGTAACCCACAATATATGCTATTTCCTCACCTGTCACAAATTATAAAAACACAAATGCAAAGAAATACTAGACCATTAATATAATTTAAATAGAAAGTACCAACTAAAAGCATAAATAATGGTAGAGAGGGCTTTGGGCAGGACAATTCAAATTTAATACTGGGTATTTTACCAGAGCTTCAATTGTCTTCTCTCATGGAGAGTGAAATATGACACATATGACATCTTCTTAATTACTTCTTGGTCTTAGATTAGCTATTTTATTATGTAAAGTGTTATATTTTTAAGGTGTGTTTCATACAGATTTATAGATCATTACCTAATTATATATAATATGAAACATGGTGATTAAATTCTCATTAATGACATTTGATGTTATTAAAAAGTGATAATTTTATTCTACTTAATTTTAATGCAGAAATGAAGTGCACTATAGCTTAATCACAGCCATGCAAATAATTAAAATAAACTAAGTTAGAACTGTTCTAATAATAGCATCTTTTCTCCTTTTAAAGGTACATTCATTTACTTTGGTCTTAGTCTGAAATTCAATAATTTGCATTATGCTTTCTTAATTAATGAATACTTCAAGAAATCACAGAGCAAGTAGTACTGAAAGCACCAGAGATAAAGCATTCTGGTATAATGTATTGCTTTAAGCATTTCCATACGGTAGGGAACAGAACAGATGTATCAGTTCTATAATCTGTGACTTGGAAAAGATTATTTCAAGCAACACTCCACCTCTAAGATGAACAAATATATCATAATAATAAATACAGAAAATATAATGCAACGTACATAGCACTTAAAACATTCTACATCATCATAGTCATTGATTATTCCAGGAAATTTGTTGATGTGCCCTAAAAATTTGTATTTATTTGTTTAGGATTTGATTCTGTACTTTTCTGAGGAGCAGAGTTATCTTTCTAATTTGTAATTTAAAACTCTCTCTTAATCTGAATGTGCATATCAACTTTATCTAAGTGAAACAACCCAAACAAACTCTTTAATTTAAAGTTTAATAGACATGAAAATACAATTTAAGCTACTAAGGATGCAATGTTTTCCTTTTCAGAAAAAGATTTTTCACCATCTGTGTAAAAATACGAACATTTCAGTGCTTAATATTACATAACATATTGGATCTTGCAAAAGTGGTTTTTTTTCTATGCCTCTTAAATTACCAGTGGACATTTTCAGATAATTCAACAGCAAAGTCTAGGTGAGCCTGCCACAGTGTAGTTCTCATCCCAAAACAGAACGGTCAGGTTGGGGGCTAGCAGAGGGAGTACTTTTCTCCCTGAATCAGTAAGGGGATTTTTTTTCAGAGTTCAGGACCTGTGAGCTATGTTTTGAGTATTTTTTTCATAATGCAACTCAAACATCTCATTATTTTCTCCAGAACAACTTGAAGTCATGAAGGGTACAGTAGTACTGCAAACTTATCAACAGATCAAGAGTGAAGAGAACCTCCATTTAGAGAAGGCGTGATTGCGACAGCTGAAATTGGTGAATAAACTTTATACTGTTGCAACTGTATTATGTTGAAATTTGTTATAAAGCAGAACCACATACAATATCTTGAAACTTAATTGGCAAAGAAATTGCAGTTTAGTTGATTTTGCAACTCTGCCAGGAGCTTTTTGGTTTTTGTGAAAGCAAAAACATTTTCAAACACAAAAATAACCCCATTTGTTAAGCAGAAACGTGAATGATGGATATACAGTGCACTTTGCAGCTGGTTCATAGAAGGAGAAAAATAAAAAATAAAAGCATATTAATAATGTGGCAAAAAAGGAGAAATGTACCTTTACTTTATTGAATTTTTACCTATTTCTTTCCCAGTATAATTTGAATCAAAGGTAGCTTGGCCAGATCCATTAACATCAACAGGGCTATTCTAGAGAGAGATCCTCCTTCCTTACTATGAACAAGCAAGAAAACCAAAGACGCAAATGATGCCTTGTGTTCCACATTTGCATCTAGTGAGACACCACTGTGCAAAACTGGGAAGACTTGAATTGCAAGCACAGCAAGGATGCAATAGGAAAGGAAGCATTCATAATTTATGGGGCTTGATAGGGCTGAGTGACATGATCTGTCCTTTAAATATTGCAAAAACATGGAGATAACTTCTTGGAGAAAAAACAAACTACCTGCAGAAGGAATCTTTCTTTCCTGGACTGAATTCAGTCTAATGTGTGACTACCAGCAGAAAAGGGAGGGAGAAAAAGGTCACCAATAAATGGATGTGTTCCTTTTTCTTTTTCTGGTTTGTTTTTTTTTTTCCTGTAGGAACAAATAAGTCTGTAACAGATTTTTGCATACAAACGTTGGTACCACAGTTTCGGGCTATGTTTACTGAGTATACTCAGACCCCAAAATATAAGAAAATGCAATAGTCTTCTAAAATGCTTTGTTCATCTTGCTATGATATTCATTTTTACAGCTATTCTTACTTCTGAGAAATAAATAATTAAGACTAAATTAATGCTTTTATCATGCCATTGTAATATTTTGTGCAGTGTTGGTGTTAATTTAGCTAGTTAAAAGAGAAACTCATTAACTCATCATAATATGAAAACTAGATTTGTCGCAGTGTACTATTTCCTAAAGTTAGTAATGTACTCATGAAATGTACTAATGAAGGTCATCTAACAGAAGAGCTCATGAGTGTTTAGATCATTCTGGAAACTTCAGCTTACATGCCATAATATTTTTTGTCCTTAAACTAACAGAGCGACCATACACCTCCACAATGACTTGTATGCACCTTTATATAATTTTTGTATTTATTGCATATCCTTTCTTCTTGAGTCATTTCACTACAACTATTTCTTTCATTAGACAAATTCTGGAGTAACAAGGGCAAGACCGTCAAAGACATTTAGGTACTTAATGATGCAGTTCATCCCTTGCTGGGTTTTTGAGGGTGTCCATGTCAGATTCCCACCTGTAGACATTATCCCACTTGTTTCCACAGCATTCCAAACAGCAGCACTGTATTCAAAGAACTGCAGTGCCAAGTGCAGACTCTGACACATGGTACTCCTCTCTCATTTCTTGTTTTCATTTTAAATAAAGGGAAATATAATATCTTGTAGTGGCGTTGTAAGCTTGAACCAGGTATTACCTGAGTGTGAAGTTCTAACCCAAATATAAACCTTCTACAAGAAAGTTAAAGCAGTTGATATAAATGAAAAGAAATACTGATAGAAAGCAAAGAAACTGTCCATAGCAACATGTAAGAAGAAAAGTTTCTCTGAGATGTAAATAGATACCTGCATTGAAATTAATTATCTTGACACCATATTGTATAACTAAAGAACAAACAAAACACAAAATATGGTGAATAAATATCAGGTGGCAAGGTTTTGGTTCAAATGGAGTGCACTGAAGTCTACTGATATTCACTGATTCCTAAAAGATCACAACTGCTCACTCAGATTTGGCAAAAGGAACATCTGTCATTACGCATGTAGATTCTATTTCCCCCAGTCTTAAAGTTAAGAAATAAGATGAAATATTTTGAAAGTATTTAGTGTATTAAGTTTATATTCTTCAAATGGTTTCTCCACCATAGATTTAAGGGCAAAAACTCACTAATAATCATAAAGCATAAGAAGTAATGGTAGGATAGATGTGAGAAGAATGAAAAGAGGAAATTTGTAAGAATCATATTTTGCTAAAGACCAGCTCATTATGCTTTTTAATTCTGTATGTGTACATTTGATTATCTGTTCGAGACACATCCCTAAAAAACATCCAGGTATCTCTCCTGAAGCCAGTTACACTTCACAGAAATCATAGTCAAAACCTCATAAATCTTATAGCAATTTCCACTTGGTGCTTTTATAAGTGCAAATTGAAAGAAATCAAGATCACTGACATCTTTTAATATCCTATTTATGAGGAGGAGATGACTGGGGAACTAAGAATTGGTCAGTTTTCAATACACCAAACTGTCCTGCTGGAGATATATGCCCCTTACCAGCTGTGAAAACACAGATATGCAAACACACAAACCAGGGCTTTAATCTAACAGACTGACCACTAACCATAAATCAATTTACCGAAAAGGTTTTACAGATCAGTAGAATGAAGGCTTATCTGCCCTATTTAAATGGGTTTGCTTAATAGAAACAAGTACTGAAGATCCAGATGAAGTTGAGCTGTTTTCAGCAAGCATTCCAAATCAAAGTAATTTTTCAGAACCATTGTTCTTTGTTTATTCAGGAGTAAATGATGGAACCATCAGGGCAAAATGAGCAAGCAATAAATATAATTACACAATTATATAAAAGGCTTCTCTCAAATGGCACATTATATAGAAAACATACATTAGGCATTATGATTACATTAGTATATTTTTTTGTTTTCATATAAAAAGTCTGTATAATTTATTTAGTTCTGGTTTTCTGCTACACCATTCATTTTACTTCTCAAACTGTAGTCTGGAATGTATATATGGTAAGTAATTTTTTACATGGCTTCTCATGCATTTTTTTCATTTACTTAATTTAATTTGAAATGCAGAGAACTAAAAAGAAACAAAACTGAAGATGAGGAAGTACAGAGAGGAAATTGGAAGAACTATGCTTGGTTTCTGGAATAGAATTGTTTCAGATTTTTGCCAAGTTGTCTATGGTTAACTTATCCTGTATATATTTGCCATTAAAGCATGACATTTTAGAAGATATGTTTATTCTTTAGAGGAATTATTACTGAGAATCTGAGAAACTAGAACTTGTAGCAAGTTCTTGTCAATTCTTGACATGTTTCATAAGAGTTCTGATGGTTTAGCATATTCCAGGATTTGTTGTTTGTGGAAAGAGCCCAGGTCTTCCTTAGGTACTGGTTTTTTTTTAGTTCAGAATTAATTGTCCTGTACGAAAATTCTGAACAGGAGAATGACATTTTCTTTTAAGCTAAATATTTTCAAAAGGCTTAAACAAACATAGAAGACTTCTCATTTGGTGAATGGGAATTCATGTATATTTGTTCATGTGTCAGTAATTCTGCTGTTTCCACCTAAATAATTTCATTCTGATAGGTTAAAAGTTTGGCTATATGGAAAAAAAGTAATCACATGCATTTGTCAGGAAACTTCTTTCTAATTTATGCAGCTGTCAGAAATAAATTGCATTTTTCATGAGTTTTTTCATCTTTTGCAGGTTAGTACTGGTCTGTGTTACTGATAGAACTTCAGCATTTCCCTAACAGGAGAAAATTTTATTCTTTGAAATAGGCAGACCTTTTCAAGGACTTAAAAATGGAAGGGATATGCAGAGAGTTAAAAAAGTTATTGTTTGAGAAATTAATAAATGATACATCAGCAAGGTTACATACACTGATAGTCCTTGGCCCTGACAGCAGAAATTAATTAATCCATCTAATTTATTGATCAATTTAGATGTAAAAATACTTCAGAGCTAAAATTAGCCTTTCACTCATCCTGAGTTATGAAGGAGAATTTATTACATAACTTCCATAAGAGGGAAATTAAAAAATAAACACCTATCAGTCACCAAAAAGGTGCTACATGCTGGTGAATTTGTTTCTAAAAGTTGTATCAGTCTTAAAGTTAGAGTGGTTTCTATTTCATAACAGAAACTAACCTGTAAGGCTAATTACCTTCTTTACCTTTTAATGGTATGGATAATAATAGGGATCTGCTGTGCTATTCACGTTTTCCAGTTAGAAGGTTAAACAGGCACTCATAGACTTATAAAAGAAAAATCACTGAGATATCTGAAGTTTTAAATTATGTAATGACAAAAGTGGTTTATTCCAGGTACTTCCTCTGATACTCAGAAATTCTCAATAAAAGCAACGAAACCACATGGTCCAAGACACCCTGACACCTAAATAGAACAGAATTTGTATTTTGAGAGAATCTGAATCGCAGTATTTCCACGTACAAATAAGTCAAAGAAATTGCTATGTCATGGTTCTTTAGCAAATATAAGATATTTTCAAAATATGTCTTTTATCCTGATCTCTGATTCAGCTCCAAAGCCTATTCCACCAAAAAAAGACTGCTAAAAGTATCATAAGTGATCTTGATATATATATGAATATGTGATATACTTACCACACACACACAGACCTTTGTGTATTAGATTAACAGAAAGATAGATCCACTACCAGAAACCCCAGTCTGAATTGCATTTTGTCATTTTTTATGTCTTTCTGTGCTGAAATAGCAAGAGGATTAATGTTATTGCTCACTCTCACAGGTATCCTCTAAAAGATACATAAATACTTATTTAAGTAGGGGTTTACTCTGTGTCAATAGATGATTCTATCACCAGTAAAGACTCTGTCCTTTAAAATAAAGCTCATCTTTCTTCCATATGTAGAAAGAAAATAACTTCTTTTTATCACTTCTTTTAAGTAATATTTCAGTGAGGTTGGTGTTACAGAAATGCAGAACTGTAGATGCATCCTTCATTTGATGCAAAACATTGTTAAGATTTCTTCCATTCTAACAGACTATTCAACTCGAACAAAATATGTTGGAATTCTAGCACAGCATAGAAAAAAATAATCTCTCTCCATATGTTCCCTTAATTACTTCATTATTCTTTTCAAGCCCTGTGAACGAAAACTAAATTGAAATTTTGCATATTTGAAAAATGTGATGAAAATGAATGTTGCGAACACAAAATGAAAGACTGGTAGGATGGTACTTGGTAACAATGAAGAGCATCCAAGTCAGACAAATGTCTGCTAAAATCAGGAAACGGAGGATAAAAGTATGAATCCATAAAAGCACAACTTTGTTTTAAATCTTGAAAGAACCCATCAGTAAGAACCCTCTAGATATTCAAGCTCTGATCATATTATTACATGAAACAATGCAGAATTTTAATGAGACTCACAGAAAACAAACAAATAAATAAATGCATATGCATATATATACACACACACATATACATGTACATATATAAATAAATAAATAAATAAATAAA
>VZTX01021315.1:0-55056 GCA_013400915.1 Pardalotus punctatus | reverse complement strand
TATATATATATAAAAGAACTGTATATTGTGCATACATATTTTCCTTTAAGACAACTGGACAAGGAAGGAGAAATTATGTTCACTTTACAGAATAACAGAAACCAAACACAGATTTGCATGCAAACTGAGGGGGTTTTTTGAAACCAAAATTTATAGCAACTTTAATTATATATAAAAAAATAGATTTCCGTGATTTACAATCACCTGCATTTGGAGATTATGGAAGTGGGGACGGCATGGGCAAGTAATAATTTAAATAATGTGTCTTTTACTTGATTGAACATAAAGCAGAGCCCTGAATCATAAGCTGTTCTGTCCATCTCTGTTTTCAGGGACCATCTAAAATGAACTGGACTTATATAATAATTAAAATCAGAAAGAAAATTATTTTATTTTCTTTCTCTTAATAACTCTGCTCTGACACATAATTTCAGTTCAAGCAAGATAAGCAATATCTTTGATACACTAGTTAGCACTCTTCACATAGAGAGAGGCCTTCAGTGTGCTGGGCAGGTTGTTAAAGGATTTCCTCTGTTCCAGAAGAGTTGCAGTTAAATGACAGAAAGTAAATGCCAGAGGTTGCTTTCAAAGGCACCCCTAAAAGAATTAAAGGACTTTGTACTTCTAGTTACATAATAGATTTACTTAACAGCCTTGGGCATGTGAGATTGGAAAAAATTCCACTTTCTTTGAGGTCTTTTCCTTCAGTGAATTGCTTCCACAGGAGCTAGGAAGAAACTGTGGGATACATTTTTTTTGAAAGGAAGCCTACAAGGTAAAAAAGGAAAGTAATTTCAATAGAAAAAGTAGGCAGGAAAAAGGAAGGAACTTTATCTTCTGAAGGAACGTCATGCTCAGAGCACAGCCAGAGGAGTGCCTGCCTGGCCCTGCACAGCCAGGTCCCAGCTGTGCCTGGGTGTGCTCCAGGGTTGCCTCCATTTCTACCAACCTCCAGGAGCAGATTAACACTGGACTCAAGTCTTTCAAACACCAATATGTGTGCAGCCTACTACATGCTAATAACATAGACACTCAGGTCAGCAAAAAACACTGGGCGTGTGGGGAAAAGAAAAACTCAGAGCAGGATGTCAGAGGCCAAGTTTCAGGTGTGCCTAAAACAAGATAAAGGTGAATTTCCATCTGAAACCTTGCCATTGGTGGTGAAACTTAATAATCACTTATCCTTTTTAATGGACTATGTCTTTATTTTCTTTTACGCTGTGCTTTTCTTTCTCCAGCCATCAGTTTCCAACCATTGTTGAGTATTTGTTAAAAATGTATCCATTCCCATATGAAGTGTCAGGAAAAGCAGAACTTGCCTACAGAAGTTGGTCAATAAAACAATATTCTAAATCAGTTAAGGAAACTAAATAATAAGAGCTATCACGTACAGCTGCACTAACCATAAAATGTAATTTATCTGGTAAAGTTGTTTGGATAGCCTTTGAAGTCTGAGCAAACCACGACACCTGTGCCCTTTTATACTGCATGTGGAGATTATCACAGAACATTAAAAGGGCATTCAGGGTCTGCAGTAAAAGACAGAGGGGGGAAAAAGCTCAATCTTAACATATTTTATAAGCAATAAATAGTAGACTAATAAATGACAATTTAAAGTTCAAATACTTTATATTAAATAATGCGTGTCTTTCAGAATGCAACAACTCAAGTCTCTGATTACTTTTGCTGGTTTTGTTGACATAATTTATATATTCAAACTAACAAGTTCTTGACTATGGAGCAGCAGCATGAATATCGAGCTGAGCTACACCACACTTTAAGGAAAATACAATAAAAGGACTTGTGAAGACAAGCAAATGCATCCTTTCATGATGGCAGACAACCAAACCAACCTACATGTCAGGATTAAGACAGTCAATGTCCACAGAGAAGCTCAGCTGGCAGCTACCAAAAACAGTCCAGAAAGTGATAAACCTTATGTAGCTTACACAAAAATCTAACAGGAAAGAAAAATTATGTGGTCAAGAAATCTGATGTTTTTTTCATTTTTTGTATTTCACTTACCGTTATGGGATCCCCTTTCATGGGGCACTACATGAGATATTTACATAAATGTATCACCACAAACACATATATAACACTTATGCATTTACACAAAAATGTATGTCATATATTGTATATAACTATATAGAGGGTTTTTTTTTTTCTCAGTATTCCTTTACTTTCCCATAATAGATTCTAAATTCCAAGGTCTCTTATGACTAGGTGCAAATCTTTACATGAAAACAGAAGAAAAAGTTTTACAATTTTGAAATTGCCCGNGTGCAAATCTTTACATGAAAACAGAAGAAAAAGTTTTACAATTTTGAAATATCCTGGAGAAGTTCTGGATTCTCCATCCCCCAAAGTGTTCAAAGCCAGGTTGGATGGGGCTTTGAGAGACCTGGCCTAGTGGAAGTGTCCCTGCCCATGGCAGGACGTGGAACCAGGATGACCTTTAAGGTGCCTTCAAGTGCAAAACATGCTATGATTCTATATACAGTATAATACATATCTACCCATTCCTCAAATATAATTAACTGTATTACCAGATTTAGTAATAGTTCCTTCTTCAGACTACAATGCCTTTAGTTACAGAGATTCTTGTGTTTTATTACCATTGTTTTGGAGACCAACTTATCCTAAAAATTATTTATAATTAAATTCCAAATTAATATTCAAGAAAATTTATTATTAAAGCAAATAAAATCCTAACCTTTCTAAGGTAAATCTAAAAGCCAAACACTTTCTTAGAAGTTAAAATCTATTTCTCTTCAGAACAGTTATTTAATTCAGTAGTAATTTTTATTGGACAATGGACATTGAATATGCTGAAAACATAGGCCAAAGAGTAACCAGAATTTCTACAAAGAAGAATTTTTTCACAGTAAAGTGATTATTTGAGAAAGGATGGGACCATATTAGAGAAATGAGATCGTAGAAATGCTAGATTTAGTGAAAATATGGAATAACAACACATAAACAAAACACTGATAGTCTGATTTTCACAGATTCAGAAAGAATATGTGGCTGTCCTACATACAATTGAAATTACAGATATAGAAAAATGAGGGAAAATGCATCATATTCCTTTTTTAAAAGACATTATTTTATTTTATTTTATTTATTTATCTTTACTGTAAGAAAAACTCCCCAACTTCCAACGCCCCATTTTTTGTATTGCTTTTCCTTTAAAATATTATGGAATAACAGTACGACATGAGTGTGACATATGAAAGTACCAATGTTCTGAATCTGTCCTTTTTATCTCAAACACTAATTGGAATGACTAATATATACAAAAAAATCTAGTGTTAGCAAAGATCTGAAAGCCAATTTTAGCTTCACAAATGTTCAAGGAGATATTTTTTATTGCCCCACAGTATTTGCAATAAAATAACATTCTTATCATTAAGTAATAAAGCTGCAATGAAGCATCTTCTGCAGAGGCATCCCACCAAATATTTTGCTGAACTATTGCTGCCATTGCAGGAGATTGCCAGAGATTATCCTCACTAACATTCCTATTGAACAAGTGTGCATGAAACAACATTAATAGAAAGAAAATGACAAGTGGCAACTACAATTTACTGGTCATGGAAAAAAGACATTTTGTTTGCGTGGTTTGCTGGTTGATAACAGAAAAGTTAGAAGGTGAGAAGAACAGACATCAATTACTTGGAGGAATATAGAATTCATTCTCTACATGTTCTTAAGCAATTTGTTTCTTCCTAACATTATTAATTAATATACCACAATATCAGAGATATCATCTCACCTGTGCAAAACAGCAAAGGCGGCCATAACAAAATGTTCTCCAGCTATGATTCAGTGCAGTGTAACAGATAACTGGTGTTTGACAGATCTGCTCCCTAGAACACAGCTCACATCAGATGCTCTTCTGCCAGGGTATCCCAGCCCATAACTGCCTGAACAGAAATCATTTTGGGTGAAATATCAACAGAGCTTTGATTCATGTATCGCAAGTCAAATCATCAGTTCTTGTGTACAGGTAGAGCTGACTACAGAAATCACTTCCCCACATCAAGGGACTACTGGACATCCCATTCTCTTCTTCCTGTAGTCCTCTAAATACCTTTTTTTCCCCAATATCAAACTGAAATAGAATTTGTTTCCCTGCAGATAATTTCTACTAGCATAGTTGCACATAGGATTTTTTTTTTCTTTTTATATATATAGAAACTAGCACAGAGGTTCATACACTTGAGAGCACTACAATAATGCCATTTCCCCAATATATTATCCCATTAGAAAACTAAAATCAAAGTAAAATTGTATAATCCATTAACAATTTAAGCATTTTATTTGTTCCTACAAAGGCCTAGCATGTCTGTTTGAATGTCACTTTTTTCTCCCTCATTATTTTCTCTAAGTCAAAATATATTTAGAGTAATATTTAACTATTGAAGGAAAACACTAATAATATTGTCCTCTGGAATAATTCTAGGGTTCTTATCAGCAACTGTAGATGCTTGCTTCTTGTATAAAGAATGGTTCCATTGTGCAGCTTTGTAGTCCAAAATTGCCCTAAAAGAAATACCTTTAAACCAAGTGATTTTTGTTGTATTTTTGACATTAAATACAACACAATTAAAGAAGATAATATAAAAAGTTTGTCTTTTACGCCAAAACCTCTTTTAAATCCCTCACTCTAGCAGCTGAATCTGCCTCATTGTTTTCCTCAGCTACATCATAAGGTGAACCCTGGCCTTTCATTTAAAACAAAACAAAACAAAACCAAAAAACCCACAGGTTAAATACAGGAGTTTTATGAAACTGAAGCAAACCAAGTCATAATAAGATAATTAAACTAATATTCAGGATCACCAGAAAAACAAAATCCTGTCATATAGCAGCTTTCATGAACAATGATGGCCTTCTTCATGTTGGGGTGCTTTGCTACACAGCAGAATGAAGCACTGTGGTATTTCAGTTTTGGAAATTTCATCTCTCATTTTCCAGATTTAAACAATTTGTTTGGCCTGTTGGTGATATACCAGGGTAGGAGTGAGTTCTGCACTCAGTGAAGTTCAGCAGCTATTCAGCCGAGTCCTATGTCTCTGGAATTTTCTTTTTGGTATTTTCTCTTCTACAAAATGAGTAAGAGCTTCATTTCAGGAAAGGATAACAGCCAGAGAAATAAAAAATGTCTGTCATTAGAGAAGAGATAAAGCCAAAAGGCCTATTGGCAAGGAAGAAAGAAAGGCTGAATAAAAAGAAACAGAACTGCAGGACCTAAGGACATTATCAGATCACTCAGCAACACTAAATGTGGAAGAGAAACTTCTAAATTTTTGCCTTTTTTTTCCCCCATTATTCAAGTGAATTATAATGTTATGGAGGAAGATAAGGAAAAGGTATTCCCTACCCCAAAGACTTTGTAGAAAACATAGAATCAAACATTTCAATTAACAAAAAAGTCTATACACCACATGAAATTTTGAATTATCTGTTTAGAGGACTAACAATAGTTCTGAAAAAAGGCTTTCAAAAGCAAAGAAGAAAGAGTTTGTAAAAAACATAGAATCTCTTGATGCCAAGAGAATACAAGGATGAACAGAGCATTTTTTGTTCATTAGCTTGTTTTTTGTTTAGGACATCTGTGTCTGGTATAATAAGCTGTACTGAAGAGACTCCTTACTGTAACAGAAATTTTATAGATATTAATGAAATCCCAGGCTGGTGTGTTATGTATATACTTACACAAGGTACTAATCTGCTAGCAGCCCACACACATATATCACACACAAACTTGTCAGCAAGATGGTGATTAATAGATTGCTTCTCATTAGCATTGGACCACTAACTTTTTCTGACTCATGTTGGCAGGTGCACCTCTATTGCTGGAGGCAACTGTGATAAAGACGGGGAGATCTGGGAAAAATCACTGAAACAGCCAGGTCTGGGAATTAAATCAGAGACTGGAAATCTGTTATTATGATTTCAGTGATGAAGAAAATAAATCCTACTACTCGAGTTTGAACTTTTGCACCATTCACAGCTCTTATCAGTACGAGAAAGCAACCCCCTCAGAGTTTGGTATTTTCACACACGGGCATTGTGAAGCTTTATTGTTGTGTTTGATAGCACAGGGATTGTGAGTCTCCATGTGGCTGTGCCCCAGAGGCAGCTCTCAAAAGCCCTACTGTCTCAGCTCTGAGTCACTCAGGCTGCCTCTGGCACTCAGAAAGGCTCAGCAGTGCTGATGATACCAGGACTCTTTGCCATCCAGATGAGATCAGTCCTGCAGACTGATGCAAAATGGAAAGAATGAAAAGTGTTTTCACTAGAATCCTCCTTGTGTCTCACTGCACACACACTATGCTCCTAGGCAGGAAAAGCCAGAAAATTGCCTGGACGAGCAAATGAAAAGAAGGAGCACTTTTAACATGAAGAATCAAATTACAGTAAGCAACATGTCTACGTAGAAACAACAATGTACAAGCTATTCATACTACTGTAATCTTATAAATACATAGGAAAGGGACTTCCAATGCACACAGGGAGAGAGTATTTCTGAATAATTCAAACTGGACTTTTTAAATGCCAAACTGACATACAGTTGCCCTAGCTGGGCACAGGAAGCATTAATTTGGCTACCAGGAACACAACTGCATGAGCAACAGCTGGAATTAACATGGGGTATTAATCCCACAAATAGTAACAGATACCACCAGTCTGGTGGCTTTTCCTGTGAGATGCAGCAGACTACTGGCACAGTGGACAAAGATGGTCACACTTCTCTCCCATGCTCAAGCTGTGCTTCATAAGCCATATTACCATTTCACAAAGAAAAACAAACTGACATTATATACAATGCTGTGCAACCAAAGACATTACTTATTGTTTTTCTCTGTCTAAATTTTAGATTTTACGTGGGAACACACAGTGATATAAGCATATATTTTCTTAGGTATCTGAGGAAGTGCCACTGCATCTTTAGAAATGTTAATCCAATCAATACATTCAAAATGTCAGATGACTAAAAGAAAACTGTGAATGTTTAGTATCTATAAGCAATGCTCATACAAAAAATAAATAGACTGTCAAGTGCATGTGCTAAAAGGTGACTGAGATAGAAAGACTCCCAATTAACATACAGTGCTGGTATGCCATTATAGTCTTCTATTAAAAGGACATTTTTACTGTTCAGAACAGCTGCAGGGTTTAACCTGCAAAATATGTCGAACAGAAAATTTTTACACTCATATGAAAATCTTAGAGGTCTGTTTTAAACGTATGCCAATTATAACCCCTGAAAAATTTGAATATACTTAATTTTTTTTTAGTAATTCATATTTCCTATCATAAAGGAACAATGAGCATGAATTTATTTTTTTTTCTCCTTGCCCAAAGACAAAGAAACAATCAGGAGCACTGAATGGACAGACTTCTATTTACAACCATCAAATAAAAATCACAAACAGTTGCTTGCAGGCATGAAAGACACCTTTGGGATTAGCACTCTGTAAAATTCTTTTGGCTTAATAGACAAGTGGCTGTTTATATATTATATAGATAAGTTCCTATTCCTCAGACACTTAAATTCTCTACTCAGAGAAAAGGTACACACTTTGTGATTACATATCCATTGGCACAATCACCAAGCAAATAATCATAAATAAAGGTGGGAGGGAAGAAAGGCTGTATTTCAGGTTTGCAGATGTTACCCAAATTTAGGGCTAGATCTGAGCTACAGTTACTCATACTTTTTCCCCAAAAATATCTATTTGTTTTACAGAAATTGATTGCATGTCCTATATTCAGCACTGAAACTTTTTTCTAATGTTCTTTGCAATGCTATAGCAAAAGCTAAAACGGAAAATACCAAAAAAATTGAACCATTAGGGTTTTATCTGAATCTCAGACCCTAAATTCCTGAAGTTTCAGGACTTGAAAAGAAAAGACAAAAAAGAAGACAGAGCTCTAGTCTGTTTGAGATAGAGAGAAAGAGGGGAGTGGCAGGGAAGATGATAAATTCTTAGCCCAAGTCTAGCAATGCATTTAGTCCCCAGCATTTGGAAATAGAGAGGAATGCAAGGATTAAGATGAAAAAAGGAGAGACAGATCAAATGAATCCAGATAAAAAACCCAACAGAATAAATAGAAAAGAGCAGATTTATTCTAAGCCTAATATGTCTAATCAAAACTTAATTTCCAAAGGTCCATAAGATAATCACAGAGCTTTGTAAAAGTACTGAATCTATCAGGGTGGCATTTATTATATATCTTAAATATAAGTATACTTTTTCAAAAGATTAACAGACTGAACTGAGAAATAAAAAAATGTTCTTTGATAATTAGAAATATTCACATTGAAAATTCAGAAATACAGTAACTATTTTGTCAGATCAACTGAAATTCTTCCATGCATCTCAGACAGAGTAGACAAAGCAATGCCGTATTCATTCTATCTTTAAAAAACCAAGAAATTGTTAAAAAAAATTCAATGGGAAGACATGCACAAATGTAGTTTTGTAATACTCTGCAGTACTGTCTTTAGCTTTAAGAAGAACCTAAATCTGTCAGTATACTTTTGCACTGTGTTTAACAAAAATTCAAAAATCTTGAAACAAAAAAAGTCATTAAGATCACAACACATACATAAAACTAGCTATAAGAGTTTTAGAATGATTTCTATTCAAACTGGGAAATATTTTTAGGAGGAAAAAACTCCTGGTGGTGGGTTGACCTTGGCTGCCTGAAACCCACACAGCCACCTTTGTTAAAAAAAGAGAACCCACCACAATCATTGTTCCAAAGGTTAAACAATCACACTATAAAAATGTTTGCCTGACAGCTAATCTAGTTTTCTAGCTTCCACTTCCAGCCATGCTGAAACTTTCAGTATTCACGATTTTTCCTCCTACATCACGGATATTTGCATTAATATCAGTGCGTATTAGAAAGAATGATGATTTGAAGCATTCATTTTCATAATTTCATTTGCTATTTGCTAAAATAACAGCAGTTGAAATAAATTTGTTTTGTAGTAACGCAGATGCCATACCTATTTTCAAGAAAACTTTGTTCTAATCTACATTGGTTTACTCTTAAAATTAGGTGCCACCAGACAAGTCATTAAAGATTTCTGATGCACACATGTAACATCAGCAAATCATTGCCTGATTATTCATTAAAAAATGATGCCATAGAGGCTGTGCAGATCATCCCAAAACTTACCACCAGGCAGGTTTAACTGATTGAATTCTGGAATAATATCCATAAAGAAATAAGCCAACTGCAGCACTCAAAAATCCATCCCTGACTGTTCAGCTTCTGCCTAACAAATGTGTAAGTCTGCAAAATATACATATTGAATTATTAGTTGGTCCGTTTTGAAATACTAAAATGCAGGACACCCTCTGCCCTTTCCTCTGAGGATGTCATGAATGCCAAAGATCCCTTCTGACACCAATCATATCCACTTTAATTGAGAAAGTACTCTTTTCCACAAAAACTGTTTTTTGTCATTGTTTAAAGAACAACAAAAGAGGCAGACAACTAAAAATAAAATCTGTTTAATAAAAAAATCAATTAAAATAAAGGAGTAAGGATCATTTTACTTCTTGTTTTATAGGAGTTTTCTCAAATATTATAGAAAAGTGCTGACAGATCTCTGACACAAATTTTTGGAGACTTTCCAGTCTTGAAATTTCTCCCAGTATTTCAACGTATTTTTTTAAACTTTGTCATTTATAAACAAAAAAGTTAAATGCAAACAGAATAGGAGGTTTTGTTTGTTGGTTGGGGGGCTTTTTAATACATAATTACCAGCTCTTCAGAATTATTTAAATGTCAGTGTCATACTTGCTTTAACTAAGTCTTTCACCATCACACAGTCAGCAAAGGAGGCATCAGGTTGCAAAATAAATGAGGAAAAAACTGCCCTCTACCAGCTGCTTTGGTGATTCACTGATTAAAGGTTTTTAAAAACAGAGTAAACCAGAATTTCATGCCAGATTGCTCAGGTTAATTAGTCTCTCTATAGAGTCGGAGTACAACCTGAGTGACAACATTTAGAAGGATAAGTTGTCTCGTTAGCACAGTAATCATTAGGAGACAAAAATATACAAATATTGTGCATGATTAAGACTGACAAGAAGCAGGACTAATTTCACAAAAGGACAGATCAGTTCTGCAGGTCTGTGCAACAACCAGTACAGCAGACAAAGTATAACGTACCTCAAAGTATAACGTACCTCAGAGACCTGAACATTTATTGTGATTAGATTTTGGGTGTAGGGGAAGGAATAAAGCAATGACACAAAATTCTCACATTCAAAACACTACAAGTGAATTTTTACAATGGTGAGGTTGTAGATCCACTTTTCTTGGAGGTTTCCAAAGGTCAGGACATGTTCACTGAGCAGGAAAGCTACTACAATAGACTGGAAGCAGAGCCTTATCCAACAGCATCCAGGAACCCTTCTTTTACTCCAATTTTCTGTGAACATTTTTGATTGACTGGACATCTGCATCTTTGAGGAAAGATTTGCTGGTTTTTATTTTTTTTTCCCTTGGAATTCATGGAAGTATGTAGGGTTAATTAAAGAGTTTGCTAAGCAAGCAACTTGACTGTGTTTCGGAAGGATCTATTTGTACTTAGAAACACCATGTGTAATTACAGAATTTAGGTTTAATGCAGCTTGTGTACATGAAGTTATTAATAACCAATGAAGTTAAATGTCCAAAATCTGAGTTGCATAATTTTTACATAAAATTTTCACTGTTCTAGTATCTTAGCTGTGCATTGCCATTCAGAAGTTTTGTAAGCAATCCATTAGCTAGTGAAAGGAAGAAATACAGAATTGAATGATCAGACTAAATAGTTTTGGTTGTCTTAGACAAACTGATGATTTAGGGTTTCTGTTAGTAGCAAAAGCATCAGACTTCCCACACCTGGTACTCTATTCTCTGCCAAGGCATGACAAATGATAAAATTAAGATGTTCTGAATACTAACATACCCCATGTCCCAGAGATCGCAGGGCAGTACTGCCACCCCACAGGAACATCTTTTTCAAGATTAGGGTACGCTTATTGCAAGAGCTCAGGATTTTTGGTCACAGTTGATTAACTTTTTTTAGAGGTTTTATTAAAATGGTTAGTGGTATTGATTTTGGTGGGTTTTTTTTTGTTTGTTCGTGGTTTTTATTTTCTATAAGCAGTCACCTGGACATAAGGAAATTTTCTCCTTCGTGGTACATAAGATCTAAAGCCAAGCTGCAAAAATGTGCAGAGATAAAGGACTTTGACAGGACAGATGCCAGAGCTTCTGTATAATGAAAAATAATAGCAAATTAAAATATTACTGGGTTAGCACAAAATATTGAAACCAGACCACATTAATAGCAGTAATAGGCAAGACATGAAACAACACAAAAAAATATTCTAAAAAATATATATTATGATGGTATTCCTGTTTAGATTTATTAGGACCTTATATGCCATTATGAAAAGTAAATAGAGAATATAAATTGTATTACCTTTGACAAAGATAAGTGCTGTTGAGTTGTAATGTATTTTTATGGAAAGACAACCTATTTGACATGTACAGGCATTTCAGAATTTCGGTAGAACACTAAATAGCATGATTTCTGTTGCATCATGACAAACAAGGAACAAAGAAGCCAGAATATATTGTATAAACTGTTCATTTGGATCACTGTCTCTTGTCATTTCTGCAAACAGATCTATCATTACATACATAATTCTCCCTCAAGGAAAATTAAGCCAAAACCCCCTAAATATAGATATCATTCTCTATTTTAAAGGAATTCTACTGTTAAGGACAAATGGAGGTGTTGAATAAAAAGATGTTTGCCTAGTTTTCTTTAGGAATGAAGGACTGACTTATGAAGGGAGAACTTATCACAGACAAAGTGACAAATAATTACTTGAATACAGGATAATTACAACAAATTTACCTGGATTTTATTTTTCTTTATCTTTTTTATTTTATTTCTCATCTGATAAAAACTAATTTCCATTACACATTCAATTTTTATAGTCAGAGTATCTTTCATATGTGACAAAGCCTCACTTAAATTCACACACACCCTGTTTCAGTATGAAAGCTTTCTGCTGAAAAATAACTTATCAACAGTGATGCTTTTGGTTTGCCTGAATAAGTAAAGAAATTTCATCACACACAAATGAAATCTGACCAGAAGAGGTGTCAAGCTTTGATGCATTTGTCAGAGAGAGTGCATGATTTGGCTTCATAATTGAAACCTTGTAGTGATCCGTAAAAAAATGAAGGAAAAGTTTAAAAATTGGAATCTGAGCACGTTTTCTCTTTATGGTCTGCTTTTCCTCCAGTGGAAGTTAACATTTGATAAAGAACTTTCACCTTCTACTGATAAATGAACCACAGAAATGCTGTTTCTTGTGAAGTGAGATGCCTCAAAATGTTTTTTTACTATTTTTCCTTCTATAATTTTTACTGCTGCTGAAGGCGCTCTGTCTCTAATCAGGTGTTTTTTGTAAAATGCCTTTTCACCACCTCAGTGCTGTTTAAAAAAAAAAGGAAAAAAACCCCAAACTTAAACAAGTTAAGAGTGTGTTGGAGGGAGAAAGCTGTGGTTCCATTAAGGATTTTCTCCTTAACTTCGGAGAAAAAATGCAGTAGAAGAGGGAGGGACAGCCTAACCACCAGGCTGGTTGTCACTACTCAAGTAACTGGTGAAGCTGTGGGATTTTGACAGGTAAGCAAGAATAAATAAGAGAAATCTGGGGCATGGGAATAATACCTAGGTTGTCTGAAGGAAATTTACTTTGAGAAGAATGAATGCTAAAAACAGATCTGGGTATGTTTTGTGTTCATCAGACTAGGTTTATTTTAAGATATGTGTAGTTGGTGTAATCAACTACAACCTACCAAACAAAGAGAGCAAAGCTTTAATCACATTAAAATATGAATGGACTCTAAGAGTGTGAACTGAAGCAGAAATCCACAGGGAAAATATGTGATTATGAGCAATCTGATGACATCTCAATAATTAGTCCTCCTACTTGTCACAATTGATTCCTCCCATGGTTTAGCATGAGTCTTACTGAAAAATACTCATAAAGTTAGCAATGA
Organism: Pardalotus punctatus; assembly: GCA_013400915.1. NCBI lineage: Eukaryota > Metazoa > Chordata > Aves > Passeriformes > Pardalotidae > Pardalotus > Pardalotus punctatus. The sequence goes on along the minus strand of VZTX01021315.1, from coordinate 41,949 downwards.
TGCTGAAAGATGCCATGAACCTTTTGAAAATGTTCCCATAATTGGTTTTTATTTACTCTGAAGAGCTATACTGCTATCATGTTTATGGAATCAGTCATGTACTTAATAGAGTTCAGTATATTTCAGAGGAAAGAAAGTTTGTCTAGGATTTGTTCTATTTTTCAGGATGTATACTTCACTGCAAATTTTCATTGCATAGACAAACTCCATGCAGTTATTGCTTGGAACTAGGTTATTGAAAAATCAGACTAACTAATACACTTAACTTTGCTTTCAGTTCACGTGTTCCTGGGAAGAAAGCTTTAGAGAGGATGCTAAAATATTTTAAATTTTGTATGCCTGCATGAAAAACGAGTGATAATGTTCAATGCCCCATTGCCATGGGAGGAGGTTGAGGGTGTTGGAGAGTTAGAAGGATCTCTGCTCCACTGTTTGTATTACGGTGACCAACTCTCTGGAATGATCCAGTAAATATACCCAGAAGATTTGTCTGTTCTCTTGTAACAAGGATTTGAAAGACAGCTTTGTCAGAAAGCAGAGATAAAGACACTTCTCTCTTCCTCAACCCTTTATCTTAAAGAGAAGGGAATGTGACATGAATATGCAAGGACCTTATGCTTTGTTTTCAATTATTTCATCTATTATTTTGAGATTACCTAGATACCCGATCTACAGCATCAAGCCTGAAAACAGACATGAGTCAGGCAGGAAAAATGGGTCCTAGGTAAGAGAAGTTAATAATATTCTCATCTAGATAAACAACAGACTGTGGATCCTAACTTCTTTCCCAATTTCATAGCCCAAGAAAGACTCCCTGTCCCAAAGAACCTACACTCTAATCAGTGACTTTTATAGCACTGTTTTGTATTTCCCTCTAATGGCATTCCCTGCAAGCTGATAATAGTTCTGCTCAAAGACCAAGGTTTTCAGTAGGACTTGTTCTTTCATATAAATAGATACCTTTAGAAGTTCCATCTTCATAGCTGCAATTCTGTGCATGGGTAATGGTATCAATATTCATAAGACAAAATCACTGATACAAAAACCACAGGCATACATTATGTTGCAAAACATAATGAGATACTAGGCAAAATGAATGCCAGGAGAAAAAAAAAAGGCTAAAGATGCAGATTTCCATTTGACTGGAGTTCTACAGAAAGTCGAAATAAGAAACATGGGTTATGTAACTGTTTAGCAAAAGCAATTTTTTGGCCCATTGGCTCTGTATATTTTATTTTAGAGTTCATAAGTAAAGAACATAAATTTTTTCCTCTTTTTCAGGCGGCCTTAATTTAATTTTTTTTGTCTTGGTTTTTATGTCTAAGTAAAATGGGTAGGTAATTATTAGTAATGGAGGAAATAATTGCATGTTCACAATTACTTCAGTGAATAAACTGTAATCATTGAGCCTTCTAGGAGGACACATTGGACATTAAGTTCTTCAAGTGTAAGTTATACCATGTACTCTTAAACTCATGATTATATTTCTTTCTGAACAAGTAAAGGGAAGTGCTGATTGGATTTACAGTCTATATCTTGTATTATTTTGGTGTATTTCTCATATTTATAACAGAGGGAAAGCTTGCGGTCCAGACACTTAGTAATATAAATTGTCAATGTTTTGCAGTCAATAAGGACAGCAAATTTATACCAACTAAAGATGCATTCTACCTTTTTTAAAGGTTGATTTATAAAGTAATGCATAAAGGAATGAAGATAAGCTAGTTGTAAGTTTTGTTTTAATGCTTTAAAAATATACTAGGTTCCTCTGTGAGAAAAGAGCAGTGAAAACTAACAGAAAATCCAAACACAACAAGTGATGCACTTTATCAGCTGAACCATAATACAGTAAAACCCAGGTACCATTTTGGGAATTTAGGTTTTCAGTAAATAGTTTCCTTTAAAACAGTAAGACACAAAGGAACATTTTTTTTTACCAGTATTTTGTTTCCTACACACTCCTTACTTCAATAATACTTTGTTAGATGAGCAAGTATCTTAGATCCTGTCTGAATACCTGTTCTTTTTCCATTCTGCAAAATGAAGAAAAAGAATCAACTTGAATGCATTCATTTCCCAGAGACATCCTCTACTACCACGTAGGAAATGGTACTTTTTGAGTAAATTTCTGTAGAGCATGCGCTCTGATAAATTTCTCTAGAAAAGAGAAAATATTATGTATATGAAAAGTGGATAGTATAAGATCTTGGTTTAATAAACACAAAACCCCTATTAAAGAGTTTAAATTATGGGAAACATTTTGTTGCATTAAGAAGAAGGTTTTAAAACTGTTGTAATGACATTACAACAGTACATTGTAAGCATTATTAACAAAATAAAGCATGTTTTCTTTGATCCTTACCATCGAGGAGCCTTAAAACCTAAACACCCTGATCATGTTCATACTTAACCCAGCCATTAGACCTCACAAGCTCTTTCTCCTTCTCTGACCTTTTGTTTTCAAACAAATAAAAAAATAATAAAAAAAAAAAGGCAAGAAAGCAAGAAACAGAAATTTTGACCTCTAGAAAGAATCTGCTTCACTGTATAGAAAGCTTTGGTGACACACAGGAGGGTGGAAAGGGGAGAATGTGTAACCTAGGCTGGGTGAGGATTTTCTCTGAAGGTTATTCCTTCAATAGTATATGTATGGGGTGTGCTTGGCAAGTTTTTGGTAGTGGTACAATCCCAGGCTGGATTCTGTGAGAAGATGCCAGAAGCTTCCCCTATGTCCAACAGAGCCATTCCATACAGCTCCAGGACTGACCCACCACTGGCCAAGGCCAAACTCATCAGCTGCACTGCAAGTGCCTATGGGATAACATATTTAAGAAGGGGAAAAAAGGGTACACAAATGTAACTGGGAAAAAGGTGTGAAAATATGTGAGAGAAACAGCCCTGCAGACACCGGTGAAGAAGGAGGGGCAGGAGGTGCTACAGGCACTCAGGAGCAGAGATTCCCGTGCAGACCACGGTGAGGTAGGATGTCCTCCTGCAGCCCACAGAAGTACAAAGTGGAGGATTTATCCATGCACAGCCTATGGAGGCCTCCTGACAGAGCAGGCAGATGTGCCCTGAAGGAAGCTGTGACCCTCTGGAGAGCTCACACTGGAGCGGTTTTTCTAGGAATACCTGTGGCCCTGTAGAGAGGAGCTCACACTGGAACAGGTTTGCTGAAAGGACTTGTGACCCCATGAGGGATCCACACTGAAGCAGCCTCTTCCCGAAGGAATTCACCCTGTGGAGAGGATTCCTGTTGGGGCAGTTCGGGAAGGACTGTCTCCTGAGGGAAGCACACTACCAGGAGCAAGCAAAGCGTTTGAGGCGGAAAGAGCAACAGAGACAATGCACGATGAACTGACCACAACCCCCATTCCCTGTGCGCCTTCACTGCCTGGGGGGAGGAGGTGGAGAAATCAAGAGTAAACTTGTGTCTGGTAAGAAGGGAAAGACAGAGGAAGGTGGTTTTTAGATTGGTTTTTGTTATCCTATTCTCTTATTAATTATCAATAAATTGCATTAATTGTCTCAATTCGAGGCAGTTTTGCCCATGACAGTAACTGATGAGTGATCTCCTTCTGTCCTTTATCTTGATTCATCAGCTTTTTGTCATATTTTCTCACCCTGTCCAGTTGAGGAGGAGGAGTGATAGAGCAGCTTGGTGGGCACCTGGTATCCAGTCAAAGTTAATATTCCAAAATATCATACCTTGTGCATATTCCTCTTCTGTGTTCAATTATTTTATCTATTTTCATGAGATGCTTTTCACATTAAACACACATTCCTTTATCTCTGCTTTTCACTATGCAACCTATCATCTCTGAGAGAGCATTGAAAAGTCTGATTCTGCGTCTAGTATCCTGAGTTTGAAACTTGATTGCTGTATTTTGAAATGAGATCCTTTGTGGGTTGGTTTATTTTTTGGGTTTTTTCCCCCTTTTTCCTTGTTTTTGTTGGTTTGGTTTTTTTTTTTTGCAGGGTTTTTTTTTTGTTTTTTGTTTCTTTGTTTTTTGGTTTTTGATTCTTGTTTTGTTTTGGTATTTTTGCTTGAGACAAAGAGGAGCTATCTACAAACCTCAAAGTGGGCACTTTAAATACAGGACACACACCTCACTCAGAAAAAGAAATTCCTTAAGCCCCACAGCTGGAAGACAGGAAGGAAGCCAATTACTTTGGAGTATAAATACTAAACACCAGTCAAGAAGAAATGAAAGATGGACATAAAACTAGTCATGTTTACAATGAATTACCAATTATTCTATTTCAGCTCATGCTGCACTGGGCCTTAGTTAATAAGTAGTGCCAGCAAGATGAATTCACTGAACACTTAGAAAGACTATTAGTAAGACTGAATTTTCCTGGCAGTAGAAAAGATTTGGCTTACATTCCTCTGCTTGTCCAGAACCAAATGAAATGGAAAGTAATGCTTTTCTCACCCCCAATCTCTCAATGTATTTTATAAGCCACTTGCACATATTGGGTAAGATAGGAAAAGAACAAAAATCACCCTTTCTCCCCTAGATAATATTTATGATGAAATCCTAGGATGCCTTTTTAGCTTTAGAACTGCAGTGACTGAGAAATCTTCACAGCATTTTTGCATAAAATAATAGAGAAAAAAATATGTATAGAAGTCATCTTGCCTTTCTGATCAGCAGTGAAGGAAAGGAGTGGTGGATAGAAAAACCACAGTAAAATTTCTTCAGTTCATCAAATAATATGAACTCAAACCCACAGCAGGCATTGATGATTTTGATTTTTGAAAAAGTCAACAAAGTTACACAGATCAAACTGTAAAATGCAAAATGCAACATTTCCACATTATGGATGAATTGCCCACGCATTTTGCACTGGTGAAACACCCTTGAGTGAAAATTTATCTCATTGACATCTCATTGAGTTGAAACATGGATCTTCTTTATTTGTTTGTTCAACATACACTGTACAAGGGCTGATTTTGCTTTACTTTTAGGTGTGAGGCTGGACAGCAGAAAGGTGATCTGCTTTATCCTGACTGTTGCCCTGTGGCTCAAACCGGGATGCTTCTGGGGTAAAAGGGCATAGTTCTCGTCTAGAGAGCAACAGTGTGTGCTCAGAAATAATCTCTGAGTGCAAATGCACAGCTCAGAATAAGACCATAATCATGGGATCAATAAAACCAGCACAGCTGAGAAGTGTCCTGGGAATGGCAGCAGTCTCAGAAGTTTCAAAAGTAATTAAGAATGTAAATTTTTCCTAGAGATCCAGAGAAGACTACAACATTTTTGCAAACCAAGGAGCCGCTGAAAACTACTGGAATGAGGACATATCCTGACAGGACACAGTGTATTGGGAAGACCTATTTTCTGTATTAATCTGCAGATCCAGAATATCTAGGATTTGTCTATGGACAAAACTGCCTTTTGCAATTGAATGCCAACAAGATGTATGCCTGGCCATTAGCCCCTTTCATGGTGTTACTGGCATCCATACTTAAGAGAAAGGATGGAGCTCTCCCCTTCAAAGTTTGGTGATTCATTATTACATCTCATATTAATATTGGTAGGACAGGAACTTTCCTAAGGAACTGCAAAATTTTGTAAGAGTTAACAGGTGGCTTCACTGAAAAAGAAGCCTGTCCAGAAAATGCCTATGAGAAATTAAGTGGAAGAATCTATTCTGAAAACAGAAATTTTCCCTATATTTTCTTAATTTTTATTTCTTAAGCTAAACCAAAGTAAGTATTTTTTTTCCAAAGAAAAGTAGTATCAGTTTATGCCTTTCCACTTTACACAAGAAGGTCACTACTTTGTAATGAAAGAGTTGCAGAGAGGTTTGATGTCAAGCTGAGGACAATAAGGAAAACGTGACAAAATTAGAGGGTGCAAAGTCAAATGATAATCAATGGCAAAGGTGGGAATTCACAGAAGAAAAGTAGAAAGTTGGATGAGAGGGAGAAGTTAGGGAAGGAAATAACCTCTATGAATACTGCAGTTGGTAAAGGCTCTCCCACATGATTTCATCCTTAGATGACAATATTCACATAGCCTTTTTCACTAAACACCTCTGTAACTTTATTAAAAGAAGTCCTATTTTATATCCAAATGAAAACAACCTGACACACCACTTAATAAAATAGTTTCTGCATATCTAAGTATGGAATGCTGCCTTTGTAATCTAAAGCCAAAAGTAATTCTTTCCGTAGGAGTTCTACCATATTGAAATTGTATGGAGAAGGCCATGGAAAGAAATCAAAGGTTCTAATGAGGGAGACACACTTTTATTTCATTACATCTGTTTGTCCACAGCAGTCATGAGACAGCCAGACACTCTGTCATCCAATAATGAGGAGCAGCAAGTCAGTGCCTCCTTGTACTGGGAAATCTACCACACTGGCCTTCTGTGCAATAAAAGTAATGGATTGAGCTATGGAACAGATTTCTTCAAATGGGCTTCAAATTTCTCACAAAATAATATCCTGATACAAGTTTTTCATATAAGTGTTTCACATAACAAAAATGTTCATGTTCCTGAAGCATCATTGTGCTGCAATGTGCATCAACTGAAGCCAAGCATGGGCAAGATTTTGAACCTTCGCAAACCTAAGATATTGATGTCATAACTGATACATAATATATTAGCAAACACTCTGAACTGGACTGGAAGATCATGAAATGAGCAACCTGAGCAGTGAACAGCTTGCAGAAATGATCACTACTCGTATTCTTCAGCCTGGCATCTAACCTGAAAATTCTCACGTTGAAGATCTCTTGCAGTTTATTTTATGGGCATAATAGTTCACACACAAGCCCTACAAGGAGAGATCTCCTAATGCTGTGTTAACAGGATTTGACTCTTTCCACCTTTGCTGGGACTCATTGTCCCTATCCACGTCTGTATTTTCCATGTATTAATCTGCACCTAATGTGACCTTCAAGCAGCATAAGGAAAGAGGCTCTAAGGGAAGGCTCACTTCATCCTGAGAGAAGGAAAGTCTCCACCTCTGGATAGAAATTTCTCTCCCCAGACTTGAAACAGGAAGCTGGAAGGACTGAATTAAACCAAAATCAGGAGAGATCAATACAGAATCAGAGTCATAGAATCCTTAAGGTTGGAAAGGACCTCCAAGATCATGGAGTACAACCATTAACCCAGCACCATTTGCATTCACCACTAAACCACGTCTCAAAGTCCACAATCACATGCCCTTTGAACATTTCCTGGGATGGCCACAACAACGAGTATCACTACACAGAAAAACTTATTTACAGGGGCAGAACAAGTCAGTCATGAGACATCCTGATTAAGGCATAGTTTCCAATAATAGTACACAATTTCAAATACACGCTTTAGAAATGATGCCTCTGTATTTTGAGGCATTTATTTATTTATTTGAATATTTGAGTCTTCTTTTCTTTACATGTTTATTTTCATTTCATGCCATTCTATGATGTCTGTAAAAGAACTTTCCTGAGCAAACTCTCAGCTCACCAAACTATTCCAGAAAAGGAGAAAAAAAATTAAAAATTGCTTCTCTGCCTTGCTGATATGCCTTAGGGTTCATTCATATCAGCCATATCTGAGGGGAATAGGTGCACTTGGTAGAAGATTCCGGGCACCCTTTAAGAGGCTATTTTTAGGATGCCTGTTTGCTGGGAAGTGGACTCTCATCTGTATATGACAGTAAACAGCTGCCAGTTCTGAGTCATCAATAACCCAGCAATGCACAAAGTTCAACTTTTCTGTGAAATGTGTAATATATGATTGCAATATTTAGGTTAATCAACAATACCTTGAAGTATTTTTTAGACAACCTGAAAGGGGAAAAAAAAAGCTTTTGAGCATTATACCATGCTTTTCACTGATACAGGCAAACCAATTAGGAAGTAAATATTCATGGCTCTCTCCCACATATTCTTCATGCCAAGACAGTGAGAAAAAAATTGTGTACATTACTGACACAGTAGGATTGTTGGAGAAGTGAGTCATGGATGAATGAAGAAGAAAATATATCTAAAAAATACTGAGGACTAAGGTAGCACTTCAAACACTATCATCTGATTATTTTTCAATAGATACCCAATGTCCTTGCACCTTTCCTAGTACAATATGAATAAAAATTCCCTTAAACATTTAGAATCCCACAAACAAGCAGCCTAAGCAGTGTACACTACTGAAAAACTGGTTTATTTTCTTCCTTCAGCCACACAGACCTTTGATCTCAGCATGTTGTACATTTTCTTCATGTCCAGTGTATAAAAAATAAGTACAACAGATGTCATTTACATGTGTCCTCTCATCATTTACTTGTGATAAACAGCTGCACAAACCACACTTAAAGCTGTTCTTGATGTTAAGGGAATGGTCTGTCAGAGATAAAATGAAATAAATTGCACTTTGGAATTCAAGCTGAAGAGACTAACACAAGAAGATGTTTATTCACTATTGTTGCCAACAGAGTTCCCTTTGGTAAATAGAAGTATTGTTATTTTTCTTCCTCCAACCTTTTCACATGCCTCATTGCCCATCTGCACAATCTTCCTGAGATGGCAAAATGTTCTAAAATACAAGACATGTTTCCTCTTAAAAATCATTTTGGCACAAAGAAGCATACTTGCCAATTTCAGGCTGCAAAGTTGCATTTTATCTTAATAAAAGGATACAAAAATGTTGTATTTACTTATCAACACAACAAAGCGAGGAGCTGCATACATGATACCTCTAAGTACAGAAATGGATATCTTCTGATGGTGAAATTCCATGCAATGTCCAATTCTTTTGTTAAATACTGTATTTTCATCAATGTTGGTAAAGACATTAGAGTAAACATTTTGACAAGCATCACTAAATGCAGCCCTCAGAAGTATTACAAAATTTTGGAGGCTCTTTAAACTTAGAAGTCTTCCATGAGGCCTCTATTATATTTTGGATCCATATTGCTAAATGCTTTTTGGAACAGTGTCTGCCAGATGCCAATATCCAGATAGTGAAAACGAAGAAAACGAACAAAAAATAACCGAAGTACTTGGATTTAAAAAGAAAAAAACCAAAACCTGCAATCAAACAAAATTAAAAACACCCAAGCAAATATGTAGGAAAAGAAGTCTCTATTTGTTTAATGAATATACTCCACAGGACTTCATTTAGCAGGTAATCCTGACCCTTGAATTACCAATAAATAGTCATGCTAAACATACTGATTTTGTAGGAGTCTGTGTCAATATCAGTTTCAATTTCAGTGCATATTGACATCAAAGCAGGATGCAGAAAAGAATTTACAAAGGAAAAGAAGTGACACAAGAGATGACTATTTTAACTGTGGGCGTACCCACCAGTGCCTGACATCTTTTCCTTATTGCTTTTTAATGACTCTTTCTTGCATGGGTTAGATGGTTCTATTTCCAATGACTGAAACCAATAAGAAATGGTATTTCTTTCACAAATATCTATAAAGAGGAATAAAGATAAAAAGTTTATTTTCACTGAGATCTTTTCACCAGTAAAATTTCTGCTTGTATTTACCACATTTGATTTCAAAGGGCCTGAGCAAGCATCCACTGAAATATACTACACTGATGCTCAAGAGACTTGAATTTAGCCTTTAGAAAATTGTCAACTTTTACTCAGCAAATTGAGTACATGGTTGAAATTATCTTAGAGGCTCTATGCTGCACTTTTCAACCTACAGGTTCACACTCACATTATTGTGTTGACCAAATGCAATCAGGAGAAAATTGCCATGTGGTGTCTGTGGCCAACGTGGAGCAATCAGCAGGTGTCAACCGTAGAGCTTCCTGGAATACATCTTACCCCTATGAAGTAAATGATTTAGTAGAGAGATAGCTCAATCCTAATTTAGGAGTCAAATTGTAGGTATAGCACTTGAAATCAGAAAGACAGTAATGACATGGGTATAGTTATAAAATGATATAAAAGTATCTTGACTGAATTCTTTCCAAAATCGAGATCTTCATTGTTACTTTAAAAAATGGAATCCAGTTTCATAGGTAACGCAGTAAAGTCTATGAGCATCTTTTATTGACCCCAGGGAGTACTGAAGAAATATTTTATGGATCGATTTTAATATTTGTCTTCAATAATTCAAGACATGTAAATATTAGGAAGTTCTTTAATCATCACGCAATGTACACAAATTGAAAAAACCTAAATTAGACAACTGGAAAGTCTTAATGATTAGCCTTGCATAGGAAATGTATTAAACTGCTATATTTCAGTGAAAATGTGTCCAGTAAATGATTAAATTCTATTTCTTGTAAAATAATCTTACAATATTACATTATGCATTAAAACATAACAATACTATACATCTGATATTAGATATCTCATTATATACATGTAACATGCTCTTATACATAATAAATTTAGATTTTTTTTCCCACCAATCATTTCTTCACCAGTTATCTCATTGGAGAGTATTTATGGCAGCCTCCCTAAGGATCAGTGTAAAAGAAACCCCTGAATTCCTGGCTTCATGGGAATCTCTGCTGTGATCACAGTCACTCGAGAGAGTGCCAGATAGTCTGGAAATTCTCAATGTCCTTTTATGAAAAATTTATTGTGACCACTCTATCATGACTGATATATAAACTGTGTATGCACATAGGGTACCAGCAAGTAAAAAATGAAACAAAAAACTAAAAGTTGTAATAAAAATTAATTTGTAAACATTAAATAGTCTTCTGAAAAACAAAAATAAGATCACAACCTGAGAGAAGTGAAAAACTGAACAGCAATCATCAAAATTACCATGAATGATAGGGATATTGGGATTACAATTCTTAACATCTAGTTAAGTCATCTTAGTTTTTCTCAATAGTCTTCTCAGGCTTTTCTCCTCAATTCTTTTGTTGGCTAAATACAATTAACAATTTTTTTTCCTCCAACTTTTATATAAATTGTATCTTTGCTTTTGTCAGTGTCTTAATTTTTGTAAATTGTACTCAGAACTGGCAAAACGACATCACAGAGAAGAAACATAGGATTTCACTAGTTTGATGTACTTTACACAATAGATCTTAAATAACAATAGTTATTAATTATCATTTAGCCTTGAAAATGCATGGCTTTGCTTGCTTCCAGTAGGTAGCATCCTAAAAAGATTAAGTATTCAGTAATCTTTAAAGGATTAAAATGCATCAAAATGCACCACTAGTATTCAGGTACTTGTTTCAGCAAATAAATCTTTCATTTACTTGTTGATATGTTATTGTTGAGTTGGTTTTTATTTTCTTTTTCTGTAGACAAATACTGCTACTGTAATCTATAGTAAGGCTAACTATGACATTCTTCAGAAAGAAAATGTCAAGTCACCAAATGTTACCACTCTGGCATGTCTGCCTTCTTATATTGACTTATTTATATTTAGGTGCCAGAACTCCAGGTCAAAGGGGGGACCTTGAGGCTTCTAAACTTCAGTGTGTTATTTATGGGCTGGCCACAGGGCCATGTACTGCTGTCCCCTTTCTCGGGAAAGGAAGAAAAGGGAGGTAGGGAGGTAGTAATGTAATCTTGCTTTGTGGGGGAAAGCTATTCTGAATTCATGTGGTATAATGAGAGAAATAACATATGGAAATGATCATAAGGGAGGGATCTATCTACATTAATCATATATTGGAAGCATTTTAATTAATACATTGTTCGACTGAAGACAGAAAATACCTATGCTTTAGGGATAAATGTAAACCAGCAAGAGAAATGCTTTTCATTAGCTCTATGGAAAAGGCTTATACAGCGACATAAATTAATGTAAGATAGCAACTATTTACAGCCGTGAACAATTCTGTTGTTCTCTTAAATGTGATTCTTAGCATTTAAGTCATCTGGGCCAAAAAGAAGGTTTCTAAAACTCTACTGTTGTTCATTAGAGCAGGATTACTAGATTACATGTATTCACTCATGCACTCAAATGTTTCAGAATCTTAGAGATAACTTTCTGTAGTTTTAATAGAATTTTTATTGAAGTAATTCATCCTCAGTGCACCAAGTTTGAAGAGCTCAACTCTACCTACAAAACAATTATCTAGAAAAGAGAACATAGCAGATTTGCTCTAGCAGCCATAAATGATTCCGTAACTGCATTGATTAGGATCCTAGAACAGTGTCACACAGAGTTTGCCCCTGTCCCACATTCCCCAGTTTTTCCCTAGTTACTCAACACAAACCTCTACCTGATAGCTGAGTTACCAAGTGTGCATTCCACATCTAACAATGTGTTGCTTCCTCACAGGAAATATAATATTGATATCAGGACTGTATTTTATTTCTTGATTCTCAGCCACTTCTTGATGATGTGACATGTTCATTTAATTTCTGCTGAGAATATGCAGTGAAATTACCCTGCACAAGCTTTTAATATTGACTGCATAAGTAATTCATCTTCTCTATTAATGTTTCCATCAAGGGTCACAGTTACATGGAGTTACATGTAATAGAGGTACTCAAAAATATGGACTTCTATGAAGAACCAAGCACATTCAGGTATTTTGTATTATTATAAGAAAGGAAGGGGAGTATTTTCTAGTGGATTTGTACTGAGCAGTCTACCAAAGAAAAGAGAGGCAAGATAAATGGGAGGCGAAAATCAAGGCGATGAAAAGAAAATTAATGGCAAGAAGTAGAAATGGAGGAAAAGTCTTGATATTTAAACAGAGTTGAAGAAATAGTATGAAACAAGTGAGAGATATAAATGAGTAAGTTTAAAAAGTGCACAGTGTGTATAAAAACAGAGGGTTATTTCAGTAAGGTTTCCAGCAGAGCTTGACCATTTGATATATGGGCCAGAAGAGGAATTGAAGTAATGTCAAAACAGTTTACTCAAAAGGACATGGAGGAATGGAAATTTGCCAGACTACTTTTTACTTCAATGTGCTATAAACTTGAGAATTTTTATATGATGCAAAACTACAAAATTATCTGAAAGAACATTTAGCTATTTCACATTATTCACCCCCTACCCCTGCCCCAGATATTCCAGTTGCTTCCATAGTCCAAATATCATAACACAGCATTTTAATCTAACTAACCCCATTTTTGCCTGGTTGGGTTCTACTTACTCTGGTACTGAAGGGAAAAGTCACATATGCCCAACTCCTGCCTCCATTATTATAAAGTCTAAGTTTTCATCAAGAGGAAGGAAAAAAGAAACAAAGGTATCTGGAAGTTTTTCTATTTATAGCCAAAACTGAAATCAAATTGTTAAGATCAATACCTACAACAGCAGTGGACAGCCAACACAGAACAGATCAACAAAGCTAGTAAGATGTTCAAAAGATCCTTGCCTCATAAAGAATTTAAGGAAAATCATTAAAAGTGAGTTTAATTTCATACAAGTTTTGGTTTAACAGGACATGAAAGACCTGTCAACACTTGCAATGTTTTGGCTTTATCAGATGTGCTAAAATAACCCTATTGTGTTCAGTACATTTTCTTAATATTTAGTTTGGTACTTCATTAGAGGTTAGTGCTAGGAGTTTTTTGTCTTTTTAAATATAATTACACACTCACACTAAGATTTAACAACCTTCCACACTTGCAGAATAAACATTAATTTTCACACCTTTCATCCATCAAAGCTGGCGAACATTATCATGTATACAGTTTAAACTTTTGATTTTAGCAGAAAACCCTTGCTTTAGGAACAGTTCACCAACAACCTCAAACTTACCCAGATTTATTTGCTTTGTGAACAATCTGTGATTTTAGTTCTATCAGCTTTTTCAGGACTGAAAATACTGACTCACTTACTGGCTCTCCTGCAAGTAATTATATTATCCTCCTTATCTTCTTTTTTTTTGAGAACTTCACATATTACAAAGTTGTCCAGGGATATTGCCCTGAATGCTTATAGAATGCTCTGGCAACCCCATCTTTAACATGAAAACCAATCCACTGCCAAGTTATTGAGTGTCTTATTATCAACAGAGATTTTTTTTTTTAAATATAAAGATGCTATTCATTTGACTTAAATATGTACCAACTTTTTTTCAATTAATGATATGTAAACTCCAAAATATGTATTTCAATTGCTTAGGTCTTAGTAAACTGCAAGTTAAATGGGTTTTTAGGCACTTCTCTGAGCTAAAACTTAGTATTTATCTCTTAGTATTCTACCCTTCTGATGCAGGGGAAAGGAGGACCATAAGAGTTAATAATTTAATTGAAACAAAAACATATGCCAGCAACAGTAACCATTTTCATTTCAATTTTATGCAATCTTCCTAAAATGAAAGGATAAGTATCTAAGGGCATGCTTAGTTAAGACTTTGGTGTGAAGACATTTGTGGGTTTTTTCCAATCTGCAGAGCTCTAACACAAGTTCTAAGTTTGACAATGTTCTCACACTATTTTTATGCAGAATAGCCTGTATTTTCTTCTCTCTTTCAATGCCAGGAACATGGCCTTGCATTCCTTATTTCCAACATGATCCTAGCAAGGGTAAAATGAGTAATCAAGAATGATGAGAAGATAATTGTAAAACTGAAAGTAAAACCAGCTGCGTTGAGGAAACAAAAGGCACCATATGCCCATTAATTTATCCTCTAGTCTCAAGGGAAACTGGTTTTGATACCTTTTTTTGCCATAAGAAAAGACTTCTGCTGGAAAAGTTACAAAAATTTCACATCCAGCTTGTATGTTATGTAATTTATATTATAGTCAAAAGGAAAGTTTTACTCTTCTATTCAATGGAATATTAAAGAACTTTATAACGACTTCAAGTAATCAGTAGGAGACTTAATTGAAGTGGAAGTTATTTTTGTACACTATGTTCAGGATCTTGACCTCTTGGGTCTATGTATACTCAAATTCCCTAGATAACAATGATAACAATGATAATGATAATCATCATCATCTTTTCAAAGCATAGAATTGTCAGCAGGATATTTCACTAGTCACTGACACAGATCTGAAACATCTACTCAAGTTAATTCAGAATATATAGTGTCAGAAAGTAGGTTTGGCATTCTTGTGCTGAAGGGTGACAGTACTTTACCATTTCTTGGTAGAGTTTTCCAGCCATACTTATTAGGTAGAGTACCAGTGTAGCCGAACAGTAAGAAAATGCCCGCACACCCTTCCGATTCCCAGTTGGAACTTAGCAATGCACACAGGAAAATATTCAGCAGTTAGTGTTTATTTCCTTTAAGGACAGATAGTCCAGTAGAAGTTAAACAGGTGTCCCCTTAAACCAATTTTCTGGAAAGGATAGCCTAATAATGAAGGCTTAGTGAATATTCTAGAGACCTGTGACCTAAAGTAATGGAAAAAAAGTTTAAAGGACAAACCTAATAGTTTTAAATTACTCCCTGCACCACTCTTGATGGAATCACAGATTTTTATGTGCACAGATATTATTCCATTGGAAAGTAATAAAAACAACATATTCTTGGAGTCTGAAAATCTTCAGTATCCTTCCTTTTCCTGTTTTTTCTTGGCTAGCAAGACTTTGCACAAAGACAAACCAAAATGAATTTTCAATTCACAGACACCACCTAAGTTAGCAAAGATTGCATTCTCATATCACACAGCTAAGTTATTAGAATCTCTGATAATTGTTGGCTCTTAATTTCACTGCTTTGTCTGAAACTACATAGCATTTCCTGTCCTTTTGGAATCAAAGTGAAACAAGTAAATAATCCCATAGTTTCTATAGCAATAGGAAAATCACTTGGAAACACTCAGGGTGCATTCCTGTCTTTTCCTTATTTACAACAGTTTTGAAAATATTCTCTATTTGAATAGCATGCCTATGATTGAAATATTTTATGTAAATTAGAAGCTCACAAATTAGCCAATCCCAAGATCTCTGTTGTTCCTCACTTCAGAACACAAACAATTTTTTTTTTCCACTTCTCTCTTTAACTCCTGCTTTCCCCTAATTCAAGAATGGGTGAAAGGGAAAAAAAAAATAAAAAAATCACTGAGGCTACAATCCTGCAGATATGTAGCTTTTCACTGTCTTTAGAGTTCCTTCTAAATGTGACCAGTGAAAAATGTGAGAACCAAAGTCCATAATATTTGCTGGAGCTATCTAGATCAGTAAGAGATATCAAGATTAAGGGGGGAAGTTTAAATATTTTCTTGTAAAAAAATCAATTCCAATTTCCACAAGACTAAGAACATGTCTGTCTCAAATAGCATACATTTTCACAGAACACCACATATAAAATTTAGAAACAGCATCTTTCACCCAGCATTTCAAACAGATCTCCGGCTAATATCACTGAATATTCATTTAGTTTCATTATTAATTAATTGGTTGAAATAAAATAACTTCTTTTGTTACAAGAATTTTATAACATAGGAAGCGTTCTTGTAATGCTTGTTTCTATAACTGCTAAAAAATTTCTAAGATCAGAAATACACATAAATATAAACCAGCACTTAACATGATCTTAATCACTTGGTAATCAACTTAAGGCTATCCATTGTTCCATTTATATTCATTTCTGCTGACCTAAACCAACACAGAGAGAGCACAGGGAATAGTGCAATGGTTTGGACGGATGGATCTTTTCTTTAAAAACCCAGTTTGCTCTTAGGCATAAAGTGGGTTAAGATAAGTCACCCAAAGGTTGCAATATTAATATGTCATACAAAATACCCAGAGAGAATGAATGTCATCATATTTTAATATGTATTATTAATGTATTAAATATCTATATTGTATTCCAAATTAAGTACAGGTAAACTATCAAAATATAACAAATAAATGAGTAAAAGATAACAAAAAAATTATAAAAGTTGAAAGCATACTTCATTTTTAATTTATTGTTTTTTAAGGTTGCAAATCCAGAAAAAGTAATAGTACTCAGCATCATGAATTCATGAATCACCATGGAAAAGATTTAAACTGTTCCTGATGAAGACTTTCAAGACCTCCTAATTTAATTCCTTGCATTATTCACTGGCTCTGCAGCTTATCTATATGTACAGCAGTGATAATTTACCTGAACTTTGAATTTCAATCATTCTAAATTACTTTAGTTTGTGGATTTTAAAAGGAATTCATATACTTAAATAGTATTTGGTCAACATTAGAGATGTCTTAGTAATAATAAATCACTACCCCCATATGGAGTCAGCAGTTCTATTACCCTAAGGAAAACTTCAAGTAAATATTGTGTAATACAGCCATGAGTAATCTATGGGTCTGACGTGTTGTTTCAAAGGGCATAATTTTTTTTTTCTAATTTTAGTATCTGCACAGTACCTGTTGGTGAAATCTGTAGGTTCTGACAGTAAAATTACTGATTATAGATTGGTATTCTCTGGAGTGATTCATGCTTGCATTAAATTTTTCATTATTTCCTCAAGCGCCCATTAAACATTGTTGTTACAAGCCAACTGTGACTTTTTCAGTTTGCCTTCTAAGAAAGTTAACTGGGTTTTACAGAAGCTGCTCTGTAAATATATATTTATGGAATACCTGTACTTCTTTAGATCCTATTATAAAGAACTGACATAAAAAACCCAATAATTTTTGGCAAAAGAAATAGCAGATAAATCCCCAGAGGACTGTGCTGGGCTAAAGGAAGCATTACATGCTACATCAATGCAGGTTCTCACCCAGAAGTGAAGCTGGATATTGATTTTAACTATACACCTCCAGAAGCAAGTCAAAGCAGGGATGTAGGGTTCACTACAACTCAACCATCCTAAATGATTCAGGTGTAAAGCAGTTTTTTTACTTCATTTACTACATCCTTGTTTATTCTCCTCTTAAGCTCCCAGTCTGGAGTCTCCTGTCCCCATTAATCAGTGGCCTGGGCAGCTCAGATCTCCCTTTGAGGTTGGTAGAAGCCAAGGTCACAATTTGCTCCTGAAATCAGCAATTTCAGAGAGCATTTGTTATCAAGGTAAAATATGTTTAGTGCTTAAATCCTACAGTACAATGAGGTAGTTCATAAAGCTTCCTCAGTCACCAACTTCAGAAAATGCCCAAGGGTGACTTGAGTAACTGTAAATGTAATCTCTACTGGAATATTAAGCTTCATAGTAGATTGTGATACAATAGATGCTAAAAAAAGGGAGACTTTGAGGCAACAAAAAACCAGAAGGAAAAAAATAAAGGTCCTGCTTAGACCCTTGAAGCATCAAAAAATATTCAAATCATCACATTTCAGACACGACTCCAAACACTATTTTTCGTATTATTGAAAAGTTGTCCTTTCCCTAAATATCTCTAATAATTTTGTCGCATGTCACAAGCAACATAATAAATACAATGGAAAGAGAAAATAATTTAGTATAATAATATGACAGCATATGCAACATGAAAATATGTCTGAAATACCAGCCTCTGATACAAATTGCATAAATAACATTCAATAAAAAAAGGGAATGAATCACATTTGTTCGCACATGTAGACAGAGTTTTATCTAACTCATCAATATTCCTTTTAATAATGGCAGTATTAGTGCTGGATAAGTGGTGGCTATGAATAAATAATTTTTGAATGGCTTTTTAACATAGCAAAATTAATTTCATCTTTTTAATTGGAATGAAAAACAACAAATTCTACTTATGCCTTCTATTTTTAAATGGCTTTGTGTTTATTTTCTATTACAACTGCAATTTCATCCACTTGTCACATAGTAGTTTCCTTTCATAGTGAAAGAATATGGTGCAGTTTCTTTGGATAATGTGCATCCTATCCAGCCAGAATCATCTGGCTACTTCTTTGACCCTGGGAAGTGAAAAATTCTCTGAATAGGGGTTTCTAAACAGATATTATTTACAAATAAAATAAAATTGGCTAATCCCTTTCCCACTAGTTTTCTAATTATTTGCTTTAGTGGCAAAAGTACTTAGTTAACATACAAATGTCCAAGAGATTTTGTTTCCTAAATATTTCTGTTTTAATACTTTGCTGCAGTCTCAGACAGCCTTATGTTTGCTGTTCCACTCTTATATGGTCTGTTTTACACAGTGAGCTTCCTAGGTATTCTACATTTTATCCCCTCATGAATTCTGGGGATGCAGACTTTGCCATTTTGAAAAAAGAAGATGATGTGATTCAGGGTAAAATACATGGATATATCCATGCATAATGGATATAGAAGCACAGATCCTATAAACTGGTAAACATCAAGAAGGAATTATTTTTAAGCTTTGACTGTCATATTCTATGAGAGGAATATTTGAAACAAAATATGTCTATATACACAGATGTACAGATACACAGCTCAGCAGCAACTTAGATCTCACAAGCTTTATTAGGAACATGGAAATTAAAAAAAATCAGAATCAATATTCTGTTAAACAAATATCAACACTTTAGACTTTGTTATAACTTGCTAGTAAGAGAAAACAAGGTTTCAATTTGAATTAATCCTTCTGTAGAAGGACTACTGCCTACTGCCTCAACAATTTACATCAAACATAGGAGACTCACATTGATGCACCTGTTCAAATTAGCCAATTTAAAATATCCTACATCCTGAATAATAGTGCTTATGGTGCTATTAAGGTATTTACTATTCCGTGCTGCATTTATTTGATTTGAACTAATATTCCATTTCAGATCAGAAAATATTTGCAATCAAATTTTAAATTTAAACATCAGCATTTCCTACCAGTTTTTTTTTTTTTTTTTTTTTACTTCTATGATGCTGTTTCAGGACCTTAACCCGAAATCATAAGATATATGAACTTGCATCATATTTAGGGTGTTGCAGGCTACATGACTTTCTTCTTTTGAGTGCCTCTTTCTGGAATAAAGGATACCTAGTGGAGATTATTTTTGCATTGTAATGGAACGGTAGGGTGCTAATTTTAAATGTTTTTTGGTTTTTTTGAAAATAATTTAAATAATTATGTTTTCTGAGAAATTTATTTTTCATATTCACATTCAATTACATGTGATTCAGTTATCTATCTACCAATTTTTAAACAGGGATACCCAAGATTTGGTAACTATTGTGTCTTGCATATAGAATTGATTTTTGCTTTTTGCAATGGAATCTGCAAGAAGAAACCAGAGGCTAAAGAAGTTTATGTACCTCATATTATTTCTTTTTCCAATAAGTTACATGGCTCTAGACTTGTGCATATATTTACTTCCATATTTCTAATCCATTTATGAAGATCTAAATCCAAGTATTAATAAACTGGATTAAATGACACTAATAGTAGAGAGCAATGGATTATTCTCTATTCTTTCACATCTTCCTGCTCTCCTCCACAATAGTACACTTATGTAACACTTCATATGTTCAAGGGCCTTTACATCTTTAATCCTTCCTACAACATTGCTTTTAAGAATGTCAGCGTGTTGCGTGCCAATATTTCTGTTTTAAATTCAAGGTGTTGAATTAGAACTTTAAATGCATAGAGAAAAGTAATAAAGAAATAATTTTGTGAATAATTTTTCTCAAGGACCATAGCTCTTAGGTGGAAATAATTGTCTTCCTTCCTGTGTTTCATACATAACTGAAGTTAACTAAGCAAATCAAAAGTATGCATAAATTTAGAATAACGTACCTGGATGGTGTCTTGATGATGTGAGTATATCTGTGGTTGAAAAGGCTAAACGTGAGTACTAGAGTGAATGGCAGAACTGCAGACTTTTAGTGAAAATTATTATAGAGAAAGAAACCTAAATTATCATTAAATAAATTAATGGGGAAATATGTTCTGATTTAAGAGTATCGTACAAGCACAGGAACCACAAAAGGGCTTAGTCACAGGCTCTGCTGTATTGGGTTTGCATGGCAAAGTTTGGTAGTGGGGCACTACAGCTTCTGTGAGAAGCTGCCAGAAATTTCTCTCATGTCCAAGAGAGTCAGTGCCAAACGGGTTTCAAGATGGACCTGCTGCAGGCCAAGACAACGCCCATCAGCAATGGTGGCAGTGCCTCTGGGATAACAAAACAAGAGAGGAAGAAACAAAATTGTGCAACAGCAGCTGAAGAGAGGAGTGAGAGTATGTGGGAGCAACAGCCCTGCAGACACCAAGGTCACTGCAGAAGGAGGGGCGTGAGGTGCTGCAGGCGCTGGAGCTGAGATTCCCCTGCAGCCTGTGGTGAACACCATGGTGAGGCAGCTGTGCCCCTGAAGCCCATGGAGGTTCAGAGTGGAACAGAGATGCAACTGCAACCCCTGGATGACCCCACACTGGAGCAGGCAGTGGTGCCGGAAGGAGACTGTGACCCCCTGGGAAGTCAACACTGAAACAGGTTCCAGGCATGACCTGTGCCCCTGTGGAGAGGGGAGCCCACACTGGAACAGGTGTCCTGGTGGGACTTGTGTCACCATGGGAGACCCACACTGGACCAGTTTCTGAAGAACTGCAGCGCACGGGAAGAACTCCATTGGAGAAATGGAGAACTGTCTCCTGAAGGAAAGATCCCACACGTGATCAGGTCAAGAGCGTGAGGAGCCCACCCCCTGAGGAAGCAGGAGTGGTAGAGACAAAATGGGATGAACTGACTGCAACCCGTGAGGCTGTTTTGCCTGTGATGGCAACTGGTGAGTGTTCTCCATGTCTTTATGTGGACCCACAAGTCTTTTGCTACATTTGCTGTCCCCCATCCAGCTGAGTTAGGAGGTGACAGAGCAGCTTTGGTGGGTGCCATCCAGCCAGGGTCAACCACCACAGTTACTTACATAGAATCATAGATTCATGGGATTATAGAACAGTTTGGTTTGGCAGGGACCTTAAAAACACTGGACATACAATGCCCCTGCCACAGTCAGGGGCATCTTTTTCTTGGATAAGCTTGCTCAAAGCCTCATCCAACCTGGTTTTGAACAGTTCCAGGGACAGAGCATCCACAACTTCTCTGACAACCTGTTCCACTGTCTCACAACCCTCACAGTATTCTTCCTGATATTTAATCTAAACCTACGCTCCTTCAGTTTCAAGTCATTATCCCTTGGCCTGTCACTCCAGGCCCTTGTAAAAAGTCTCTCTCCATCTCTCTTGTAGGCTCCTTCCAGGTACTAGAAGGTGCACTAAAGTCAACCTGAAGCCTTCTCTTTTCTAGGCTGAACAATCCTAACTCTTCTCAGCCTTTCCTCAATTGGAGAGATGCTCCATCCCTCTAGTCGTCTTGGTAGCCCTTCTCTGGACTTTCTCAAGAATAGCATGAAAGATGAAAAGCCAAATATTTTTCCTTTTTTTCTTAGTTGCATCAAGATTTTTTAAAAAGTGGAAAATATCAAAATTGTTACATCTTCCAAGTATTAATTTTTGCACTATAAAACTATAATATAGTCCTACTAGGAATTCAGTCTGAATTTCAAACATATCTGCACTTAGATTAATTTCTGGTTTCACTTAGTAAGATATAGAAATAATTAGAACAAAGTACATGCTCTTCATTCTCATCCACAGAAGCATGGTTTTGAGATGTGCCTTGCTCTAGCCTTATATGTCCCATCATTTAACCAAAGATGCAAGCTTTCAGATAATGGAAAAGTACAGCAATATTAGTCTGTGATGTTACATGTAAAAATACTGCTTTACTAAACAATCACTGGTACTAAGAAGATACTTTTTGTTTCTGTATATTTTAAGATAAAGTTTTACAAATGTTTTGATATTATCTACCTGCAATCTTCTCCCTATTCCCAGCCCTTGTCCATGTACTACCACCTGTCACTCACTTTGGACATTTCCCTCCTGTCAGATTTGTCTGCCCATGTGACCCTCCACATAGACACCAGAGCTGTCAGGTGAGGCAGAATCTCCTCTGTCACTAGCAGCCTAAGATCAACAAAACTTCTCCAACCTTAGTTGAGGCATCTGGGACAAAAGAAAAAGGCAGAAGAAACATTGAATTCTCTAGGGCATTTGTAGAATCTCACTCAGGGTAGTATGACCAATGGTCATTATAATGTGCTTACTATACAAAAAATCAACCTACAAGAGACATATTTCAGACTGAAAAAGATTTTTATATACAACTCTCTTACAAACAAATCACTAACATAATCCTAAACTCTGAGAAGTTTATACACATGCATGCAAATATAAAATTACAGATAAAAGCTACACACACACACACACACACACACACACACACACATATGCCTGCACCTTATATAAATAAAATGGTAACTTTCCTACCAGCTGCATTTGTTACTTGGAAACTAGTTAAAATTTTAATACAATATAACACAGAAAATATCAGACTTATTCTCTTGTTTCAAAGATTTTATTTTTTTTTTCTCCAGTATGTCATGTCAGATGGTCAGGCAGAGGCTCACACATTTAGAGACACTCAAAATTTCCCACTTGCATGTGGTTCACAGATGAGACACTGGAGTGAAGGAATGCTCTGCATGGGCAGCTGGAAGCCTGGCTGGATTCCTCACAGCATCTTACACAGTGCTACACGCTCATACAGGCAGCTGAGTAGAGCCCTGAAAAACTGTTCCACCACTAACACCAACAGAAAATAAGCTCTTAACTGTCTTTAAATAAGAAAGGCCCCTCCTGTTTCTTCACCAGTTTAAATACTGAAACTTCATTTTCTTTACGGAGCACCATTATCCCTAACATCACAACACCCACAGGAAAGCTGGAAATTAACAACACATTCTTCCAGAAGATATTTTACCACCACTAATTACAACTAGCTTGAGATGTTTAAAGAGCTTTGACAAACTACATTTAGATTGCCAGATATGCCACAAATCATATGAGCAGCCTAGGAAAAGGAGGAGGCAATCAGCTCCAAGTCCCCCTATATCTCAAGCTGGTTCCCAGATACTGATTTCCTCATTCCATTCCAACAATTATTGCATAAATTGTCACTCTCAACTCAGCAGTGCTGGTTCACAGAATTGTAGAGTCTTAGAGTGGCTTGGGTTGGAAGGGACCCTAAAGCTCATCTACTTCCAAAACCCATGCTGTGGACAGGGGAACTTCTCACTAGGCGAGGCTGCTCAGAGTCTCATCCAGCCTGGCCTTGAACATTTCCAGGGGTGAGACAACCCCAGCTTCTCTGGGAAACCTGTTTCAGTGCCTCAGCACACTCACAGTAAAGAATTTCTTCCCAGTATCTCACCTAAACCTACTCGGTTTCAGTTTGAAGCCATTCCCCCTTGTCCTGTCACTACACACTCTTGTAAAAACTCTCTTCATCTATCTTGCAGCCTCCCTTCAGGTACTGGAAGGCCACAATTAGGTCCCCCTGAAGCCTCCTCCAAGCTGAACAATTCCAATTCCCTCAGCCTTTCCTCACAGGAGAGGTTCTCCGTCTCTATTTATCTTGGCCCTCCTCTAACAATGACCAAAGGGTGACAGCAGGAATGTCAGAAAATGGAAACCTATCCCTAACAATTTCTCTTTTGGTAAGTGGCTGACAATGAAGTTGTTTGTTTTGTTTAAGAAGAGAATTTCCTGAGGAGAGCATTCTTGTCTCTTTTAATATCGGGAGGTAAAAAAATAATATGTGATGAGCTAGGAGTCACTTCTATGCCACACTACATAAATTTCAGTTTATCCTTCTCCCCATCTTAGTATTTCTTTGGTTACACATACAGCTTCAGAAGTTTGTCAAAATACTTTTTCCCATATAATATCTTTTAAATTATTCATTTCCCTGCTAATAAATTCAGATATGCATTTGTATACACAGTGTTTACAGTGGTGAATTATTCAGCCTATGTACTTAAATGCCAACTAATACTAATAATTACAAATGTACACACATATTAATAGGAATATTGCATAAAAGGAAATATCCACAAGTGATACAGCATTTCCACTACAAGACAAGGAGTTATAAACTAGGAAACCAGAAGAAAGATTTAAAAAAATCCCACCCTTTTTGGCATACTTTCTGGCAGGCTCTAGTAATGACTATACTCATTCCGAATAGCCTTCACCACACTCATGTGAGGGTTACATTTTGATTCCTGGATTCTCTTTAATCCTTCAGAAATAGTGTATGTGCTTGTATTTGTTATCTTCATAGCAGCACTTCTAGAAGAAACCTATTTGTTTTCCTAAAAGACTTACTTATCTGAGAGTTCTGCTGCTAAGAGTATCGTCCTGATTTTTATCTCGTTACGTCACCATATAATGTTCAAATTAGGTTGTGAAAGATCAAGAAAATACCTGACACATTTAAATAAAGAGTTATTAAACTGGATGCCATGAAACTCATATTTTACCTAGAGCTTTTCAAAGTCAGTGCACCATTTGTCATTGTTCTCCTGAACTGGCTCCAATCCCACAGGATTCCTCTATGACACAAAAGAGCTCAACTGATGATAGCAGGAGTGAGCTATTAAGGAACAATATACTGAAAAGCAGAAAAGTCCGCATAAGATAGAATCTAAATAAACAACCTTTTCTATTAAATTATCCAAGAGTTACATTTTATATGACTATTAATAGGAGAGATATTAAAACATTTCTAAAACACCAACTTTAGTGACATGAGTGTTTTTTTCTGTACAATTCCAATGCAAACACTAAGTTATAAATAATTTTTTGAAAAATTTGTTGCTGGGTGAAGCCAATATTTATGATAAAATACCTGTTCATAATGTGTTTTTTTGGTTTTTGTTTTTTCCTAGATAGGCTGTTAGGAGCATATTCATGTATTTTGTTAAAACTTATGATTGTTCTTGCTCCCTGTATTACTCAAGATAATATCTAAATTTATACACTGCCTACCTAGACAAAAAAAAACCAAAACAACTGAGCCTAAAATTCTTGCAAGGGATTTAATATGCATGGGGGTTCTTTTCATTTCTCCAGAAAGGTCTTTTACACAGTATTTTAATGTTAGAATTTTAAATATGTCAACCTACAGCAAGAAGTTTCACCTTCATGGATCAAGACCAAATAGCTAAATGTAATAGGAAAAAAAAATTATATATATAAAATCAAATGGTAACAGGCACAGGTAATTGCCAAAATGAATTGATCTGCTTCAGCCTGCAAAGTTTTGATTACTTCCTTTAATTTTATTTGTCAGTGACTGCTATTTGGTTTTTGTTTGTGTGTTGCAGAAGAAACTCTTATCTTTGCCCTCTCTGCAATGACAGGGTTCTCACTCTGGGCCTCCAGCTCCAGTACCAACACTGCTGGCTCCTCCCTGGGGCACTCTGTATCTGCCATCCCAGTGCCTCCCCCTGCCAGGGAGCAGAGCCTGCTCCAGCTCTGCCATTTAACACTGGGAATTAGGGAGCAAGGAAAAGACTCAGGCAACAGGAAATCATGCAGCGCAGTGTTTTGGCAAAGCATTTATTCCATCCCATCAGCACAAGAAGGTTGAAAGAAATACAGTCACGTCTCCATCTCTCCTATGGTTTTGTACACGGAAATGCTTCATTGCTGTACCTTTGCCAGTACAGTTA
This sequence comes from Pardalotus punctatus, assembly GCA_013400915.1. NCBI lineage: Eukaryota > Metazoa > Chordata > Aves > Passeriformes > Pardalotidae > Pardalotus > Pardalotus punctatus. The sequence continues at coordinate 15,630 of VZTX01021315.1, read as the reverse complement.
CACTTCCTAGGTAGGGATTAATTTATTTTATTAAGTAGTGCTTTATGGAAGCACAGGTATTTTTATGTGGGATCAGGAATTACACTGGTACACAACAAAATTTTTCTTAGGAAAATCCTTCCATATTAAGGTTTCTTTGGCATGAAGAAAAAATAAATTACACCACAGTTTAAATTAAACAGCAGCACATCAAGTATAGACACTTCATTTAACATATGAAAAGGAAAGGGAAGCAACAAGTTGTTAAGTGAACTAAGCACTGAGTTTGTTAATAGGACTTACAGGAGAGTAACAAATTTTTACGAGGTCATTTGGTTAACAGATTATACTATCTTCATAAATCTGTAATTCTATTAACTGAGACCCACCATAATAAAAAAAAGAAGGAATAAATACTTGCTTTATATTTTAAGAAATACATAAAATATCCTTCCTTAGTTAAAAATAATACTGATATTTTAGAAAAGAAACCTTGTATAACACGTATTAAACAACTCTTTTGGCTGTGGTAAATCTGTTGAAGGCACAGATTAATTCAGCTCTACAATTTTACACAGACTATTTAAAATATCCTCAGAATGATTGTTAATATTGTTAATCCTTTCAGTCTTTGAGTTGTATTCACAGAGAGTTATTTCTCATTGCCCTAACCCACCTAAACTTCATGGCAAAAAAAGGAAAAAATCAAGTTTAGTTTTGAGGAGCCTAAGCAAAAATAAAAAACAAACAAACAAACACAAAACGCACACCAAAAATAAATACTTATAACAAGATATTCACAAAAAACATCAATCTTTATGAGTTTTGTACCAAGTTAGGCTCTTAAATTCCCAAACCTTCTTGAAATATTCAGATTTTATTCCTCCTTATGGCACTGGCAACCTTCTAGATGGAAATTTTCACAAAACACGCTGCAAACCACCCACAAGAACCCATAAGTTTTTGAATAACAGCACCATAATTTGGCCCAGGCAACTCTCAAACACCTTTATAAGTACAATATATGTAGCAGTGAAATCTCATGCATAGTATGCATAAAATGCACTGAAGTATCTTTAATATTATTTCTTGACAGAAAAGCTTTCATCTTGTTCAACTTTTGAGTAAGACCATTTCTGCTTAACATAGGACATTTAATTTTGCTTTCTGTTTAAAAAAAAAAATATAATTAGGCAGCATACCCTGTATTTTCTGGGTCAATTGAAACACCATTGTAATCTGGGGGGTTTTGTTTTACAAAGAGTAACTTTTACTTAACCAAGACCACTCTTGCAGCACATACTAAGGACAGAACAAATATCAGTTCTCGATCAAAACAATTGCTTGTAGAAGTAAGGTCTGAACAAAATTCAGTCTGCATTCTTTCACAAAAACCTCTGTTTATTTACTTTGTCTTCTTAAGGCACCTCAGCTACACTTAGAGCTTGCTACTTCAAGAAGCTATAATAAAAATAATTCATTACAACCTTTGTGAGTGATCTATGTTTCATTAAAAAGAGTACATAAATTAAACCAGCTCACTTACATTATCTAATTTAACTCAAAGCAAAATATCACCACATGGCAGATTTTAAAAATTTTGAGAGCCTCAGAAGTAGAGCATGGAGGATATCCCACAGTTTCCAAGCACTGCCAGAAGTATAATTGCATAGTGGAAAAGGCCCAGGTAAAGGATACACAAACTATTCTCAGCAGTTCTCTCAAAATACAAGCCTGGGAGAAAAGAACAATCTGGAATTAAAATGATGCTGATTAATTGGAGTGAAAGATAAAAAGAAATAAGTCATTTAGTCTTGCTGAAGAGCATAAGAACTGATGCCAAGCTGACTGCTGCAGAAAGCTCAATATTTTCTGGGGAATGCTGCACATCACTTGTGTTCTGTAAGTCCTTTTTCTTTGGTGGTTCTCACCCGTTTGTGATTTGGCTGCAGCAGTTACATCCTGACACACAGTTACACTCCGACAGTGCATTCAAATCAGCTGTATTACAATGTTTCCGGAACTGCCTCGAGTAATTGCCGTGAAAGAAAATGAAACACTTGTCTTTGTGACAGCATGTAGTAAGGGTTTGTGAACCACCAGGGAATTTGGGGGGTTTAAGAACAGTAATTTTCAACCCCTTGGCTTTGTGAAATAAGTTAAACTGTATTGATATCATTATTTCAGTGTATGTTAGCTTCATATACTATCCCCTAAAGCTGTATTCACACCAAGAGAAAACACAAAGGAAGGCAGAGTTTAAGAAATTAAACTTTCACCACTGAAGCAGTTTCTCTGTCCTAGCTACATGCTTTGGAGGTTTTATAAGTTAAAATAATTAGACTTAAAGGCAACTCTACATGTGTTTTTAGAAGATATTCTGACTCTTATGGATTTCTGTGTTTAAAAAATTTAACTGGTGCTGCCAAAAAATTTGGATTTGAGAAGCTGCCGAGTATATAGCTTTACTTGATTTCATGATGAAAAGAGTTGGCTGGGAGTTGGGGATGTAGCAGGTTGAACAGCATACTGGTTACAATGTGATAGTAAGGAACTAGAAGTAGGGAAGGGTTTTTTCATTTTCTTAAGTGACAAATATGAAAACCCTACTGAACTTCCAGGAAGGTGTTTTCTTTTTTTTTTCCTTTCTTTTTTCTTCTAAGAAAAATAGGGCAAAAAGACAGAAGTGCCTATACAGACCCGTTAGCAGCTCTACAATAAATCAAATCCTCTTATATTGACCTATGTATAGACATGCCAATTTAAAACACAATGCATTTGTTTTGCAAATGTGAAAAACCAGCAGCTTATCAGTTGAAAAGCTTACTGGCTGAAGTACTCATAAAGAAGCAACATAATGCACTTTAGCTTTCTGCTAGTATTTATAGAAGTCAAGACTGGACCAAGAGCTGCAGGTATGTCCTCTCATGGAAATAAACCAAGCTTAAGCCCATTTTTGTTGTGGTGTTCTGCGACTTTTTTTAAAATGATTTTATTCCTCTTTAACTTGTTAGCAGAGCATTAAAAGATGAAGGGCAACTTTCCTTGTCCCTTGATTCATCAGTTAATTTTTTTTTTTCCTTTTCCTCAAAGGTCAGCAATTTTAAGAAATAATAGTTTTGCCTTTTTTCTTTCCTTTAAAAATGAAAACAACAACAAAACAAAACAAAACAAACAAAAAACCAAAAAAAAAACCAAAACCAAGCAAACAACCTGAACATCTACTTCTGTAAGCTTAAACATTGAAATCTGAAAATTCAGAACCAGAAGATGACAAAACAGTAGTGATAATTCTGAAAAATACATTCTCATTATGCAAGTATGCAACCCAATGCAGAAGTGACTACATGGAATTTTACAGTTTGAACTATAAAAGATCAGATAATACAATATTCCCCTTATGGCTTTAATTTAATAGATTTTATTAAAACAAATCTTTTAACTACAAAATTTTGTCTGGTCTCACAGTAATTACTGAGATTTCACACAGTTATCCAGAGGAGGTTATTTTTAAATTATTCCATTTAGAGATTTATTATTAAAAGAAAAGTATCAATTGAGGACTATTCAGTTTGTCTGAATCCGTTGCCTCTGTTCTACTAGATGGAAAGACAGAATCAATAAATGTATTTTGATTGTCATACAAGATGACAGCAGTCTAATTTGGATGATAAGGCAGGAAAAGGTGACACCACGAGAACATTATTTTCACTTTTGAAAAAAAGAAACTACCCCATGGTCATTATTGGATTTATAAGTACTTAATGAAATGTTAATCACTACATCTGGAAAACAGTGCTTAAGCAAGTTACTTTCATTCAAACTAAGAAAAAAAAAAAGGGAGAAGATATGTTAAAACGTTAACTTCATTTAATATTTGTGGTAAGAGATGATAGAGTCTGCTCTGTAATCACTTTTCTAACTTTATCCTAACTGCACTTATTGATAAGTAAGTTTTTCAATACTGCTGACAGGTAGATTTAATTAAACACGTGTATAACTAGGGCATAATATAAAATGTTTTCAAAGACATTGCCAGTAAACATAAAGTGATGGAATTATTTTTTTTTTTCCAGATTTCAGGGAAATTATAAAAAAGATAAAGACACCTTCATATCCTTTGATTTTAACAAATGATTGAATAATCTAATTAGGTCACACAAGCTCTATACGTGCTGTATTGAGTCTGTTCTTACTACACATTAAATTCTGAAACAGAGCTCTTAAAATCTAAGTAAATAGTCTTTATTTATTAATTGCATGTGGGCAGTTAATTCTATATTGTAGTGGCAAGGTCTGAAAGGACAGGAAAGGCTAATTTACTACTGCATAGATCTCATGCAATCCAAGCTATGTAGAGACTGCCAAATACTGAATTCAGTCTTACTGAGCAGTAAATTGATTCTGATACTGATCCTGACAAAGATCCAAGTGTTAAAAATTACATTATGTAATCATGTAAAAAAATTTGGTTTGTACCAGAATGATTTTTTTTTTTCTTTTATGAAAAGATGCTGTGTTTTAGTCCTTAAGTATTTCTGGATAAACTTGTTTATCTCCTGAATGAATTGACTGTATTTAAAAATCTGGATTTCAACAAGTATTGGCCGTAACTTTATTTATAAACTAGCTCAGGGTATCAGCTCATATACAGTAATGATTTTTAGAACATGGAAAATGTATTCATAGAATGGGAGCTACAGTCTTAGACAATACTTGACCTTCTTAAAGCAAATCTTGCTGAGCTATTAATTTTCCAGCAGAGCTAAAATGCATTGTCTGTTTCCTGGCAGAACAAAGAGCCTTTTACATTAGTGAAGGTTTGCAGCGCAATACTCCTGAAATACATTCTTTAAACCACAGAAGAGGTTATGAGGATCATGTAGCAACAGCAAACTGCCTACATATCATTTAAAATGCTGCTAAAGAGGATGTGAATTTCAATTTTTCCTAGAAACATTTTCTTAAGTCCCCCTACCTTTGAGTTACGTAACATTTTTAATTACTGTTATACTATTCATTAAGCATAAAAGCATAAAATATTTTAAAACATGATAAAACACCAACGTTTTATTTCCATTGAATATAACTAGAAATATCTGAAACATTTCCACTCTCAGAAATGTGTATACCAAGTAATTTGCACAACACTATGGATAACATCCATACAGTTAACACTGTAAGTTAAAAGGAACTATTTCTTGAGAATCAGCTAAAGCATATCATATTACCCATCTGAAAATCTTCTGTATGATTTGAGAGTGGCCTGGGGTCCTAATGAAAAGAAACTCCTAACCTGCCCCCAAAAATCTACAAAACAAATAGAAGTGCCATAAGTTATTCATACTGTACTTTTTCATCTCTCATGTGAAGTGCTGAGATCCATAAAGACTCCCTGGTAACAGGACTTCACACTGTTGTTCTACCTGTTCTAAATCTGAAAAAAAGCCCAATACTCACTTTTTTACAGGAAATTATTTCCTGATTACTGGTGCTCATCAGTCTCAGAAAACTAGAGTACAATAAGAACACATAGTACAAATATTTTTATTGCAGCACCTCCAGTAGTTCCTTAGGAGTTTAAGGACACTTTATGAAATATCTGTCTTTGCTATAATTGAATTTTCACTGTGCTTTACTGTGATCTGATGAAAATTTATACAGCATGTTGAAAAACAGAAATAAAAAATTACCCTCCAGATAGTTTTCCACAGTTTTATCTTACCAGCCTCTTGGAAAGAGCAGGTACACTACCGTGATATAACCAGGAGAACTGTGCTTGTAACCACACTGCACCCTTGATCAAAGCAATGGAACAGTAGAGGAGGAATTATGTGAACTATAAAAAATGCATTCTGCATCTATTTCCGATTTTTGTAAGGAAAACTGCTATAAATTTTGTAATAAGCAAAGATTATCATGTTTTTAATTATAACAGCTAGGATAGAACTTGGAAATCAGAACAATCCAAATTACAGTTTTTCTTTCTGATATTTAACTTTACGCTAAACATGAGAGCAGCACCATCTACCAAAAATTAATCTCAAAACCACAATAAATCAGTTAAATGAAGCAAATATTTAATTATGCATTCATGGCCCCAAAATGTAATTTTGTTTTACAGTAATGATAGATACTCATGTAAACCCGTTCTTGTGTTTTGTTTCACAGTCTGAAAAACAAAAGACAATGGATAACTAATATATTCTCATTTAGAGACTGTTTTTTAACAACTCTGATGTAAGACACACACCCTGGTGTGGGGTTTTTTATCCTCAGTATTCATGTATGTGTGTATTTTTTTTTCTGGCCCACTAAATCTTCTCCACCTTAACAGAAATCCTTCAGTGGCTAACATATATTGAATTTTCTTCCTTTTCCCTTTGCTCTCCTTTCCCCTTTTTTTTCCTTTTTTTTCCTTTTTTTTCCTTTCCTTTCCTTTCCTTTCCTTTCCTTTCCTTNCTTCCTTCCTTCCTTCCTTCCTTCCTTCCTTCCTTCCTTCCTTCCTTCCACAAATGATTTCTCTCATTAAAAAGATAAACCCAAAAGTGTAAGTTCTGCTAGTTTTGCACTGGATAAATGGCATGTTCAGGTCAGGTACAAGGCTCACATTAAACTGCATTTACTACAATTTTCAGTTTCCTTCTTTTTCTCAAATGCTTTCATTTTCACAGAGACAAATTCAGCTTTGAAATATGAACACTATTAACTGACAAAGACCATGCTTCCATTCAAACATATTCAGCCAAGTCCTGAATTGCCCTAATACTATTGCAAAAAGTTTTATATTTGTAGGCAAGGAAAACAGAAATTCTAATTCTAAAGGAATAAATTATTCTGGTGACACCAAATTATGAATATGCTTTTTTTTTAGAGGTACAGCATTGTTTTGTTTTTAGGAATTCCCTGTGAAAATAATTATGCTGAAAAAACCCCCAGGAATTCCTTTACTGTCCTGTTCCCCTTAACCCTTTTTTTTTGTTGTTTTTTTTGTTTCCTTTTAATTTAATCCTTGAAAGGAAACATTGCTATGAAACAATCTGTCATTTAGACAAATAGAGGAGTGACAAGGTCAACTTTAATGATCTCAAAAGCTTTTTATGCTTTTTGAGATCATTAAAAAAGAGTCTGGATTTGTACTCAGATTTTTAAATTTGCAAACACTTCTCTCAGGTGACTTCAACACTTTTCATGTTAGCAGGTATAGAGCAAGTTGGATTTACTGCAATTGTTATGAAGATTCAATTGTGAAGACCAAAGTCAGAATTCATTATCACAGAAAAAAAATTAAATCTGACGCACACATGGATGTCTCAAATAGTACCAGTTGTGTGACTAACCACATTTTTAGAAGAGGAACTTTGAAATAAGATGAATAATCTTAACAAATAACAACCTCAGAAAAAGAAACTACATGAGGAAAATACTGGAGCAAAATGGGATTTATTCTTCCTGTAAATTTGAATTAGTCTTTGCTTTAAATGAATAATATGTAGAGGTGCTATAGTGTTCTGTTTTCCAATTTCTACTATCTTTGAAAGACTTTTAAAAAAGGAGCAGTTCTATTGTTGAAAAAAACTTAATGATTTATATTTCCTGTAGCATTTCTTACTTCACTACAACATGAACAGTTTTTTTGTTTCTAGAGTTACACACTGAGTCTACATTACTTAAATATGTTGGAAACAACAAAGGTCACACTACCAGATTTCTTTGCTTGAAGATTAAGAAAGTATTTATATTAAAGTATCCTTTACAGAATTTCCTTTTCTTTTTTTAACTACTATAACAGATACACAGATTAATTTTATCATTAATGCGTGGACAGAAATGACACTGGAATGCAGTTTTTGTAAATGTTTATGAACACCCAGAATCTCACAAGAAAAGCCCTTTAAAAGAAAAGTAGTTCAGTGAATTTGGTGTAAATTGTAAAATTAAATGAAAAATATGCATATTCCATTTCACTGTTCTATGTCTTACATCATTTCCTCCTGTGAATCTCAGAGAAACCCTTGAAATGCCCTATGGGATGCTGAAATTACAGCTGCTTGAACACCATCTGATTGCAAGCCATTCCATTTCATTAAAAAAACTATGGATTCTGGTGAGACTATTTTTTTTTAACTGAATCACTGTATCACAGTAATTTCCATTGACTTGTCTCTAACACTTATTAAAATACATAATATGACAATTTAGTTTCCGATTAGCATTGCCATGTCAGACCTTTGTCTGAGGGTCTGACTCACAAGCAATCAGGAGATAATAACTCTATGAGAGTCAGAAAGACCCTGTTAAATCGGTGCAAATGAGGCAAATCAGTCTACACTAGACTGGTTATTTAAAACAAGCTTCCATTATTTTACTTTTCAATTCTCTGAAGCTCCAAGAAGAGCAGAAATCAGAAGACTAAAATCTGGTTTGCATTATAGCATAATAAACATGAAAAATCTCCATATGTTGAACGAAAAGAAAACATTGGAAATCAAAAATTGCCAGAAATAAGATATTGAATTATTGAAATTTACTTGAATAAATGTAGAAACAAAAGTAATCTGTGCAGCTGAAAAAAATGTTCCATTACTTCAAGGGAAGGTACCTATGTGAAAGAGTATGCTAATACTGACTCATTCCAGAGTATGGAATCAAATGCCACAGCATGTAGAATCAGATATCACATAAAATAAAACTCAATTACCACAATGTCAGCATAGTCAAGGAAAAAAAAATCTAAAGAAATCACAATTCTGTGATTTTCTAGATACTTATTTTGACATCAGTCAGAAAAATGTTTACCATTTTCTCTTTCAGCATTTGGTTTAGAACGTAAGTATTTTTTTCAAGAAGACTGAAAGGATATTTCCGTGAATTTTTCAGTGTCTAAAAAAATTAATTAGTAAGAACAGAGTTAATCTATTGATTTACAACTAAACTAAGAAACTTCCTCCTTTCTATGGGCTAGTAGCTAATAAATGTCGAATTAACTGTAAAAAATCATCCCCACAGGAATGATTCAGATAAGCATTGCTCTTGGGATGAAGCTAAATTGGCTAAAGAGAATTTTAAAGAATTAAATAAGATTCACAATAAATTAATGGAAATTAGAGTGGTGGTGTCCTGCATTCAACAAGTGAATAGGAGGTTTCTGTAGAGGACATGACAGTGTGTTGAAATTGAATAAATCATAATTTTTTTTACTTCTGAAAAAAATAATGTGTCAAGTGGTTCTCTGATGAATCCATATGTGGCTTCAAGTATTTGTCTCTTTTATTTACATCAGTACTCAGATGTTGATTTTTGGCTTTGATCTAACTTCTACCAAATTCTTTGGACAAGACACAAAATGCCTGTGAATGTTCAAGTGTATGCTCTATGTTTGCAGGTTAAACATGCATCATCCTATTGAAAAGAATCTTGTTGCTTTCATTCACATATATGGGAAAGTATACAACCACAGGCAGGTATATTCTTCTGGAAACTTCTGGGTAAATGCCTACATTAGTATGGTTAAATACAAATTAAAACTTTTTTTTTTCAGAATTTTATTACCTTGAGATGTCATTAGGACTTTTGTTGGGAAAATAAAGTTAAACACAGGCTTCTTTTTTTACGGGACAGGACTGAACTAAAGGTATTCTTTTGCTTCACAAAGCAGTGAGAAAGGACTGGGCAGTTCCTCCCAGAATATACCAAAATATACATAATCAGGTAATATAAGGATGCAAAAGGGACAGAAGTGTGGATGGACTGTAAACCTATTGAAATTTTACATACAGTAGCACCTTATGAAGCTACTTACAGTATTTGGAAGTAGAGAGAGAACTATAAGCACCGATCTCTCAAAAAAAAGAAAAAGATATTTTTTGTAGGCATTCTGTTTTCTATTTCATATATAGAATTTAAAAACTGATGTAAATAGAAAGATGTAGCTTTGAAAGACTGTTTTGCAGGTCTGTTTACTTTAAAGATAGATTAATTCAGTAATCAAAGAAATTAAAACATTGACAATTTCTCTTTCAAGAAGGCTGAATTTGAAGGTAAGAATTTGAATTTCATAAATTTAAATTCAACTTCTGAGCATTTGAAAAACTGATAGTTAAAAATAAGATATTTTCAGTGATTTTGATCTTCACTCTGCATATTTCATTTAAGCAAGCAAGAATGGATGCAATTATATAATTAGAGTCAAGGAAAGTATTTTAAAATAACATAATATAGTAAGCAAACTCTGAGAACTGTAGCTGGACAAAGGTACATAAATATATTTAATAGTCAGTTTCTGCCTGGGAAGGAATGTGAAGCAATGTGTAATGCAATCAGGAGCTCAGAGGAAAAGAACAAAATTATTTTTTTCCTTGGAACACAGAGATTAAATACTACATGATATTACTCAGGAAAACATTACCTTCATTAGACCGCTCTGGGTTTTTATGTGCAATGGGAAAGATGTTAGATGCTTTAGAAAATTCTAATAGGGTTAATGTTGCTGAAAAGACAAAAAACAATCTTGAAAAAAAGATCATTGTTTTCTGCTCTGCACATACATTATGGAAGAAACATGTCTTCTTTACCGACTGTCAGACAGTTTTATCAACTGACTAGATATTGGAGAAAAGGAAGGGAGGGAGTGCCTCAAACCATTTTGGAAGTGCATGGTACTGGCATCAGTGAGGCCCAGATTTGCTAGGGGATGTTGGGGAGCATCTAAGGCTAAAGATCCATAGAGGTGTTCTCTCACGGTCCCTTATGAACAGGGCTCTTCTTCAACAGCTTCTCTTAGGTTTTGCAGAATTGAATGGCAGCATATAAACTGGTCCTATGCTCTTGATGCTAAAAATAAAGAGCTTCCACAAAACCACCATTGCTGAGACCTCAGACAAGTTTCTCTGCAATTTTTAAGTTTTGCTGTCAAAATAAGGCTGAAATTTTGAAACGTGCCCAAACATTTTCACATATATGATAGCCACACATATTATAAAATAGTTAATCACACTCATACTAAAAATAGGATCACTACCTTGATGCCAAGTAATCTTTAACTCTATTCTCAAAATATACGGTGTTCATCTAAATAGGAAGCCCTCTTTACTTGTTACACTGGTTTAACACAACATCATAAAGAAAAATCTGCTTCAACACTCTCTGCTTAACTTTTCAAAATTATAAAATTTATCTCCGGAATAAAAATAGACCACCTCCCCAAATCCTGGAAATAACACAGAGAGAAGTAAAAGAATTCTAAATCATGTTAAAATTTGAGTTGAACAAGATTTTTTCCTCAATGCATTAATTAACCCAATACTATAGCAACATCTGCTGAATTTAGAAGAGTTTTTACCATTTCAGTTAAAATCCATGTTCCAAGCACTCCTTTTCTGCTCTGTTGAGAGCAAAATCTGAATTGACTACCACCTCTCTTTTTAGAAATTACTATAAGTCAATTCTTTAGCTGGTAATTGACAGCATCTCTACCATTTGAGCTCCCATGGCAGGAGAGGTTCAGAAATAGTTGAGACACATGTTCTATCTGAGACATTCAAATCAAGAAGCACCTGATTCCAAAATGCTGTGTGACATGTAACTTTTAATATCTAAATTTTATCTCAAAGTATTTTGTAGAACCTGAAATTAGCTGAAAGATCTTTGCTTGACTTCATTCCTTAGTAATATAACACTGCACTGTCATGGCTTTGAATTATGGTACATTTATAAAAGTCAAACATCAGAAAAGAAAATTACTCCTCCCTGTGATCATAACTTAAAAGTTAAAAGTGGAGCTAAATTTTATGAGTTTGAAAATGATGTGGCTATTAATTTCACACAATGATTTTGCAGAAATGTCAAATATACCACGCAGCCTGACTGCTGCCCTGCCACTCCTCTCCATCATCAATCACACACATTATTCCATTGCGTTATTTTTTATCTACTAACCTATTTCAGACTAGATTGCACAAACATACTACACAGAACAGAAATAAATGTGATGTCATATAACAGAATCTCTCCTAGAACCATAACATTTCAGAAAATGTTTTATTACTTTACAAAAAGTTCTCAGTCAGCATATCAGGGGTCTGCAGTGCAACACAGTAAAATAAATTAAAAGATGTATAGCCATGCATAAGAGAAACAAACAGAAAAATCCTCTTTGATGGTCAAAAAGAGAATTTTGGAAGACAAATTCTGACTTCTGACATTTGATATTTAATTTCATTTTTTTAAGCAGTCCCTAGTTTCACTGATTTGTTTTGTTTTGCAGACACTGAAAAAAAGCTAGATGTCACTTAAAGATTAGAAATTGCCTTTAAAACATTAAGTAAACACATGAAAAGTCCACATGCAAAGTTGAACTGCCAGCAAAACTAATTTAACATCACTGCTCTATTGCTTGTCAGTTTCTAATATGTACTTACAAATGCCAGAACACAACAGAGCTCCTACAGGAAAGAGACAAAAACTAAGGACTCAGCTGCTCCTGGACAAGGCACTTTCTCAAGAATAATGCAATGCAACATCTCCCTTCAGTCCTTGTTCACTCTGTCAAAAACTTGGATCAGTGAGCTTTTCCTGGCCAGAGAAGTGAAGCTACACAGATAGGAAGGGAAGGTAGGGGAGAAACTGGAAACTTTGAGCTAGTAAAATTAGGCCAGCAGAAAATTGCTACCTTCTTGCCCAGAACAAGAATGACACTGGAGCTGTGACTCAGAAACGTGTCTGAATTTTGATGGCTCTAGGACATCTCACGAAATAATGAAGTTCAACTGTTGCACTTTCTATGCTTAATAAAGACAATACAATGCTAAAATCAGTTATTGGGAGAAACTATTAAAAAGTTCAGGTTAAAAAGTTCAGGGAACTATATCAATGAAAGTATCTGAAGGCAACTCTATCATAACCCAGGTGAATAGGCCTTGGCCTCCTGAACACAAAGATTCTATGATCTTTCTTAGGGGAGAAAGACCAATGGCTTTGGCCCATTGGCAGCCAAAGCCTAGTGCCCACATGAGACATTAATAGAGTTATTTATCACATGAAAACACATGTGTGGCTGTTCACGTAACTCTGCAATTGCTGCTTAGTGTGCAAACAACATCACTCTGTAACACAGAGATGGGGAAACCTTTCGTTGTATGAAAACCAATAAAACCTCTGAGTTTGACAGTGGTGTCTTTGGCAGGCTGAAGGAGAACACCACTCCTGCCCCACTCTCCCTAAGGAAAGTCCGCCTTTTTGCCCATCCTTGGCAGTGTTCTTGTCCTGTTGTGCCCATGTTGCATGGCAAGGCAAAATGTGCCTTCAGCAATTTTGCTGCTGACACAAAACCTGCGAGGCATGGCTGACATGCCAGAGGGTCATGGTGCCATCCCGAGGGACATGAACAGGATGGAAAAATGGGCTGACAGGAACCTGGCAAAGTTCCACAAAACAAAGTGCCACGTCCTGCACCCGGGCAGGAACAGCTCCAGGCAGTGGCACATGCTGGGAGCAGCTGGCTGCAAAGGGTTTTGTGGAAAGGACCTGGGGTTCTTGGTCAGCAGCAAATTAAATACAAGCCAACAACATGTCCTTCCAGCAAAGAACACTAAGGGCAGCCCGGGCTGTATTGGGAGGAGTGTTACCAGCAGGCTGAGGGAAGGAATCCTTGTCCCCTCCTCAACAACGGTGAGGCCACACCTGAAGAGCTGTGTCTGGGCTGGAGAGAGGCCAGTGAAATGCCATGAAGATGATTCACAGAATGGAACATCTTTCCTATGAAGAAAAAATGAGGGAACTGGGGGGGAGCAGCTACAGAAGTCTCTGGGGGAGTTTGATCATGCTATAGAAATGTCTGAAGGGATGGTGCTGAGAGGACAGAGCCAGACTTTTGGCACTGGTGCCCAAGAGACAGAAAAAGACAAAAGGGGCACAAACTGAAACACAGGAGGTTCCCTATGAACACGAGAAAAAGCAGCTTTTCACTGGGAGAGTGACCAAGTACTGGAACAGGAGGCTCAGAGGAGTTGCAGAGCCCAAGGAGATACTCAAAAGCCATCAGTATTGACGTGGTCCTGCACAACCGGCTCTGGGTGGCCCTGCTCGAGATGGGGGCCGCCCCTCAGCCCCAGCCGCGGCGGGGGGAGGCCCTCGGCAGCGCCCTTGTGGCAACCGATCCGCGGCCCCGGGCTCTGTCCCCAGGGCGCCCTTGTGACAGCAGGGACCAGGCCCCGGCCCCGGGCTCGGTCCCCGGGGCGCCGCGCAGGCGACGGCACCCAGCTGGAGGGGCCTGGGCGCCATCGGCCTCAGCCCCGAGCCCCTTTTCCATCCAGGGCGGGGCTCGCCCCCGCCTGCTACAAGGAAGGGCCGAGCTCCAGCTGTTGCTCAGCCCTGAACAAGCAGTGGCTGCAGGGCAGAGACTCTGGCGCTGGGCTTTCTCCGGCACTGGAGGCTGGAAGGACATTCCCCACCGCAACCCGGCCACGGCGGCCGGACAGCCTGCCCAGACGGGCTGGGGGCAGAGGCAAAGGCTGCGGGTGCTCCCTCGGGCCAGCCCTGCTGGAAGTGAAAAGGGCACGGCAAAGCTCCGAGGGCCAGCCAAGCGCTGGTTCTGGAGGTGCTGGAAGCAGCCGGGGAGGGAGCACTAAACGGAGGCATTTGAACGTCTCTTCCGACCTTGATAAATCCGGGACTCGGGGATTGCCCCGGCCAGGTGCAGCACCCGGCCCTTGGCCTTGTTGAAACTTGTGAGGTTTTCGGTGTCCCACTTGCCAAGCTTGTCCAGGTCCCTGTGCATGCCCCCCTCCTGCCGTGGTGCCTCAGCCCTGCTCAGCTGCCCGTGCCCTGCAAATGTGCTGAGCTTGATCAAATGTCAGTGTCGCTGGGGAAGCCACTAAGGAGCCCCAGGGCCAAGTGGCAGCCCTGAGGAGCACCCCTCGTCCCTGACCTGATCCTGGACACAGAGCTGTCACCAAAACTGCAGGAAAAGCAGAAACTCTCTTAACTACATCTTTTAAGTGATAGAGAACCAGGCATCACTTCACTCTGGTGAGGATGTTATTCTGGCCAGGATGTGCAATGGAATAATTTCACATTTACCCATGCCCAGGTTGTGCAGTGGAAATCATTCCATCCCACGTGGTTTTTTATCAGACTTCTCACGTATTTATGCATTAAAAAAAGACAAAGTTCTTGTTGACTGGTTCTAAATTAGACAATTCTTAGTATTCAATCTCCTGTTGGTTATTGATCCCTTTGCCTTTGATGCTAATTTGGTCCTCATTCTTTGGTTCTCTTATCAGTCTGTTCCCAGACCAAGAATCTCCCACTGCAACAGGGGTTATGTTGCTAATGTCCATTTATGTCCTCTGTATCTTCTGGCTATTCCCAACCTGTTGATGCTAAACTTTCAGAGTCTAGGAATCTTATTTTTGTTGATTGAAGCCCATCAGGTCTCCGCCAGCAAAATGCAAACCCATGGTAAAAAATGTCTTTTGAAGAGAACCTTCAATTCACTCCCTACCTTGGCAATAGTGAACAAACCAATGACAAAAGTGACATAAAATTTAAAAAACTGTATCATTTCAAAAGAGAGCCACTGCCCCAACCCTCTGGCTGTGTCCACCTGGCCAATTGCTTGTGCCCCAAACAGCCCACCCTCCAAAGCCAGGG
>VZTX01021313.1:0-13324 GCA_013400915.1 Pardalotus punctatus | reverse complement strand
GGTGGGGAGGGAAGAACGAACCCTGCATTTAAATACCGTGAAGGATCTATCTTGAAATGACAATGCCAGGAAGCGGCGAGGGAAGGCTCCCTCCATCCTCCATCCTCCATCCTCCATCCTCCATCCTCCTCCTCGCACCCCCGCGCCGGGAGCTGCGGCGCAGGCCCGGCTTATGCAACATCCCACGCCGGCGTCTGACTCACGCGCACTTACCTCACCCGGGACAGGCTAAAAATAGGGATTCATTCTTAACTCTGCACAGCCGGGCGCTGCCTGCCTCCCGAGAAGACCCTTGCGGGATTAAAATAGAGCGCGGTGCGCGCTGCGTTTCCCGGCGCGCTGCGCGTCCCGCTGCCCGCGGGGCTCGGGGGCACGGCAGAATCCCTGCTCCGGCCGGGCTTTTCCACGCAGGGAGCCACGAGGAGGGGCTGGGCAGCGGGGTGGCCGGATGTTGGGAAGTAGAGCTGGAGTGACTGCGGTCCAGCAGCTGCCGCAGCTTTGGGAAGGGACGCCGGGCCGGAGGATGTGAAATCAGCCCCGGGGAGCAGGGTGCGGGTCCCGGAGCAGGGATGCGAACTGTGGGAACGAGCCTCTCTCAGAACTCTCTCTGCAGCTGCAGCTGAGATCGGGGCGCTGCCCCATGTGCCCCGTGTCCCCTCCTCGCTCCGGGGTGCACACCAGCCCTCTGCCCCTTCCATCTCTTTTGGGGCATGGTCCAGCGCAGGACGGGGCTGACGCAGCTCATTGCAGCCATGGCACGCCCTTGGCACAGGGGTGTTCCCACCTTTGCTGCCCCGGCTTTGCGAGGCTCACAGCAGGTCCGGAGCCCCCACATCTGATGGGGATGTCTCAAGAGCTCTGCTGCCACTTGAGAACAAAGCAGTTTTCAAGATGTCGTGGTGGCTGCAAAAGGATCCAAAGTGTGGACGAGTGTCTCAATACTCAGAGCAAGTAAACTTCCAGATGAATTAGAAAACTTTTTTTAAATTCTGTCAGTTGATACATCACTCCAGTGAATTCTCTGACTGCCCTGAAGAGCAAGTCCTGGAGCTTTGGCTTGGTGTTATTTGCACCCGGCTTTCCCTGTGCTTTCTCAGCACATGAACCTTTGGCTGAGAGTCATTTAGAGAGGCTGGAGGCGTTTCTCCCTATAAATTCTACTTTAAACAATTTGAGAGTGAAAAAGTGATGTGAAAACCCATACTCTTTTTGCTTCCATTGGCCTTTCTGAAAACATCTGTTTCTAGGTTGCCTTATTTTACCTTATTTCAGTTTCAGCCTGTCTTTAACCTGGCAGTCGGGATGAGCAGTGAACCAGAGGCTCTTATAGCAGCTCTAACCCAGCTGGACACATTCTTTGTAGACTTACCATAACAACAGAGTTCCTTAAACACAAATCCCGTGCTTTAGGAGATCCACAACCATTCCCTGATTCTGGAGCTAACTTTAAAGTGTATTTGTAAGGAATTTTAATCAGATTATAATGAACATATCTAATTCCTAAAGGCCACATAAAGCCCTGTCTTCTTTAGCTTTCTGCTCCTCCCGGAGGGCACGGGCAGTAGCGGGGAAAGGTTCCTGCGTCCCGGTTATTTTGCCTCAGGCATCCGATCCTGCTGAGCCCTAAGCTCAGCCCCTCGCCCTGTGGCAGTCAGCATCACTCACTGCATTTTTTGCCTCACAAGAGCAGCAGAGCTGCCCTTGCCGGCCTGAAGAGCTGCCCGGGATGATGTGGCTGTGGTCAGACAGGACACGGTGCCCGGAGCAGAGGGGTGGCTCTGGGGATGGCAGCAGGGCACGGCAGCCCCTCACACCCTCTGTGAATCTGAGCTCCTGCCTCACGGACCAAGATGCAGTGGGATTTGGGGAACCGAGGTGGCAGGAGGCTTTGATGCCATGCGATGTCTGAGGTGTTTTCCTGATTACTGCTAAATTGAAATCTCCTGTTTGATGCGATTGAGAAAGAATGCAAATGGCCTTGCAGGGAAGCCCGGGGAAGAGGAAGGAGACGCTGGTTAACTGTGAGAAAGAGAAGATGACAAGGAAAGGGAGGAAGGAATAAGAGAGAGAGAGAGAGACCTATTTAAGGAAGCAGGCACCTTGAGGGAATAAAACAAACAAACAACAACAACAACAACAAAACCCAACAAACAAAAACAAAACAAAAAAAACCCCAAAAAACCCCAAACAAACAAACAACAACAGAAAGAGTGGGACCAGGGTAAGGGGCAGCAACAAGAAGCAAAAGGTTTAAACAAGCAGGGAGCAAAGCTCATAGACCAGAGCACAGAATGAAGGAGGAAAATGAAAAGAGAGTTGATTTATATACAGATAAACAGCCTTGTGCAACCTGTGTGTTAGCAGCATGGCATGGCACATGGCCTACATCAGGGCAGCAGTGCAGGAAAGGGTGTAGCCAAGGGATGCTGCTTTGGAGTGCTGGAGCCTAATTACTACCTCCTGTTATTTGGGACAAGTGTTTTAAATTTGCATTCTGCCCTGAGAGGCATTACTCCCTCTAATAATTTGAAGTCCTGGTGTGGAGCTGGGAGAAGGAGATTTCAGAACACCATCAAAGTAAGTCATGGGCCTTGGAGGTGGGAGCAGAACTGGTACGAGTGCGGTAGGAGCCGGGTGCTCGGGTTTGGCATTTCTTCAGTGCTGGCTGCTAGCCAGAGGAGAAACCTCTTCTTGTGCCTGCCTGGCCACCACCTGACTCCAGAGCAGGGAGGGTTGATGGAGACCCTGCTTCATGATGGATTTTTGTGCTCATAGGCCATGCTCTGTCATTTTCTGTGTTGGGTGTGCTGCTCTGTGTTGTGGAAAACAAAGCTAAGCCAGCCAGAGAGTCCCACAGGACTCTGTTTATATAAAACTAAGAGAAGTGTCCTCGATGCTTCCTGCAGTGTCCAGACACTTTGTTGTGACATAAGGGACAGAAGGTGGAGGAGCAGAGCTGTCAGGGCTAGCAAAGCCTGTGAGTTGATGTGATTGCTATGGACTGGTTACAAAGGCTGGAGATGTGGGACCAGCATCCTTCATGGTTTAGTGTTAGGAGCAAATCCTTTACTCAGGGAGGGGTGAGGCCCTGGCACAGGGTGCCCAGAGAAGCTGTGGCTGCTCCATTCCTGGAAGTGCCCCAGAGCAGCTTGGATGGGGCTTGGAGCAACCTGGGATTGTGGGAGGTGTCCCTGCCCATGGCAGGGTCACTTCCACTTAAATTCTTCTGTGATTCCACAATTCTGTGCCACAGTTTTCACAGCAGTGAGGCAGGAATTGAGGAGGCAAAGTCTCTTCCTGTGGGCTGAGGCCCATGGCATGCCAGCCCATGGAGAACCCAGGGCTGGGAACCGCTGCCTGCCAGTGGCCCGAGGCCAGGTGCTGGTTGCCCAGCTCTGTGCACAGCCCTGCTGAAATGGGTGATTTTTCTCATGGAGAAGGGTGGTGATATTCTCCTGTTTTCCTCATGAATGCACTGTGGCCTGATGCGGCACAGGTTGGAGACCAGAGATTTCCCAGGCTCTTGCGGCAGGTCTTGCTGAGATCCGTGCGTATTCCATGCACAGATCCCACTCTGAGTTTCCTAACTGGGCCATAAAATAAACAAACACAGCATAAACCCAGTGTGGGCAGTAAACTCCTCGAGCTGGAGAGCCCAGAGACATTGCATGGCTGCGGGGTTCTCAGGGCGAGGGAGGGAGTCTGAAGTTAATGCAGGAAAGGGGGAAAAATCTGACGCAAGGCTGGAAAGGAGGAGGGAGACAAAAGCAGGGAAATACCTTGCACTTCTCTGTTATGTGTTGGACTCTGTAGTGCAATTCACCTGTATTCCATAGGGCATGACCAGAGGGACGTGGGTAGGTGGGAACATGCACGTAGCACCCTCAGTGTGTGGAATCCTCAGAGCCGCTTTCGCCAGCGGGACAGCCTCGTGCCAGGGAATGTGGGCAGCGGTGGGGCAGAGCTCCCCTGGCTGGACGGCACCAGGCTGGTGCTGGGGGTCCCTTCAAACAATAAAGCACAGAACCAGAGCTTTTCAGCCCCTCTGGACTTGAGGGGCTCTGCCAGCAGCGCTGGTGCTGAAGCCCTCCCGTGGGTGAGATGGTTCCCCATGCACGGGGGTCCCCGGTCTGCGTGAGCTGTGCGGGCAAACCCCACCGGGCAGGGAGGGCAGAGCAGCTGCCAAGGGCTTTATGTGCCCACGGGCTGGTGTTTGGCCCTCTCCCATCCCACTCTGAGGCTGTGCTGGAGGGTTTGGGACTGTCAGCTGATGGCTTTGTTGCCTGTGGTCCGGTTGAGCAACGTGCTCAGGCGTTTGCTCTGGGCTGGGTAAGGGAGTTTGCGGCGTTACTGTGACAAGAGGTCTTGTAGCAGCGGGAGGGGAAATAGGCTGCTACCCCCCAGAAAAATAGCAGCTAGTTCCCCCAAACTCTGTTCACGACCTGAAGGGAATGAAGATACCTTGGGGATGCCATTTGGGCATAAAATCCACCTCTGGCTCCAGTGTGGTGTTGCTCACCCTGCTGCTGTCACACGAGGAGCTCCACCAGTCATTGTGCCAGCAGCAGAACAGAGCAAGTCGCCCTGAGCGGGTTTTACTCAAACCACGTATTCCCAAGGAATCTTTATTCATTTCTGAAAAGGACATTTCGGGAGGGTTGCTGCCATTTCTCTGCAGAGCAGCCCATTTTTCCCCTTTTGCAGCAACCAGTCGCTGTTCACCCCATGAAGGCGTTTGGAGCTCAGGAGCTGAGGTCTGACCATGCTAGCCATGATCTGCAGCCATGTCACCTGGCAGGGGAAAGCCTGTCCCATCCCAGGATGGGCTGCCCAAAATCCCAAAGCCTCATGGACTGCCCTTTTCACTCAAGGATTCCTGTCCTGACTTGTAGGCACAAGTCAAGCTGTTTGGAAATGTAGGAAGGTACTGCTGATTGGTACTGATTTATCTAGGACTGGTGCTTAATCTGAGAATAGTGCTGGGTAGAATTTGGAGAGGCACCCAAAATTGTTGCTGCTAGCAGTGGAATACTGGGATCCATGGCTAGTGGGGGGGGATATATGGCTAGTGGGGGAAAACCTGCCTTTCACTGAGAGGTGAGATGTGGCAACCACAATTACCAGTCTTGGGAAATTTGAGCCACTCCATCAATCTGTGATAATTGTCGTATTTATGAACATGTTAGAGAAAGTTATTTTGGGGTGAGAAGCTGAAAAATCCTTGACTTAATGTAAACACTGCTCAGCAACAACTAAACCATCAGTGCGTTATCAGCATTGCTCTCATCCTAAATCCAAAGCACAGCCCTGTACCAGCTACTGGGAAAAAAAATTAACTCCACCCCAGCCGAAACCAGGACACATGATGGTGAAAGCTTATTCAGGCAGCACATTTTGTTTGTTTAATATCACATGCAAACATAGAAACCTGAATGGAACCTCAAAACCCCCCCAGAGAGGTATTTCTCTATCTTTTTCTCATCCTCAGAAGGGTGAATTGGAAGCTCAGACTGAGGGAGGAGAGCTTACAGATTGTAAATTAACTTGTGGAGTCGTCTTCTGATATGCTCAAACTTCAGCACACTTTTTCAGAGCCTCTTCTCCCGCTTCGTCCCTGGAAGGAGGAGGTTTGTTCTGCATCAAGTCACACAGATGAGGCTCAGGGTGTTTTACTCCCACTAGCAAATAGGGAGTACATGGGCATTTCTCTCCTGGCCCTGCCACGGGGCCGTGGCTGGGTGGATTTGGCAGTGCAGGTGCTGGAGCCTTGAGCATTCCAGCCTGGTTTCACCTGCTCCCCTGGGGCTCCCCAGGCACTGGGACCGTCTGGCACTGCTTGCTCAGCCGTTGTGATTCAGCTGTTGATGCTGAACTTAAACCATCATTTAATATCTTCCTTCAGAACTCTGATTAAAGAGAAATCTTTCTGGTGTGTTGCACAGGCAGAGGAGGCGGTTGGGTGGTCCCAGCCCGGTGTCTCGGGCGATGAACCGGTGGCAGCAGCTGGCCTGGGGCAGCCACCACGGCTAGGAAGTCATCTGGGGAGGGTGCAGAGCATGAATCAGTCTGGATTTCTCTGATGGTTTCCTAGCCAGAGTCTTCAGGCAAATATGTACTTTTGCATCATAACAGCTGCTGCCCTTTCTGCCAGTTTCTAACACTTGCGGTCGCCGGCTTGGCTCTCGCACATCCTTCCACCCAGAGTAAACAAATCCCACCCATGTTATGTTTGGGAGATGAAAGCAGAGATCAGTGTGTGAAGCGAGGAGCGGCCATGGGAAGCGTGGGATGTGTGCTGCTCAGGCATGTGGTCAAGCGTGGTTATCGGGAAGCACGTGAGCTCCGTCCACACCATCCCTGCTCCCAAACCAAGGGTAAAGGTTGGGCTTGGTGATCTCGGAGGTGTTTTCCAACCTAAATTATTCTGTGAGTCTGTGAAACCCAAACTGGAGGTCTTTAGCAAAAGGGCGTTTTTTTAATGCAATTTTTTCACTTTTTAATGCAAAGTCATCCCTGTTTAGAAGAAGGAATTGAGACGCTTCATGGCTTAAACACCATAGCTATGGTTTGCCCCAGCTCTTCCTGGGAAAAGCCATCCTTTGTCTTCATACTTCAGGGCCTTGGAGAAACTGTGCTCTTAGATGTCTTCTGATGTCTTGTGTTCGTGACTTGAGGGAGCACTAAGCAATTACATCTGAGAGTAATAACTGCTCCAGAGTGTCTGGAGAGAAAAGTACATGGCAGTAACCGGCAAGATACTGAGCAGGGATTGGGAAAGGTCAGGGTGGTGACAGAGCAGATGAGAGAGGGATGCTGCTCCTCTGATCCAGAAACCAGAACAGGAGCTGCCGGGAGCAGGAATTCTGCAAGATCACCACAGCTTCTCCCTGCCCTAAGAGGAATAGGAATACAGGAGCTCCTTTTCCTTACCACGTGTATGAGTTGATCCTGTTTTAATATACTCAGTATTTGCAGATTTTTTTTTCTCTCCAGTATTGCCTTTTTTGCTGTGTAAGGCCTTTAAGTAGGTTAAGAGAAAAAAAGTGAAGATCTCCTATATTTTGATTCTGCTGCACAGTGATTTCTGCATCTGCACTGGGGGTTTCATTGATGTTTGTGTCCTGGACTGAGCTGGAGCCTGATGGAGCCAGCCTGGATGTGCCGGCTGGCTCTGGCCATGTTGGCAGCTCCCTGCAAGGGCATGAAGGAATATGGTTGAGGAATGACAGTCCAAGCTTTCCTGTGATTGTCCCTGCCCCTTTATCCAAAGGGAATTCCCTGCATTTGGAAAGATTGTTCAGGCTCTGGAACTGCAGCCAAGATCCTGAGACAAGCAGCAGAGGTCCCGTAGCTGTGATGGTAATGAAGGAGCAATAGGGACACTCTTTCCCTGGCAACAGTCCTGAAAACATTGCCAGATCAATTCCCGGAGAAAAAAAAGGCTTTATACCTCAGAACAAATGGCCTTGGAAGCAGTTAATGCTGGAAAATCGGCCAAGGCAAAGCTTGTTTTTGGGAGGTTGGTGTTGCCACTGTCTGGTCCCAACCTCGGGAGCAATGGGAATCAGGAGCAAACCAAAACTGGGGAGCCAAGGGAAAGGTGGGGAAGGAAGTGTGAGAAGTGAGAAAACTAATGACAGTTCTGTGTAATGTTTTGAATCATCAAAGGGGTCATTTTGAGCCCTTTTGCATTTTACTTTTGGTTTTTATGGCCCTTGAGTCCCATGAGATTCACACCCAGGGTGTTTCCGCAGCCCATCGTCATGAGGAAGTTCCGCTGAAAATGTGGCTTGTGCAATCCCTTTGCCATGGGTCTGACCTGTCCTGACTCCAGAGAATCGTAGAATGGTTTGGGCTGGAAATGAATCATAGAATGGTTTGGGTTGGAAATGAATCATAGAATGGTTTGGGTTTAAATCTTGTCGTGTCTCACCCCCTGCCCTGGGCCGGGACACCTTCCACTATCCCAAGCCCTGTCCAGCCTGGCCTTGGACACTTCCTGGGATGGGGCAGCCACAGCTTCTCTGGGCACCCTGAGCCAGGGCCTCACCATCCTCAGAATGAAGAATTTTTTCCCATCAATTTTTCCCATCAAACCCCACCCTCAGTCAGCTTGGGGCCATTCCCCTTGTCCTGTCCCTCCAGCCCATTGTCCTCTCCAACACTCTTGTAGGCCCCCTACCCAAGGACATCCCCACTGATGGGAACCTCCAGAGACACATCTCAAATTCAGCAGAGGTTTTCCAATGATTCAAAAAATTTTTCCCAGAAAATGCTCCCTGGTAGAGAAGCACTGCCTGGCCACCATTAGCAGCACTTTGGAGTCAGCCGCAGCCATTCCGTCACTCCGAGTGCGTGCGGGAAACACTCGGAGCAGAGACCGGCAAAAAAAAAGCCGTGTCCCTCTCCTGGTTCACCAACAGCGGCAGCAGCCGGCCAGTGGCGCCGTTAAATGTCAGGATGAGTCAACTGGTGTTGGGATCTGCTGGGTCAGGAGGGGACGGGTTCATGTCCGGGGCGCGGGGCTGCTGGAGGTGATGGAAGAAATCCCCAGAGCACCCTCCTGCCTGCCCTGCTCGCTGCCCACGTGAGCTGCAGGACCCTTGGAGCTTTTGGAAGGACGTTGGGATAACCTGGGCATCGCAGAGATGTGCTTGCCCCCCTCCAAGGCACCTTTTGTACCCAAATGTTCAGGTCAGCCTTGGTGACGCTTCCAGCTGTTGTTTCCCCTTGCTCTGTCTCTTTAATGTATTTTTAATTGAATTTTATTTAAATTTAACTCCTGTGACAGTCCCCCCATAAAATGCTTTGCTGTCCCCTGGGTATTGCAGGATCTGAGGGACACCAGGCTCTGTTGGAGCGAGGGTGAGGAGAAGCTTTGAAGGCAGAGCTATTGATTAAATAATTAAATGGATACAAATGAGCTTTTCTCAGGATTTTGTTTAGCTGGTCCTTGGGTGGAAAAAAAAAGTAGGTGGCCTTAGAAGACCAGTATTCTGCCAGATCTCAGTCCTGTTTGGAAAGGGTCTTTGGAATTTCTCGCTGCAGGAAATTGCATTGCCATCAATAATTTATTTCTCTTTAGTGAGGAGACCTTTTCTGTAGTGATGCCTGTGTTACAGGCCTGTCCTGCAGCACACCCAGCTCCCTCCCCCAGCCCCACTGCAGACTTGCCACCGATTCCAGGTTGGGATTTCCTCTGATTTCCACTGCAAACAGTGTCAGAGTCCCTTGGTGGTGGGGAGGAGCCTGTGGGTCTGGTGGCTCTGCTCCTGCTGCAGGTGAACCCCCTGCTCAGCCCTGCCGTGATTCCCCGTGGCAGCCTGGTCCCCCTGGCTCTCCGAGCAGGGCTGGGAGCCTTTGGCTCCAGCGGAGCGTGGTGGATGCACTGGTTTTCTGTGCAATAATGAAAATACGATTGACGATAGAATGGTGGATTTGTGCAGCTTTTGGGGAAGATTTGTGTTTCCTGATGAGGTTCTTGGTGCCGGGGCAGTGCTGGAGGCAGCGCCTCGCATTCTTGGAGATGCTTCAGGAGCCGCTGGGCACCGGAGGGTCCATGGAAAAGGTGGATCACAGCCCTGGCATGCCCCAGCGTGAGCTGGAGCTGTGCTGACGCTTCCCACAGCCCGAATCTGTCCAGTCCCTCCAAGGCTGGCTCTCATTTTGGGTTCACCTGCTAAAAAGTGAGACTCAGACACCTCATGAAATAGGATTGGTTTTGTCTGAACACGCACTGTTCCCTCTAAAGCTTCTTTGGAATCCTCTTTTACCATTAAAAACAGCTAAAAATGAGAAAAAAATTGCAGAGAGATTTCAATATTAAACCAGGGCAATTTTTACTGTCTTTCCCCTCTTTTTAATTTTATTTAGAGCTGATGGGAACTGGAAAAAAGAGCTGGAAAAGTGAATCTTTGAATAGCAAACGTCCCTGAAGGGAGAAAGGGGGGAGAAAAAAAGGGAGACTGGTCCTTTCAAAGAATCATTGACCTAAATTGCACTTTAATGCACATACCACGCTGTCCACACCACCTACGTGTCTCCAGGAATCCTGCTCAATAACAAGCACTCAATGTTTAGTCATTTCCTGCAGCACGTTTGCAGGAGCCGGTGGCTCCGTGCGATCGCATGTGTCAGTGCTCGGCGGCTCCAACAGTTGCTTTCCATATCAGCAGCTGCTGGCTTTCATCTCCTGTTGGGAAAGGTGCCACGGCGAGCCCAGGTTAATGTTTCAGCCGCCTTCCAGCAGGAGTTCCAGCAGGGGCTGCGGTGACGATGGTGACACCTCACCCCAAATCTGGTGTTTGCAGCTCGCTCGGGAAAATCCTGGCTTCAGAACCGTGCGGGCTGGGCAGCAGGAGATGGGTTTGTCCTTTCCCTAGCAGGGCTTTTAAGGAGGTTTTATTTTTGTCTTTATGATGCTGGTGAGTTTATGGGCTGGGTGGCAGCGAGTCTGCAGGGAAAAGCAGGGGCTGCTCTGACCTGCACAGCTCTGGCTCGTTCAGCCCCAGCTGCCTGCCAGGGGTGCCAGGGTCCCCTGCCAGGGGTGCCAGGGTCCCCTGCCTGCTGCCAGTCCTGGGCTCCCACTCAGGGGCTCGGTGCTCTTCTCATCAGCCCCAGCTCACTCCCTCCCACATGGGGGCCAGAGCATCAGGAATTTACACACAGGTGGTGACAGGACAAGAGGGAATGGTTTCAAACAAAAAGAGGGGAGATTAAATTAGATGTTAGGAAGAAATTCTGTCTGTGAGGGTGGTGAGGTCCTGGCTCAGGCTTCTCAGAGAAGCTGTGGCCGCCTTATCCCTGGAAGTGTTCAAGGCCAGGTTGGACAGGGCCTGGGGCAATCTGGGATAGTGGAAAGTGACCCTGCCCATGGCAGGGGCAGGGATGGAAAATGAAAGGAGCTTTAAGGTTCCTGCCAATCCAAACCATCCTGTGATTCTATTAATTTTATAGCCATTAACTCAGCCTTTGCTCAGCCGTGCAGGGAAGACGATCTTGCCCAGAGAGGTTTGCAGTTTGTGCATTGCCTTTTCAGGCAGGCATCGGAGCCGGTTCCTGCCCAAGGAATCGAGGGCTGGATCCTCTCACTTTAAGTGTCTGCCTTCAACATGGTGGCTGCTTCTCACTTGAAGTTCACGGGAACAGATGGCTGGATCTCGGAGACAGGAGTTACAAGCTATAGGGTGTTTTTCACCACATGTCTTGCTAGTTTCCCTCCTAAAAAAAAGAACTGTGTGAGAACCCTCCCAACATGCCAGGCCAAATCTGACCGTCTGTTAAGTTCACTTTATATAATCTCTGTTTAGAACTGAGTGGCCTTTAAAGAAGCAGGGAGGGCTCCTCGCTGGGAGCTCCCAGAGCCCAGGGCGGGCAGCAGCTGCAGACCCTGCTGACCCCGAGCCCAGCACCTCACTGTGCAGATATTTGATTTTTAGCTCTGGAGGATGGGGGAGCGTGCCCAAATCCTCTCCCCTGGGCTGTGCGGGGGCCCCGTGTGCGTGCTCGGGGCACGGCGAGGGCTGGCGGCAGCGCGCGCCCGCCGCGCGTCCCACGGGCACATCCAGCAGGAGAACACGCGGGATCTCACAGCTCCAGGAGCAGCATATGCTCCGGGAGACCTCGCTACGTTGCATAAGCCTCCCATCCCGGGAGCTGGCTGAGCACAGCACATGAGTCAACAGCACAGCGAGACTTGTGCCGTGGGAGTCACACCTACTCTTGGCTGCAGAATTATCCAGAGAAGCAGAAGGTTAATAGGAACAAAATAAAGCCTAAGGAACCCTTAAAGGTTAGTTGCAGGATTTGATTCTATTGGAAAGAGAGGGGAAAATGGGTCAAGCCAAGGAGGAGAGAGCAGGGTAATGCAAAGCCATGGTGTCTGTCTCCTCAGGAGACAGTTTGGTTTGGATCAGTAAAAATGTGATCAATAAAACATTTATATTTTCAAATTATCTGCTTCTGGAGAGGGCCATTATTAATGACAGAAAGAAAAAGCCACCTCACTAATGAGAAAGAATGTGGCGTAAAGCTCCAGGATGCTCAAGAAGTATTAACACAGCATGAAAGCAGTTCTGCAAGACAGGGAATGACTCCCCAAAGTGTGTAAATACAGGCACAGCAAGTACCTGACCCAGAGCATCGGCACCAACAGCACAGTCCTTGGCTTTGCTTCCGTAGATCTTTGCTTCATCTATAGATCATTATTTTATCTTGGGACAATTTAGAAATCAGAACCAAGGCAGGAGCAGCTCTGTCTGTGGCACTTGAAGGCCCTGAGCATCCCTGGTCCATGCAGAGTAGAACTCATGCTGCTGTGCAGTGCAGGCAGTGGGTTCCACAGAGGAGGGACAGCAGGGCTGGGCTCCCCAGTTCTCACCAGTTTGGCCCCAGTTTGGCCTGACTGGTGTGCTGCAGTTTGCAGGTTGAGTCCTCACTCTGTTTAGCTGACCTGATCCCAATTCCACTGCAGTTGATGGAAAGGCTCCGAGTGAGCTCTGGGGCAGGGCAGGAAATGGGGATAATCTGAAGAGATGAATTCACAGGATTTCAGTTTATACAGATGCTCCATTGAGTAAAATTTATCCTGATATTGAATCCTTACTGGAGGCTGGGGCCAGTTTCCACGTAAACGAATTTGGTTTATTGCATTTGTGTTTGTCAAGAATGCAGTGGGGCCTCGCTGGCCTCAGGAGAAGAAAAAGAGGGAATACAGAAAGTTGTGTTTAATTTCCAGGAAGTTATCTTGGTTTTTTTCCCCTAAAACAAGATTCCCATGGCCAAAACTGGTGTTGCTCATGACACACACTTGCCTGCCCAAGGTTCGCCTCAGTCCCAAATCCATGCTGTAGAAATCGGGGATTGCCAAGGTGGGAATGCAAACCCTTGGAGGCTCCGAGCTGCCTGGGAATCTTGTCCTTGCTGTGCTGGGTCCTGGCTCCTGGCCACGTCCCAAGGTCTGAGTGGAGCACGTCCGTGGGGGAGGTGTTGGGCAACACAAGGGATGTTTCATCCCTCGCTCCCGGTGCTCTTGCAGAGGGAAAGATCATCTTGTGATCAAGGCACAAGACCAGGAGTCAGGCGATGTGGGTCACTGCGGAGCTGGATTTGCCAACAGGAGTGAAGAGTTCTGACACCTCTGGAGGCACAGGCACTCTGGGAATGTGCAGGTTTCCTTCTGCCACAGCATATTTGGGGTTCTTTGTGCTGGTCTTGTTGGGGAGTAGCAGCTCAAGGGATTTAGCAAAATAATTTAAGTGATGAACTCTACTGTGATGGAGCCAAAGAACACTGAGCGGCCTCGGGCTGAAGTTTGGGAAAAAGG
>VZTX01021311.1:49482-121802 GCA_013400915.1 Pardalotus punctatus | reverse complement strand
TATATAAATATATATGAATATATTTTTTTAAGTTTCCTACACCTTGAGGTTGCATGGTCTGTAAGGTTGGCATGTCTTTATATTGTATACAGATTTTGCACGCCAAACTTGGCAGCTTTGAAAACGATAACACAAAAAAAATACAAAAACAAACAAAAAAAAAGAGGTGGTTTGGGGGTTTTTTTGGGTTGGTTTTTGTTTTGTTTTGTTTTGTTTTTATATTGGGTTTTTTTTCCTCTCGTGGCATTTGTGGAGACTAAAGGTTGGGATGTTGTTGTCACACACACACTCACCCACACAGCTACACACAAAGGAAGGAGAGTGGGAATTCTTTTTTTTTTTTTTTTTTGGAGTCTTACTGAACTTAATAAGAAGAAATTGTGCTTTTTATTGTTAAAAAGAGTAATTAAAAGAAAAAAAGGACTACTTAAACATTTCTCATTTTAAGAAGAAAAGAAAAAAACTAAGACATTTATTTAGCACTTGTGACTTACCAATAATAGAGTTTATTGTATTTATGTGGAAACAGTGTTTTTAGGGGAACTACGCCGAACACACCAAGTAAACTGCCTGTGTCATGATGATGATTATTATTGTTATTATTATTTTCCTTTGGGTTGGTGTTTTTGCTTTGATTTCTCGGCTGGGTGGGGAGGTTGGATGCAACCCTTGTGTCAACACACGGAGTCGTTCATTCCGAGGAGCCGGATGGATGGATGCTGGATGGATGAGGAGGACTTTAAAGAGTTAACTCTTCAGCACAGCTGCGTTAACTTTTTTAAGAAATTACTTTTACATGATGTATTATTGCTCGGTTTCACTTTAAGCAGTCGTGTACTGTGCAACACTGTGGTTTAAAAACGAGACTTTACCGCGAAAGGCAAAACGTGTTTCTTCATTGTCACGAAGCTGGGCTCGTTCTCAGCTCAGCTTCAGTTTGTCTTTGATATTGATGATGAAAAAAAGAAAAAAAGTATCCTATTGAAAGAAAATAAATTAACACTTTTTCTGTGCTCCATAGTGGAGGCGCTATTTTCCAATTTATGAGGATGACAAACTTATATATATAATATATATATAAAAGTGGGGGCGGGGAGGGTGGGAAGGGGTTGAAACAATATTCACCCGAGAGCTTATTACAGATATGTAGTATCAAAAAGTTGTACCTATATTATATTCTACTTTATACCTATACATGCTCAGTATGACGTCACCATTGGTAGCAGCTACCGGTTTACGCTGTAATTTAGACACAATTTCACTCTTATTGTATGGACCCTACTTTCAGTGATGGTAGCATTCTTTGTGCTCGATTTTCCAATGGTCCTTTCTTTTAAATTGGTGGAGTTGGAATATTTTTTCTCATTCTTGTTTTTCTCTCTTTGTTTTTATCTTGTTTTTATTTTATTTNTCTCTTTTTTTTTTTTTTTTTTTTTTTTTTTTTTTTTTTTTTTTTTTTTTTTTTTTTTTTTTTTTTTTTTTTTTTTTTTTTTACTGGCCAATGGTGTCTTTCTCTGACAGTACCGACTTCGATTTCAACTTTATTAGGAGTCCAGTATTTTGTACCACATTATGACAACTTGTTATTCTTGTGGTGTAAATAAAAGAAAAAAGTTAATTATAGTACCACTCGGGTTTCTGCTGCTCATCTTCTTTCCTTCCTTGGCCGGGATGGGATGTTTCACCTGCTAGGTTCTTGGTGTTGTGGAAGGGGGTCTCAGTGCCAAAGTGGTTTTCTGGGCAAAATATACCTGTGTGTATGTTGGAATGGTCATGGAAAATCTCCTAGAGCTTATGGATCCCAGGTGTGCGTCAACAGGCGTCTGCAAAAAAAAATTGAGTTTCCAGGTGAAGCAGATCCACCTTTATACCCTTCATGGCCTTTTTCAGATGTGGTTTCCCTCTAATTGGCCTCCTGCTTGTCCCTGGACCCCCCGAACCATCTGAGATCCAGCTGCTCCAGATGTGTCTCCTGGGATTGTCCTCTGCTCACAGGGGAGGAGGCCACGCCCTGGTTCTGGGGTCCTTCCAGTGACTCCCTGGGAGAAGCAGCGGGCTGGTGGCCACGGGCTCTGCAGGCTCCTCGTGGCAGGGGCAGGGGGGACACACAGGGAAGAGCTGGGATGGTCACGATTCCCTCAGCAGTGAAGCCTTTCCTGTTGCTTCAGCGTGGTTTGTGGGAGTCATGGAAGGGGTTGGGTTGGAAGCATCGGGGAGATCTCATCCCATTCCACCCCTGCCATGGCAGGGACACTTCCACTGTCCCAGGTTGCTCAGAGCCCCATCCAGCCTGGCCTGGAACACTTCCAGGGATCCAGGGGCAGCCCCAGCTTCTCTTGGCGCCCGGTGCCAGGGCCACAATTCCTTCCCAAGATCCCATCCATCCCTGCTCTCTGTCAGCATGAAGCCATTCCCTGTGTCCTGTCCCTCCATCCCTTGTCCCCAGTCCCTCTCCAGCTCTCCTGGAGCCCCTTTAGGCTCTGATAGGGGCTCTGAGCTCTCCCCAGAGCCTGTATTTGTATAGAGATTTCTGAGGTCTCCCCAGAGCCTGTATTTGTGTGGAGATTGTGGTGCTGGGGTGGGGATTGTTTCAGGACCAACTCGGGGGTTCCAGCCTGTGCCCAGCATGATCTCACCTGGAATGCTCTGGGCTCACTGCCAGCACAGGGATGTAAACCTGAGGGGAGGGTTGAACTCAGCACCGTGACTGCTGTAGCCATGGGAATTTTTGTTGCCAGAAATCTGTTATCTCAAAGAAAGTGCCGTTGTGCTACCCTGAATGTGACCCAAGGTGGTTTTGGGGTGGCTCCCTCCTGGCTCCCCTGATGCAGGCTGGCTGTGAGGGATGGGTGCCTGGCCTGGCCCTGGGGTGGGGGATGCTGCACACCCTTCACAGGGCTCTCACAGGGTTTCATTCTCTTAATTTCACTTGTCTTCCTAATATTTTTAAAGGAGAAGGAGGAAGTTTCTCCCTCTGGACAGCAGGTCAAGGCTTTGTGCTTTAGAAGAACGTCTGTGGCAGTGGGAGCACCGCAGCAGGGAGAACGGGGTCTGAAATTCAATGTACAACCCGAGTGCAGGGCGGGAAAGAGCTCAGTCTGTGCCAGAAAAACGTCCTGAATTTATGATGAGATTTGGATCTGTCTGCCTGGGTATGGGAGAAAGGGCTAAAGCTGGGCCAAGGCAGGAGAAAGCGCACAGCAGGAGGGACCTGGAGTGGCTGGAGGTGTCCTGGGAAGGGAATGGGGCTGGGAAGGGGCTGGAGCCCCAGGAGCGGCTGAGGGAGCTGGGAAAGGGCTGAGCCTGGAGCAAAGGGGGCTCAGGGGGGACCTTGTGGCTCTGCACAGCTCCTGACAGGAGGGGACAGCCGGGGGGGTCGGGCTCTGCTCCCAGGGAACAGGGACAGGAGCAGAGGAAATGGCTCCAAGTTGCACCAGACGAGGAATTAGGAAATATTTCTTTTCTGAAAGGAAGGTCGGGCATTGGAATGGGCTGTCCAGGGCAGTGGTGGAGTCACCATCCCTGGAAGGGATCAAAAAATGTGCAGGCTGTAGCCAGGCTGTCATTCACTCCCTGCAGCAGGATGGGAGAGGAGAGGAAAGGGAAAAGTGGGAAAGCTCATGGGTCAAATGAAGATGGACTAGAAAATGCAAGGGCCAGGGAGTCAAGCTGCAAAGGCTCAGCTAGGGCAAAGCAGCAGGAAGGAAAATCCAAGGAAAGTGATGGCAAATAATCCCTGAAGGGAAAGCTGTTCCTGCAGGAGCTGCTCAGGGAACAAATCTCCAGAGGTGCCTGAAAAACCACGGCTCTTCAGCAGGGGTGGTCGCAAAACAGCGGAGAATATATTTTAGGAATGGTGGGAGTGGTAAAAACCAGCTCCCCGGGCTGTGGGGAAGTCACAGCCTGCCTTTTTCCAGCAGCACAAGCTGGCAAAGGCAGCTCCTGCTGAGGATGGGAAATACATTCCCATTTCACGGCTGTGCTAATGGAAGGCTTCAGCAGGGACGGAGCAAATCCCGAACTAATTACAGCTCTGAAGGAAAGGGATGGTCTCTGTGTTCACTCAGGGCTTTGCTGGGCTGGGCTGTGGGATTTCCGTGTCACTGGGAGGATGTGGAGAGCTGGGATGTGACTGCACAGGGACACCGGTGCAGGACACCTGTGTGGATTGGATTGGATTGGATTGGATTGGATTGGATTGGATTGGATTGGATCACACAGCCAGAGCATCAGTGTGCGCTAGCCACAGGCAGGTGCCCTTTATCTGATTTATTATGGGCCTTTGGAATCTTTTTAACCTGTTTTTTTATTTTACTAATTCATTCCCTTGCCCCAAGTGGGGAAGGTTTGGAATCACAGAATCACAGAAAGGGGCTCCAAAGATCATCTTGTTGCAGCCCCCTGCTATGGGCAGGGATTCCTTCTTTGAATTCAATGCAATTAAATGCAAAAAAAAAAAAAAAAAAAAAAAAAAATATTTTTACAGAATTTTAAAGGGGGGGGGGGCAANAAAAAAAAAAAAAAAAGTATTTTTACAGTATTTAGAAGGGTGAGGGTGCAGACAGAATTGTGCATTTGTGCTATATCAAGGCACAATTATCCAATGGTCACAGGCTTCAGAACAAGAAGCCTGTTTCCCATTAAATCAGGAAGGGAATGGGGAGCAATTCCTGGGCTTTAAAGGTGATTAAATACCCAGAGTCCTTGAGTAATCTTTCAGAATTTCACTCTTCAATTACATGTTTTAGTTTGAAAGGAGAAAAAAGTTTTTAAAAAATCCCTCCTTCCCTCCTAGCGCAGAGCAATTCCTGCAATCCCTCCCAATCCCCGTGGATAATGGAGCCAGGCCAGGCTTAGCAGCCGCCTTTGAGCTGGCTGGGTTCAGCCGGTGGTGAGCGACAGGAATTCCCGGAGCCCGTTTATCCAGGAGGAGGTCCCGGCGCTGCTGAGGGTCCCTGCCTTGGCCCCCAAGCCCAGCCCAAATTGGCTGCTCCCAAATTGGTCTGGAGAAAGACTGGGACCAAAGAGGGTGAAATATGGCTTTGGGAAAGGTGGAGAGAACTCTGCCTGAGAAAGGGAGGGAAGCTGAAGCGGAGAAGGTGGAAAACTCTGCTGGGAGCATCCCGAGCCCATCCCGAACCCTGCCAAGTCTGGGGAGCACCAAGGGAAGAGGGGCTGCGCCCTCCCGGCTGTTTCTAGGGAATGTCTGCAGGCTGGGGCAGCCAGGGGCACAACCCCCCCTCCAGGGGATGCGAGGAGGAGGAGGAGGAGGAGGAGGAGGAGGCTGTGGAATTTCTGCACACCCAAACCGCTGTGGAATTATATCTGCACACCCAAACCACAGAGCGGCTTCCCGTAGCTCCAGCTGGAAGCTGATCCGGGTTGCCTGGTTCTCCCTGGGCTGATGGATGATGGCCCCTGACTCCCTGGGATACTTTCCCTCGTTCTAGGGGCAGGGGATGCTTAGCCTGTGGTTGGTGAAGCGGCTCCGTGTTGGGGATGACAAATTGCCTTGGCCAGGTTTATCTGCTGGGCTCCAGCAGGGACCTGCGCTGTGCCAGATCCTGGGAGTGCTGAAAACAAGACTGGAATTGAGTTATTCTGGGTGGACTGCGGGCTAATTCTTCTTTCATCTAAAGCCTTTTCATATTTGACCTCTCTCCCCTTTATCTGCGACGGGAAATTCGATTTGCACTGTTATTCCAAAACAATTCCTCTCGGTTCCCTTTGTGAGGGAGCAAGGCAGGACTTAGGGCTTAAGCATCCCGGGCTGCTTCCCAGCTCTGTTTTGGAGAGGCTTGGAGGGGGGTGGAAGCGAGAGGAATCCAAGCAGGGCATAAAGTATCTGCAGATTCCATCAGGGCTCCTCCAAAGTGCATCCCGGGCTGGCTCTGGGAGACAGCTGGATCAGACCACGGGCCCTTGTTCCTGAGGATCCTGGCTCACCGTGCTGGTGCTGCTGGGCTGCTCAGCCGTTCCTTGCTGGAGCAGAGCCATGCAGCTCCCTGAGCTGAACCGTGCTGGCATTTGGTCTGCAGGGAGGGAAGTAACACAAAAACACGGAACTTGGCGGCTCCCACTTTGCTCAGTCAAACAACACGGTGCCTTGAGTTTATCATGGAATCACAGAGGCTGGAAAAGCCCTCTCAGAGCGTTGAGTCCAACCATTCCCCCAGCTCTGCCAATCCCAGCACTGCTCCGTGTCCCCAGGTGCCACATCCACAGGGCTCTTCAGCCCCTCCAGGGACGGTGACTCCACCGCTGCCCTGCGCAGCCTTGTCCCAACGCCTGACCTCCCTTTCAGGGAAGAAACTTTTCCTGCTATCCAACCTGAACTTCCCCTGGGTGACTGAAGTGGCAGTGGCATGTGCTAAGAGGTCTGGGTGGAAGAGGAACAAAGCCCATTCCCACACTTGCAGGAGAGGTGGAGATGGATGCTATTCCTGCCATGTGGAACCTCATTCTTCTCCCCTGGGAGGGTGGGCAGGCCCTGGCACAGGGTGCCCAGAGAAGCTGTGGTTCCCTGGCAGTGCCCAAGGCCAGGCTGGACAGGATTTGGAGCACCCTGGGACAGTGGGAGGTGTCCCTGCCCATGGGATGAGATGAGCTTTAAGGTCCTTTCCAACCCAGCCCATTCTGGGATTCTCTGATCTTCCTGAGCAGAGCTGAACCTCGTGCACAGCCTGCAGAAGGATTAAGGTACCTCTGGAGATCTCCAGGTGAGTTTTTGCTCTTCTCCCTCGTCCTGCTGCAGAGCAGGTTTCTTCTTCTCCCTTGCCCTATCTGCAAGAAGTTCTGCCTGTGTCATCCTCAGCTTTGGGGCTGTGGGGAGCTGCGGATTCACAGAGGAGCAACTTCCAAAATGAGGAAATGAGAAATCATGGCAAAAATGCTCTGAAAAATGCGCTGGCTGACAGCTCTCAAAGCAATGTATTTCTAAAGAAACTTAAAAATAATCTCCCAGTTTTCCTTTGGGTTCATTTTTTGTTTTTTTTTCCCCTTGGGCACAATTAAAGCTGTGAGCTCAAAGGAGCACGTATTTTGGCTGGCTGCTGGAAAAGTCAAGTGGAATGGGAAAAGACACCCTGGCTGCCACCAAATCCATCTGCTGGCTGAGCAGCATCACCCTTGTCCTGCTGGATGGTTGGGGAGAGCCAATTTGAGGCTCAAGCGCTTTCCCAACTTTCAGTTGGATTTTCTTCTTTTCCAGACAACTTGGATTTCACTTGGAACCTGTCTGGCAGCATTTGGCTTCCTGCCTGCGTGGAGCCAGGGCCTGTGGAGATTAATGACATGGAAAATGAGGAATGCTGGCCGTAAAACTCTGAAATTGTGGGAAAAAGGCAGCGTAGAGAGGCAGCCTCTGGTGAGAAGGTGTGCAGCTGCTTCAGGGGTGAGGTTTGGGAAGGCAAAGGTTCCAGCAGCTCTTTTAACAGGATTATTTCCCTCATCCCTGGAAGTGTCCAAGACCAGGTTGGATGGGACTTGGAGCAACCTGGAAGAGTGGAAGGTGTCCCTGGAAGGAGATCGGCTTTAAAGTCCTTTCCAACCCAAACCATTCTGGGATTTTGGGATCCATGGAGGAGCTGGAGTACAGCAAATACTTCCCTTCCCCTCCTGATGGAAATGATCCAGGTTTCTGCAGGTGAGGACCTGTTTGGGATGTCTCAAGGAGCAGGATGTGGCTGGGCTGTGCTGAACCATCCCCGAAGGGATCCGGAGTGAGGCAGTTCCTCCCCTCCGGCCCCGTCAGATCTCCCGGCAAGGAAAGGGAACCACATTCCTGGCACAGCAGAAAGGTTCAGCTCCCAGTCACCTGCTGTGGGGCTGACAGGGAAGGGTCACCAGGCAGGGCTGGGAAGCAGCAGCCCCTCCAACGGCAGCGGTGGGAAACCGGCACCTCGGGAAGCGGCTGCCACGTGGCAACGATGTCAGCACCGCTTCTCCTTGAGGCTGGAAGAGGAAAACTGCTGAAATTCACATTCCCAAGCCCGTCTGTGTCCAGACAAACCCCCTCTGCCACGGGAAAATCCCCTGGGTAAAGTGTGCGTGCCTCCAGCAGGCAGCTATGCGTAATTCTGAGCAGGGGACAGGAAACCCGTGAGGATTGTACACAGAATTTTCCATGAGCTCTGTGTCCACAGAGGGTCCATCTGGACCTCCCTGCACCCTGGGACACCCCCCTTCACCTTCTCCTAGATTCTGATTGCATTCCATGCAGAACAGGAATTCTCAGTTATAAAATGGGGGTGACCCATGGAAAGGACCCAGGAAATCCTAAAGCAGTGAGGGTGGCGTGTTCCTCAGTAATCTGTGCCTGGAACTGGCATCCCAAAGCCTTCAGGAATAATGCCAGCACCTCCTGACTCCTGCCAGAGCTCTGGTTAAACAAGAGGAGAGATCTCTTCAAGAGTGGCTGTGCCAGGAAGCTTTATTCTTTTCAAAATTCACCTAGAAACATTTTTCTCGTTACAAAATTCACCTAAAAACACATTTGAGGCTTTGTTGCCCTTAAAGCAGGGGCTTGGTCACCTCTTGCTGGAGCCAAGTGAGCTCTGGAGGAGCTTGGAGGCAGGGATTTAGGATGTCCCTTTCTGATCGTGACCCTGTGAAGCTGTGGGAGGAGGGATGGGGATGTTTGAAGTCCCAACAACCCATCTTCCCTTTGCAGCCCCTTAAAGCAAGGCTGAGCTTGATTAAATCAGCTCTCTGCGACTGGAGATGGGGTGAGGACAGGCCCAGGGCTCCTGTGGCACCCACGGGAAGCAGCACCATGGAGCATCCCCACCCTGGAGGGGATGGATGGGGGGTTTGGCCCTTGGATTATTCTCTTTAACCCAACCCAGGCCAACAGTACAAAAGGTGGTGAGCAGGGATGATGAGGGTGAATGAGTCTTTAGCAGGGGAAAGGTGGAAATCACCTGGAAAGAAGAAAAAAATACACATGTATTTATAGATGTATATATTTTATATACATAAATATATATAAAATCTGACCCTGCTCTGAACTTTTCTGGCAGGGAAGCGAAATTCATGAGGAAATGCAGCCCAGCCTGCAATTCCTCATTATATCAGTGGGAGCCACGTTAGTGGGGCCAGTAAATCTGCCAGATGGCAACGGGGGGATTAGGTGGGAAGGCAGGACCCTCAGGAGGGTGCTGTGCCCCCTCCCCAGCCCCTGCTGCACCCCCACCTTCCTCGTTAAGGAATGTTAATTATCCCGGCTCCCAAAGCGCTCCCGGGGGGTTGTTTATAATAAAACCTTTATGGTGCTCAGAAGTTTGGGGTTTTTTTTCCTTTCCCTGTTGCATGGGAAGGGTTGGGAGGGATGGCAGCTGTGTCTGCCCCTGGATCCCTGGAAGTGTCCAAGGACAGCCTGGATGGGCCTTGGAGCAGCCTGGGATAGCAGGAGGTGTCCCTGCCCCTTTTCAAGGAATGCTCAGAAATTTAACCTGCCCGAGATCACTGCCCCTGTTGAGGAGGGTGAACAGGGAATGGGCTCAGAATTTATCCGGATGGCAGGGATAAGGAAGCAAGCAGACAGATACATGCCTCGTTAATCCCAAAAATCTTGTTTGTTTAAGTAACCAGCCCCACGCTGCCAGGCTGGGCTCAGCCCCAGCTGGGTGTTGGCTGCCCCGTGCTCTGCAAAACTCGTGACACATCAAGGAAAAGCCTTTTCAACAAGCAGAGCTAAATAAGAGATTGAAAAAACAAAACAAAATAAAACAAAAAATCGAGTGACTGGCAGAGAACGCAGCTGGCTCCTTCCTGCCTGGGTTTGTTTGTTTTCCCTGGTCATCGAGGTCATCCTGGAAACACCACCGTGTGGTTCTCCATCCCCAGCCTTCCTCCTGCTTTCCCTTCAGCCTGCATTTCCTCCTCTCCCTCCCCGGCGTCCATGAAGGAAGCGGGATGAGCCACGAAGGATGAAGGATGAAGGATGAAGGATGGGCTGTTTCTCCGGAGGGGAGGAGGAAAGAAAGCAGTGCTTTCCCCCGGGGAGCAGTGCAATTCCTCGTGAGTGTTTACAGGATCCATGCTGGCAGCAGGCAGGCAGGCAGGGGCTGTGCCAAGGGATGAGATCACGGGCTGATGGACTCCAGAGCCGCTCGCACAGATCGGGGAGAGATAAAAGGGAGAGCTGTCGGATTAGGACAGAGCCCAGCCCATCACCTTGAGAAGATAAACGGGGTCATTTTTGTCTGGGAGGGGGGAGGAGGTAATAAATGAAATGTTGCAATGACCTAAGGGGGATCACAGAATCCTAAAAAGGTTTGGGTTGGAAAGGACCTTAAAACTCGGTTCGTTCCTGCCCCCTGCCATGGGCAGGGACACCTCCCACTATCCCAGGTTGCTCCAAGCCCTGTCCAAGCTGGCCTTGAATGGATGCATGGATGGATGGACATAAGCAAAATATTGACCTGCTTCCTACTGGAGAAAAGAAGACGTTCCTGGGAGAACCCCCCACATTCCCCATTTCCACAAAAATGCCAAATTAATGGGATAACTCTCCCTGCCCACCACATTTCTGCAAGGGAACTTTTCAATTTGGTTTGTGTCTTAATGTTATAGTTCTTAAATAATGGCCTCATTGTGGGCTGGGGACTCAAGGCAGTAAAATGTAAAATGTAGGTTTTCCCAATGGCCAGCCCAGAACAATTCCTGGTGTCCCAGGCTTGGCACTAAACTCCCTGTACATAATGTACATCTCCACCATCCCCAGCATTTCCTGATGACTTGTGCTTGGGCTGGCTTGGACACACAGACACACACGAAATTATCTGGAGAGGAGAAATAGAAAACACTTCAAGGGCTCTCTGACTGAAAAAAAAAAAAAAAAAGAAAATGTTCACCCTTTTCTCCGTGTTTCCTGTTTGCTCTAATGGGTACAAGCCTTTTATTTCAGGTTCATTTGAACCCTTTTATTGATTTATTTCTGTGATGCCAACAGCAAAAGGAGGCCAAGCTCTGCCCAAGGGAATCCATTGCTTGGTGAATCCCATGGTCAGAGGAGTTCTTGGGTGACCCTGCGGCTTTTTGTCACCTCTGATGAGGGACCATGGAGACCTGGGACGCTGCAGAAGCCAAGACTGACCACAGTGAACTACATGGTGCCTGTACCATTGGATATCGCTGGGAAAAGGTGAGCTAAGGGGCTGGAAAAGGTGAGATGGCCTCTCTCTCACAGCTCCTGGGCAACCCTGCTCCTGTTCCTGCAGCTTGAACCGACTTGGGTCGGGAAATTTTCCCTCTGCAAAGGGAAGGGAAATAAATGAATGACTGAAGGAATGAATGAGCAAAAGAACAAACCCCAAGGGCTTCCGTTCTCCATCCAGCATCCCAAAGCTCTCTCTGGACAACAATTTTGACATCCCACGTGGCTCCTCCACGCCGAAGTTTGCTTCAGCATCCCGATGGTGCCATGGGGTTGTTGGGAAAACCTTCTCATGTGGATGCTGTGACCCTTGGCTGTGGTGGACACCCGGGGCAGCAGAGCCCCCCCATCCCACGGATGTTGTGCTTCCCAGGAGGACACAACCATCTTCTCAACTCGTTACCTTCCACTCCCCTCTAGTGGTTATGGAGCCAGGGAGGCAGAGAGGAGCGCCGGGGTGCAGAGCAGTGTCTTTTTGGTCATCACCGGTGCCATTTGAACGGCACAGATGGGTTCCTGCTCAGGGCCAGAGAGACGTGTGCCTGTGTGACACACCCCAGGCTGAGCCAGGGCGGTGGAGATGGGGGTCGCACCCTGCACTTTCCTTTCTTTAAAAAAAAAAAAAAAGAAAACAAGACAGAAATAATTTTTTTTTTTAATGCAATTATCTTCTCCCCCTAAAGAGAGAAACTAAAAAACCTACAATTGGCCACAGGGTCCCCATCTCCCCCACCTCTGTCTCAAGCCCGTGAGATTTCAGGGGTTTCGGTTTTGTTTGCGGGCTGAGCCGACTCAAACACGTGGCCAAGAGCCTGGAGAAGAAAGATGTTGTTAATCTGATGCTCTGGCCTCAGTTCCTGACGCTGTCAGCTACCCGGGGAGTTAAAAATGAGTAGATGAGGACGGAGCTGAGATGGGATAATAAATATCAGGCAAGGACCCCCCTGAGTTTCTCTGCTGTCCTCCCGAGAGGTTTTCTTGGAGCTGGCGCTGATCCTTGCTGAGCAAACCCCTCTGTGGTGTATCCCCTCCTCCTGGGCATTCCCCGGACAGGGGAGGGGGCCGGACACCTGAGGCTGGACACGGAGCTGTGGCTGTGGTTTCTCCTCAGTGATCCGTCAGAGCGGGACTCGAGGCACCCCAGGGCTGGTGGGCTCCAGCCAAGAGCCACACCGTGGTCCCAGCACCTCGGCTGGTTCGGGTGGGCGGTGCCGGGGTGCTGGTGGAGGGACACAGAGTGACCCCACAGCTCCTGCCCTCTGGTTTCACCAACTGGCAGCAGATTTTTTTGCTGTATTCCCAAGGGCATCTCTGCTGGGATGGCGAATCGCTGCCTCCAGGGATGGGAAAACAGCTGTCCTGCCGGCCCATGGGACAAGCCCAGCCCTGGAGAGGCACCCACAGCTGGCACCCCCATCCTCCTCATCCTCTTCTGCCAGCCCTCCTTGGGACCATCCCATCCAAGGCCCCTTCCCTGCCACCGCGCTGGGCTCGACCTTTCTCCCAGCACGGGTCCAGGGACCTTTGTGTTTGCTTGAGAACTGAGATTCCTCTTTTTTTCTTTCATTCCTTTTCCCCCTCTGGAAGTTGGGAGGATTCCAGCATGAGTCACTGCCCGCCTCCTCTCCGCAATTAGCGCGCTGGGAGTTGCGAGGATGACTTCGGGGTAGCGTCCTCGAATTAATCAAAGAGTGTCTTCCACATTTCAGTGCAGTAAAACCATCATCCGGCCAAATCCCTCCTGACTGGCACAGCCCTATCCCAGTCCTTTCTCCCCTCTTAGCGGCGTTTCCCACAAATGCTCGTAACCTCTTTTCCCCTCAAATTTGGCGGAGTCCTTCTCAGGGAGGTTTGTTTGTTTTGTGCTTGCAGCCCTCTTCCCTGCGTCCATCAATGTGTCGCTGTGGTCGGATGTTGGGAAGTTTGGGCTTTGTTTGTTTCGTTCACAGGCTTTTGACATCTTAAAAACCAGCATGGTTTCACCATCTGACAATAGGAACAAAACCCAAGTGACCCACCCTACTGCTGTTTTCAGCTCCCCGTTAAAGCCTCCTCAGTTTTAATTGATTTCAGGATTAAACAAATTTTTTAAGGAACAAAAAAATGCTATTTTGAGCATTTTCCCCTGTTGGTCATCTTGTTCTGTAAGAGCCATGTGGGTGGAAAAGCTCTGGTTGCTTTGCCAGTGTGAGCTCTGTGCATCAAATCTCAAATGCTTTGGGTTGGAAGGGACCTTAAAGCCCAACTCAGGTGGGCAGGGACGCCTTCCACTACCCCAGGTTGCTCCAAGCCCTATCCAGCCTGGCCTTGGACACTTCCAGGGATGGGGCAGGAGAGAGAAAATGAGACAGATCTGATGGGGGAGGTTCACCAAATTAATCTGCTTGACCCTTGTCTCGCTGACCTAAAACCTTTAGGTTTAATTCCCATGAAATCCAGCACTGCCTTCCCTCTGGAATTTGCATTTGAGAGCAGTGCTTGGCTGGGGAGAGGGAGTCAGATCCTGGTGCTACCTGTCCCCTGTGTCAGCAAATAACAGCATCGCAACTTGGCATCGCAAAATCCGGGGAATGTGCCACGGGAATTTCGGCTTAGCAGGATAGGATAGAGGATAAAGCCAAGAGCAGAGCCCAGGAGGTTGGGATGGGGGAAACTGTTAAAACAGAACACAGGTTTTCTTCCACACCAAGAGTCGTGCTGCTGAGATAAAAGGCACACTGCAGAAAAGGCTGGATTTTGGGATTTAGCAGCGCAGGTAGGAATGCTGAAAGCGTGGAGGGGGCTGGTTGCCATCCGGTATTTTTCCTTGTAATGATGAAATGTTTCTTTCCTGGAACTGGAGTATGGATTCCCATGTCTTTTGATACCTGTGGTATCTTGAATTCTTCCTGGAGGACTGGCAAGATCTTAAGGACAAACTTGAGAGTTGGAATTTTGCATTCTCTCTGCATTTATCCAGCTCTGTTTTCAGTTCTCAGGGTATAGCTAGATATACAAGCGTTGACTTTTCTAGCAGCAAAACTTCCAAAACTTGAAATACTGATTTGGGGTGAAAGACGAAATTATGGAAATTTTTGGCAAACTGTAAATGGAAAAGGGAAAGGGGAAGGGAACGGGAAAGGAAAAGAAAGGAAAGGAAAGGAAAGGAAAGGAAAGGAAAGGAAAGGAAAGGAAAGGAAAGGAAAGGAAAGGAAAGGAAAGGAAAGGAAAGGAAAGGAAAGATACATTCTTTGTAAAGAGGTATTTGAGTCAGCTTGAAATTAAATATTTTACTTGAACAGTGGTTTATATAATAAAATTCTTTTTAAAATCAGAGTTTTCATTTAGAAAATTAAATCACTTGACATACGCCTTCCTATTTGTTTTTCCCTGATTTTGCTGGTGTGAAATGCTCCATGATATTTCTGCAATGTGCTGTGATTTTAAAAACATGCTTTTAAAAAGCATCACCCTCCTCTACTTCCTCAGGCTTTTCACATCTTCCCAAAGCCCCAGGCAGCATTCCCTGAATAATGAGCTGCTCCCTGCAGCCCAGGAGCTGCACTCCTGCAAGCCACATTTCACCTGCAGGTGAGCAAAGCTGAGGGCAGAATCGGAGCTGGGGAGTTAATGAA
This sequence comes from Pardalotus punctatus, assembly GCA_013400915.1. Classification (NCBI taxonomy): domain Eukaryota; kingdom Metazoa; phylum Chordata; class Aves; order Passeriformes; family Pardalotidae; genus Pardalotus; species Pardalotus punctatus. The sequence continues at coordinate 107,030 of VZTX01021311.1, read as the reverse complement.
GAGGAAGATGTTTTTTGGCACCAGCTTGGGCAAACACCTCGGTCCAGCACAGGCCTGTAACGTGCTCAGCCACAAGCGTGTGCCTAAGTCCTGCTTGGCACGTGCTGGAAGTGCTTTCCTGAGCCCAGGCCTTGAGTTTTAACCTCCTAAAAAATCTTGGCAACCCATGAAATGTGCTTAAAGACCAAAAAATGAAAAACACGTCGTCGCTGGCAAGAACCTTTTGGTTTTGAGGGATGTTCGTTTTATGGGTCAAAGACATATGGGAAGAATTCATACATTTCCCAAATAACAACACACAGCGTTGGGAACAGTTTAATCTGAAAGAGCACCATGGGGCTGGGTCATTCTTGAATTTTGGATGCTAAACCTGGCTGGGAGAGGGTGCCAGCTCACTGAGAATGGATGTGACCTGATGGATCACCAAAGGAGATCCAGGGGATTCGCCTTGGACCTACAGGTGCTCCAACCCCGTGACAGCCAGCACAGATGGGGTTTGGGAAGGAGCCCGTCAGAGCTCCGTGCTTCACTCTGCAGGACAATGGGAACATCCCAGCCAGCAGGACTTGGCTTGGGATTTTGACTGTCCAAAGGAAACCCCAGGCTTGTGGTCCGTTATCCCCCCTGCTCATCATTTGGCTCAGATTCAGCTCCAGGCTGTGCAAGGCATGGAAAAATGACATGAAGGAACTTGATTGCACTTGATCCGCTGTGTCAGCTGACCCCAGACTGGCAGGGCCCCGTGGACCCTTTATTTCATCCCAGGCTGGGGTTGCTCCACAGTTTTGCAAGAGAGTTGGAGGTTGGGGACTCTGTGACTTCCAGGAGAGGATGCAAGCCCAGAGTGGAGAAACCACCCTCTGCCACAGGCCAAAATCCAAAGCCTGGTTCTCCTCCAGGTTCAAGAGTGTGTTTGTGTTGGTCGACCAGGCAGTCCTGGGGATCCTGGAGGGGATGACACATCCTTGGCTTGTGTTCCAGCCCTGTTTCGAGCAGGAAAGCAGAGTAAGGTACAGTGGTTTCAGCTTCTGGGCCTTCGGTAGAGATCTAAATCTCAACCACTGCTGCTTTCCTTAGGGAAAATTCCCTCTGGAGGTCTGCTGTGGCACCAGGAAATGCTGTAGGGTAGGAATGGTGCAGGTGGTGCATCCTGCTGCTGGTTTTTTTTTTTATTTATTCACCTGCTGGAGGAAGCAGCACTTAAGCCCACTGGTATCTCTAGGAGGGAACCTGGCTTAGACCCTGATTTGGACAATGCCATATTTGTTCTTTTCCCATCATTCTGCCTCCCACATCTCCTCCTCCTCCTCTTCATTGCAGCTGCATCCACACGATGGCACCAGCCCCCAGGCGCTGTCCTTAGCGCTGAGCACGGATGGGGAGGTGGGGATGACCCAGCGTGGGGGGAAATTTTCTTTGACAGCAATCCAAGAGGGCTGGGAAAGCAGAGCCAAAGCAGCCCTGGCCAGGCTGATGCAGGAAGGTCCCCAAATGGTTTGGGTTTGGGTGGGAAGGGACCTTAAAGTCCATCTCATTCCACCCCTGCCATGTGGGCAGGGACACCTCCCACTATCCCAGGCTGCTCCAAGCCCTGTTTCAACTTGAACTTGAACATGAACTCGCAGCTCAGAAGTCACCCACTGGCAGGATCTGAGCACCCAAACCTCTTAATCTGCTTTGCCCAAATCACCGAATTCCTTCCCCATGCCAGCTGAGCTCTGAAACTTCCGCGGAAAGGGGAAGGCAGAGCGCTGAGAATCACTGCTGGAAAAGTTGAAAGAAGAAATTGCAGGATTGGTAAAGCGATATTCTTGTAGTCTCAGAGATGTCCACAGCAACAGAGGGCTCCAGGATATGTGGTTTCCCAAGGAGGAGCACAGATGATGTTTTGCACTTTGTCTTGTGGATTTTGGGTTGCTCTTTTCTAGGCCATGAATGAGTGCAGGCAGCCAGCCTGGGAGCCAGCTGCATCTCCTGCTTTTTTCCCTTGTTTTATCTCCAAAGTAAAGCAAGCACGTGTGTTTGGGACAGTGGGGCTTGGCTTTGCACTTCCCAGCCCCTGGCAGGTCACACAGGGTGGCACACGAACACAGGTGGCAGAGCCATTAAAACCAGGCAGTGGGACCAAGAGACAACAGTGGGGTTCCCCATCTCTGCCACCTTTATTTTTCTAACACTGGTGAGCTGAGGCATGGGGCAGAATCCTGACCAAAGCATCCCAAAAATCCTGGGATTCTGGGTAAGAAGGAACTGGTTTTGGGGAATGAAATACCCCTCTTGGTGGTGGGGGGAAGTCACCTCGGTGGTACAAAATGAAAAATTAAGAGCCAAGCCCTTTGAGGAGGAAAGCGGAGGAGGCGCGAGTTTTGTTTAGAAGTGAAATCATCGGCTCCGAGCCTGACCTTTGGCCCCCCCTGACCCCAGCACTAGCGGAGGGAGCAGGGTCTGGCTGTACAAACGTGTCACAGCACGGGGCTCAGGGGGCTGGGGTCTGCTCTGTGCCAGAGGCAGCTGCTCCCAGCCCGGGCTGGCCCGTGGTGCTGGGGCTGGACTCGCCCATCCTGGCAGGGCTGGGGGTGGGTCCTGCAGCCCCCTCTCCGACCTGAGCTTTGTCTCCATGTTCCGCTCGTTCAGTTTAGTCGTGGAGTGTGTGGGGTGAGGGCTCTGCAGATCTGGTGGGCATTTTGAGGAATGTCGAGGAGTTTGTCCAGGGAAGCGTCCCAGGCTCGGCTGGACAGGGCTTGGAGCAACCTGGCCATGGCAGGAGTGTGGGATGAGATTGGCTTTAAGGTCCCTCCTCACCTAAATGGTGCTGTGACTCTGTGAATTTCTAGCAGAAAAGAGCAGCTTGTGATAACATGAAATACCTTCTCACAAACACTCTGCTCCTGCAGTGCTTGCAACAAAAAATTTTGTCCTCGTTGATTTCAATTTTAATGAAGCACTAACAGACATGGCTGTACCAAGGCACTGCTGAAGTCCCAGTGCAGGGGGCAGAGTTTAGCAGGAACAAAATGATCACCCGACATATGGATATATGGAAAATGGGCTGGAGCGTGTAGGAGCCGCCCGTCTCCACCCTGTGTGGCCTGGAAGAGGCAGGTCTTTGCTTCCCTTCCTGTCTGTACTTCGTGCTAATCCACTTCTTCCTCTGCCCCTCTCCCTTCCTTCACACTCCTGCTTCCTTTTCTTGTGGTGTGACTCCAGGAGGGACAAACCTCACCCCACCTCAGCCCTTAGGTGAGAAGGCTTGTGGCTCGAGATTTGATGGATATTAATTTTTCTGTTGGACAGGGCTTGGACCAGTCTGGGATAGTGGAAGCTGCCCCTGCCCACAACAGGGTGTGGAACGAGATGAGCTCCGAGGTCACTTCCAACCCAAACCATTCCATGATTTCTTGGTAAGAAGATCTGTGCCATGGAGGTCCCTGCCCAGCATTCTGGGTCCATCACCCCACCAGGATTGCTTGGATGGATATTCCCCACCACCTGAGCTGCTGTCCCGTGTGTCACCGGTGCCAGCTGCTCCCTGGCCCAGATCCTGCTGAATTCCCACCCGATCACTAATTTGGGAAAGCAAGCCACCATCTAGCAGGGCCCCTCTTGAAACAGGTTTTCTGCAGTAAGGGATGTTAGGAAATTCCATTATGGATCTCCTGGCCATGTGCGAAGCAGGAATGTTTTTTTTCAAAGAAGTGCCCAGACAGCTCGGAAGACGTGATGAACTGCAAACGACCCACAGAGCCCATTGTTCCTAGGAGCTGGTGAAAAAGCCACAGCGGCCAGGCAGGGATGTCACACCCGAGTGGAAAACAATGATGCTTGAAGTGGTGGCATGAAGCTGGGGAGGGAGACAGTCCCCTTCCGGAGCGTAGAGCGGGAAGAACACGCCGGTGACAATGAGGAAAACCCAGAGTGAGCCACGCACGGCCCCATCCTCAAAGTGCCTTTGCATGGGAGCAAATCCACTGGTGAGCCGCAGCCCTCAACTGGAAGCACATGCTCCGGCCGTTTCCATCATCTGGGCTGGAGCGGGGATAAGGGAGGAGAACCCTTTTGTAAGTGTTGGCTGGGGGAAATATGAGTTATCTGCAAGAAATGAATCATGTTTCAGCAAATGCTTCCTGCAGAAATATTTTTCTCACAGCCTTTGTTCGGGGTTTTGGCAGATCTGGAGTTGCTGGCGTTAGCAAAAGTCGTGCCTCCCGCCCACTGTTCCTGGGGCTGGAATAGGAAATAAGGAATAAAGGCAGAGGGGACGTGGAAGGCTAAATCCGTCACCACTCCTGCTCTGCAGTGCAGCAGGATATGCAGCTTAGGGGAGAATTTCAAAGGAGATCCCCGGATAAAGTCCAGGAGAGCTGAGTGCTTGGCTGCTCTTGCAAAGGTACCTGTGCTGGGCAGTCAGCTTGGAATTCTGACACTTGGATAAATCCCTGTCAGGTGCTGAGGCTTGTTGGAAACCAGCCCTTAGTTCCTCCTTCCTTTCCTGAAAACCAGCATTTTGGGAGGGGGAAAGGGCAATATCTCCCATTCCTACGTGTGTTTAACCCCAGAAAAGGAAAAGAAAATGTAAGACAAAGCCATGTTTTGATGGCAAATCAATCCTCAGCTCCTTGTTTCCTTCTCCAAAGGCTTTGACGAGGATCCCGTCTGCCTTCTCACCAATCACAAACATCGCTCTGTGTCACAGCTCGGGAGGGGAGGGAGGAAAAAAGTCCATCTTGGTTCTGGAGAACTTCAAGGATTTTTCTTCACAGTGCTAAGGAATTTTTCCTTGGAAGGCAATTCCATTCCTGGGCCTGGTAGGCTCCCTGATCATTTTAAAATAGACCCCTGCGGGGAATAAGGCCTTTAAAAGCTCCATTTGCTCCCAGTCATTTTACACAGTAACTCAAGCTGAAGTGAAGGATCTTTATTTAAATATGAATTAAACCCCAACCTTCCCCTTTACGGCATTATTTTCCTTTGAGGTTTACTTTGATATTATTTCAAAGTCTTGAAGCTAACAAAACGCTGGCCCATATTTAAAGTGACAGGAGAGTTCTGGAAAAAGATTTAGGAGGCAACTAAAGTCTTTCAGTGCAGGGCTCTGAAACAGGACAGGAAATCATAAAAGGGCTGAGTGCACTTTACCATGCTCCAAACAAATTCTGAGACTACAAAGGGTGGAGGGAATGGCATCGAAACCAGAAAAAGCATCAAGATGCAGCTAAAAAAACTGGAATTATTCCATTAAAACACAGGCAAAATGCTGGTAATAATGGAATCGCTGAGCCATGGAATGGTTTGGGTTGGGAGGGTTGTTAAAGATCATCCCATCCCACCCCTGCCATGAGCAGGGACACCTCCCACTATCCCAGGTTGCTCCAAGCCCCATCCAACCTGGCCTTGGGCACTTCCAGGGATCCAGGGGCAGCCCCAGCTTCTCTGTGCCAGGGCCTCAATCTGTGGTGTTTGCTTCTTCTTGGGGTTCAGGTGAGCAGTTTATCCCCAGCTTTGGTGCTGCAAGAGTGAGGAAGGTTTAAAGGTGAGACATAAATCGGTGATTTTTGGTGTACAGCAAAGAGAACATGAGAGTGTAAAGGGTGGGCTGTGGAGGAGGGTTTCCTGCTGGGATTGAGCTCTCCTTTTGCTTTCTGTTGTTTCCAAGCCATCCATCTGCTCCTGGAGCAGCTGCTGGGAGAGGTTTTGTCTGCCTGAAGAGCCACAGAATCCTTTAGGCTGGAAAAGCCCTCTAAGACCAGAGTCCAAGCATTCCCCCAGCTCTGCCGAGGCACCACCAACCCCTGTCCTCGAGCACCACATCCAAGCAGGTTTTAAATCCCTCCAGGACTGGTGAGTTGCTTTCTCATCACTTCTGATTTCAGATTTTATCTCTCTGCCTAGCCCTGATTCAGGTCCCCTTGTCTCTGAGCTTCACAACAGCAGGAAACTGAGGATTTATCCTTGTCCTGACCATCCAGCTGCACGTGGGTCCTCCCTTGGCTCTCAGGCTCCCTCCTCTCCCAGGTTTGTGTGGGATGCAGGTTTCCCGAGCCAAGATCTCAGGGCTGAGATGACACTGACCTCTCTTTGCCGTCACCCCTCGAGGGGAGGCTGGATTTGCCAGCCCACAAATGGTGCCTGGGTGGTCCCAGCCGAACCAGCATTTCCAAGTTTACAAGGATCCCTGGGAAAAATTGTCAGCGCTCCCCGCTTTCCCCATCCCTCCTTGCTGTCAGCACTCCTCGGTTTTGTGAAAACGGGGTGGCCTTGGGGGAAGCCAGGGAGAACAGAGATCCCAAGGGATGAGACTGGGGGGTTGGATTTGTTTGGGTTTTTTTTATAGTTATTATTTTTTCATGTGGACTTTGGCTGAAAATGCAAAAAGCCTTTCTTTCCCCCTTTTGAAAATGGATGGGTTGGAGGTGTTTAGCTGAGCTGGGATTGAGTAAAAATTTATTTAAAAAAACCCCAAATCAGTGCATTTTACATCCTCACCTCAGTGCTTGGCTTCTTTGCAGTGAATATTTCGCTTTGTGGTTTGCTGGAATAGTTTGTGCTGGTGTTTTTTGTTGGTTTTTTTTGGTTTTGTTTTGGTTTTTTTTTTTTTTTTTGTTTTTTTTTGGTTTTTTTTTGTTTTTTTTTGGTTTTTTTTTGTTTTTTTTTGGTTTTTTTTTGTTTTTTTTTGGTTTTTTTTTGTTTTTTTTTGGGTTTTTTTTTTTTTTTTTGCTGTTGTTGTTGTTGTTGTTTTTTGGGAGTTTTTTTAGCCTTTCATGTGCACACAGACCAAGCAGTGCCGGACCAATATTTAACCAGGCTCTACATGTGTGTGTGCTGCTATGAAGGAGCAATCCCATTGTTGGGACCTATCTGATCCTGCTGCATTTAGGGATTTCTTGGTTTCATCCCCTTCTACACAAGAGACCCTGTCCCCATCCCCTCATCTCTTACAGGGCGTTGTGGGATCAGACAGGGCTGGGGTTGGGAAGGATAAATTCAATCACCTTGGGAATTAAGGGTGATCAATGCCATTGGAAAAGACTCCTCATGAGAAAGAAAACAGAATTATATCCACGTGGTGCCCATGAGGACACAGCTGCCGTTTTGGGTCTGGGTTTCCTGGCCGCCCAGCTCACGCCAGATGAGCCCCAACCCCAGGAAAAGCCTTTCCAACATCTCATGGAATTGTCTGCCTCTCTATTCACAGAGTCAGGTGTGTTTTCTGTTAAAAATCTGTCACCCAGAGAGTTCACAGCTCCCAAACTGTCAGGACTTTTTGGAGCATTTCATGGCCTCATTTCTCCCCTCGGGAACCAAATCCACCCATCCGAACCCCATGGCACGGCTCTTTCCTGACCGCTTGAACCTTTTCTCCCTAAAAGAAAAATGTTGTATCCCGATTTCAGGCTCAAAATTTACCTCTCCAAGGCCATCCATCCACAGCAGCCTTGGCCAAACCCCAGAATTCATGGAAGAGGTTCCGAAGGTTGCTTGTGAGCATTGATTTTTCACTTGGAGTTGCAAGGTGAGGTCAAATGCTTTGATTTGCTGTGACAGGTCCTTAAATCTGTGATTTTGGAGCATGGAGGGAGTAGCCCTGACCCTCTGTAGCGGTGGGGAAGGCACAGGGCAGCTGTGCTGGCACATCTCCGTGCCTTGGGAAAATCCAACCATCATCTCCTGCTCCTGAGCACCTCATGGCAGAGCAGAGCAGCACAGCAGGCTCCCTGACAAACCCTCAGAAAACCTGGATTTGGATGCCGGTGCCTGTGCTCGGAAAAATGTCACTTCTTGTGGCAAAAACACAACCCGGAGCACCGTTAGAGATTCCCAAAATTGCAGTAGCTAATGCAAAAACATCCATTCCTTGGAGGGGGGAAATCATTCCGTGTGCTCCATGGCCTGACATCCGTTAAATTCACCTTCTCAAATGGTATTTTTGGCTCTGCTGGTGCCCAGGGCCCAGGCTGAGATGCCATTTGCTTTTAAGCAAGAGCTTCTAATGGATGTGATGGATTTTCCTCCACGCAACCGGTTTAAAATAAACACTTGACATTGGGGCTCGGAAACCTATCAGAGAATTAATGTATCTGATACACACGGGGGAGTCGTGATTTGGCATCTTAAAATGTTTTCCCCCAAAGCTGGTTTGGATGGAATGACATGATTTATTTTTTAATGGCCCTAGACACGACAGCAGTGACTTTTTTTGGGTTTGGTTTTTTTTTTTCCTTCCCAGAGTTGATGGGGGTAATTTAGCATCGTGTTTCCAGATCCTGGCCTGGTGGAAGATGTCCCTGCCCATGGCGAGGGTTGGATTTTAAGGTTCATTCCAATCCAAATCATCCTGCGGACATCAGCCCGGCCAAGTGATGCTCACACCCTCTGCACCCCATCACTCACTCCCTGGGAAAGAGATTTTAGCCAAATTTCTGAGTGTTAAAGCATTGTGGGGCACAAGGAAGAATCTCAGCCTCTGCTCGGGGCGGTGGAGTCATGAATATAAATCTCAAACCCCCAGTAGCTGCACGACATCTTTATTTTTATTGGCAAGAGAAGCAGTATACACAGCGACATTGCAGTCTCTTAGCTCGTTAAAAATATCTCAATAAATAAAACAAATAAGCAACATATACACTGGAACAGAAAATGAAAACAAAAAAAATTAAAAATAAAATTTAAAAAAAAAAAAGGGGAGGGTGGGGGATGAGCGGTAGCAAATCATGGAGCAATAAGGGAGAGGAGGCAGAGTGTGGAGGGCAGTCTGTAATCCAGGCTGTACTTGAAACAAATCATGCAGGGAGCTGGGGGTGTGGTGGGTTTTTTTCCTTCTTTTCCTATTTTTTCTGAGAGCCTTGGTCCAGTTTTGCCATGACTGTACAAGAAATCAGGTTTGGAATTAAAAAAAAAAAAAAAAAGACAGTTAAGGGGAAGTAAAACTCAAACCCAAAGATGCCTCATAAATGTGTTCCTGAATTAAGACCTTTTCTCAGAAGAAAAATAAAAATAAAAAATTAGCGATAAAACACCAAACGCACAGACAGACAGACAGACACAAAATCCCAACAACAATGAACAATCAGGAATGTTGCTTCTCCTTCTCTCTTTGGTCAGTCGTTCTGGGGAGAGATGTTGCAAACTTTCAGCCCCTTCTCTCTTCGGTGCTGTTTTTTTTTTTTTTTTCTGCTCAGTCTAAAATGCTCCGCGAGAGTTCAGAGCGAGGGAGGTCAAGAGGGGTCTTTTGGACCAGTTTACTTGAGGTTTTTAAGGTTTCAGAAGCTACAAACTTGGATAAATCCCAATTCCACTTCAGTTGCAGACACTGGACAGTCTGGAGAGAAAAAAAAAAAAAAAGAGAAGAAAAATAAATACATGGAATCCTGGACATCTTTCTGAGATAGGTTGTGTGGGAAGGGCCTTTCCCCTACAAATCCAGGCTGTGGATCGTATCCACGTGTTGAATCCTGTCCCTGGTTTCAGCAGTGTGGAGTTAATCCAGGCACTGGGCAAGATCCAAAGTGCCAGGAGCATCCCTGGAGGAAGTGGAATTACGATTCCTTTGACTTTTGGATCTACAGCCTGAATTCAGAGTCTGGTAAGTCACAGCCTGGTTTGCCCTGGACTTCCAAATGGCGAACCCATAGGCAGGAGCACTGCATCCATCAAAACATCACGGGATCATGGAATGCTTACAGCTGGAGGGGCCTTAAAGCTCATCTCATTTCCACCTCCCACTAGACCAGGTTGCTCCAGCCTGGCCCTGGACACTTCCAAGAACAGGGAAAATGCTGTGGGACAAACTCCATGACCCAGCAGTGCCCAGTCCCGCTCGGGGCAGGGGTGGCTTTGCCGGCCAGCCGCTGTTCCTGCCTTCAGCAAAGCCACCTCAGCTCAGATATCAAAAAGCAGATATAATTATTTCCTCCCACTGAGGAAAGCTTCCATTTAGCTGATTTCCTTTCCTTTCCCTCTCCAAGTTATTAATTATCTAATTACAACCACATTCTGCAGACGAGCCTGGGGACTTGTCAGGCTGCCCAGGACCACTTAGGAAAGCTCCACCTTTGCCGGTGGTTTGGGGATGCCCACGTCTGACAGACGACAGGCTGAACCTTTCCCTGTCCAGGGAGGGCTCCAGGAAAGGAAAATAAAGTACAGAGAGGAGGAAGATACCACGGAGCAATTTTCTGATTTTTTAAAAATTATTTTTTCCAGCAAGCAGAAGAAGGGGCGGAGGATGGCCACCGCCAGCTACACAAGGTTTTGCTGTGAATTCTGCTGAATGTGGCAGACATGAAAACAAGGTAAAACCAGATAAAAAGCTGGTCTGTTTCCAGGGATTTTTTAAAATCCCACCCAAGACTGGAGAGCTCAGCACAAAGCTGCTCCCAGGGCAGAGCTGATGTCTTTGACCCTGGCTCAGACCCCCTGCTCTGGCTGCTGCTGCCCTGAGGCATCTCGGTCCCATCTGGTTCTTGCTGGTTTCCAGCTCCAACTGGAAGAGAAATGGGAATTGCACAGCAGTTTGGTGCTGACGGGGTGTTTTGGCTCCCCTGTTACAGCGGGGTGATGGTGATGGTCTTCCCCGTGCTCTTTCCTTCTCTGGAGGAAGGAAAGGCTGTGGAGGCTGCCCTTGGCTCCAGTCCCACACCTTCCACCACACCAGGCTGCTCAGAGCCCCATCCAAGCTGGCCTTGCACACTGCCAGGGATGGGAACTGCTTTCTCCTGGGAGTTTCAAGCACTTCTCAAGGATTTCCAAGCGTTTCCCTTACCCTAACACAGAATACAGCTGTGATGCACTGCTACAGCGCAGACCCAGTGCAGCTCCCTCTAACTGATCCATTTTTTCCTTCTCCAGAAGCATTTCCCAGCCCCATCAGGAGCATTCCCCAGCCCAGCATGGAAATCACAGGAGCAGAGAGCTGCTGGCCTGATGGAAGGTGGCAGCAAGAGCACGGCCCCGGTTGCAGGAAATTTCGCAACAGGTCCCCCAGGCCTTTGCTTATATAGGATTGGGGTGGGTTTGGTTACAAAGGGATTGAAACAATTTCCATGACATGGCCAGGAGTGCAAATGAAATGTGAAATGCAGGAAAACTGTTGGAGTTTGTTTGGTTTTTGGTTTTGGTGGGTTTTGCTGTTTTGTTTTGTTGTTTTTTTTTAAAGGTAGCTTTTCCAACTCTTTTTAAAGCTGAAGATGTAGAAAAAAGGCTCTGCCCCCCAGGGCCCAGCCTCTCTCTCCCTCTGTGTGGGCTTCTGCCAGCCTGAATCGCAAACACGGGGCAGGAAGGTGGGACAGAGCAAACACGTCAAGCTGAGGAAAATGTGGCGTTCATAGAATCCCAGGATGGTTTGGGTTGGGAGGGATCTTAAACCTCATCCCATCCCACCCCTGCCATGGCAGGGACACCTCCCACTGTCCCAGGCTGCTCCAAGCCCCAATGTCCAACCTGGTCTTGGACACTTCCAGGGATCCAGGGGCAGCCCCAGCTGCTCTGGGCACCCTGTGCCAGGGCCTCCCACCCTCAGAGTGAGAAATTCCTTCCTCGCTAAATCTCTCCTCTTTTTATTAAAAAAAATTATTCAGGAATAGCCCCACCGGTGGCTTCAAGCAATGCTGGGTTACAGCACAAAAGGCGACGCTCCTGCTTTAGAAAATCACTAAAATCTTTCATTCTGTGCAGAGCGGCAGCTGCCCTTAATATTTTTTTTTAATCCTCCTCTCCCCACACCTCTGTGATCCAGCTCCATCCCAGGTTTCCCACCCAACGGCATGGCCAGTAGGACCTCTGTGGCAGCTGGAAGTGCAGAGGTCTGGGACACCCTGGAGGCTCTTTCTGGGGACACAAAATCACCAAATCTGACACAGGTTGTCCTCGCCACAGGCAGGGTCCCCACTCTGGGAATGACTCCTTTAAAAAGCCACATGGCACGGATCAATCAGAGTATCCATGGTCAGGTTTGGACACTCTGCCTTCCAGCGTTCCCAAGGGGTTCGATCCACTCAAAAACCCGCAGGAATCATCCCGTTTCAGCCCCCCTGGCAAAAACCCAGCTAAAACACGTGGAGAGCTTCAGCTGGATCCGTCAGGTGGGATGATGGAAACTCGGGGCTCTGCTGGGTTTGAGGATGGGAAAACTCTCTCTCCGTGTGCTTTGTCCCTGGTTTTGCATGGTTTAATGTATGCCCAGGTATTTTTAGAGCAAAGCTGAAGGAAGAAGGGCAGTGCTGGCCGGTGGATTGCCTAGATAAAGCTACACTCGCTAAAGGGATGTTCCCAAATTATTTTATGGAGTTGCCAGCTGTCCCTGGAGCTAAAATTGGTGATAGTGTGTATTTCATAGAGTGGTTTGGGCTGGAAGGGACCTTAAAGATCATCTCATTCCACCCCTGCCATGGGCAGGGACAACTTCCACTATTCCAGGTTGCTCAGAGCCCTGTCCAACCTGGCCTTTTTAAAATTCAAATTGCTGAAATCTGTTTAAATTTAAGCTTGTTAAATTTAAATATAAAACTGTTTCAATTTAAGCCTGTCCTCATTTAAATGTAAAACCTTCTCATGGTTTGGATGGTGCAAAAAAATGCACCTTCAAACAGCAGAATTCCCTCCATTTTTTTGGGGTGTTTCACACCATGAAAGGCTCAATCCAGCAGAATTCCCTTGATTTTTGGGGTCCTCATGGTCCTAAAGCGGACCCCTCCATGAGCCAGCAAAGGAGGCAGCCCTGGAAAAGGCAGCAGGGCCAGGCTGCAAGGCTTCAGAGGGGAGGAAGCAGTGGAGAAAGGAATTCAGATAATTGTGTCCATGCAAGGGGGTGGAGAGAGGGCCAAAATCAGATCTAATGCCGCGGGTATGGACAGACTGAAACCAGATACCCTGGCTCGGGCTCTTTCTGCCTTTGCTGGTATGAACCCTTATCAACCATCCGCTCTTGAAGTCTCCCAGATGAAGGGGAAGCCACAATTATGTGCATCTTACAGCTGGGAAACCATTTCAAAACATCTCCCTGGCCGAGGTTCATTGCTGAGCCGAGGGGCCCCCCTCGGACCCTTCCTCTCTCCGATTCACCCCAGGCTTTTCAGAGCCTGCTGGATTTATCTGCCCGTGGCTGGCTGGAGGTAAAACATGCTCCCTGTGTTCTGCAGCTCCCCAGGTTGTTATCAGGGGCAGAACAGGCAGCTGGATGGGGATGTGGCAGAAGGAAATGGGGTTTAAGCCTCTTCTCCTCCCTCCGAGGCTGTTTCTCCCTCTCTGGACCCTGCTGGGCATCGCTGAGGAAGGTCCGTGGGGGCACCTCGCTGTCTGGGGAAAACTGAAGAGCCTGAGAAGAGGATGCCACAAGAAGCCGAGGGGAGAGCCCTGGTCCCTCCTGCCGGGCTCTGCTCCCAGCCATTGGAGCAGGATGGAGCACGGCCACGAGGCTGGGGACTGGACAAAAAGCTCCAGTTGTGAGTGCTCCTCTCATGTATTGACAGAAATGACTCGGTTTAAATATTTTTTTCTCTCCCCTCACACTGCTGCAAGAAGAGTTGTTGGTGTCCACAGAATCCCAGACTGGGTTGGGCTGGAAAGTGCCTTAAAGCCCATCCCATTCCACCCCTGCCACGGGCAGGGACATTTCCCACTGTCCTGGGTTAACTCCGAGCCCCGTCCGACCTGGCCTGGAAAGGAATGAACCCCTCGAGGAGAGAGGGATGCTCACCAGGGAGAGAAATTCAGCGGCTGCTACCTGTGGGCTCGACAACTTGCCATGGAAAAACTTTCCCTTTACAGCCCCAAACACCTAAAAAAAGCCCCAATTCTTCACTATTTCAGGCTTTAGCCCAGCTAAAATCAGTCTCCCTGGGCCAGGCTCACTGCAGGGAGAAGGGAACCCTGAACAATGAAGCATTTTGCTACTGGGATGCTCAGAGCCGCTGGGCGATGTCCTCCTTCCCTGCAGCAAAATTTGGGCACTCGGGAATGTTTGCCCCGAGGTGCCGTGTCCATCCCTCACCAGAAAATTAAAACAAATATAAAAACAGCTTCAAACCAACAGAAAAAAAAAAAAACAACTCTTTAAACAGGAAGGACCCCCCCTTGCCAAAGGCACATTTCTCCCAGTCTTGGACTCCTCTGCAGGCTGAGCTGGGCTGGTGGCAGCTGGAGGAGGAGGAGGAGGCAGGTTTGTGGGAGCCCCTTGTTAAAATCTTGGCAGCACATCACTGGAATGGCAGTGGAAGCCGCTAATGAGCAGTCGGAGCGGGGAAAGGCAGAGCTGCTCCGGTGTCGGGAAGAACCCGCGGCTCTGCCCGGCTGCCGGGGTGGCTGGGAGGGACCAGCACCGGGGACACCCCCGGGAATCAGGGAAGGAGCGTGGAGCTGGTACAGGTGGTCCATCCGCTTCTGCTGAGATGCTCACCACGACAGATGCCACCCTGCACAGACACGCTAAGGGGGAATTTAATTTAGGACAAAGCTGGCACTCACTGGGATCACTGGGACATGTCCCCGTGTGCCTCTGCAGGGATAAACACAACTGAGATACGAACCGGGCACCCTTCTGCCTCCACCTCGTGTTGGGAGAACAGATGTTATTGGCCGAAGGGAAACCTTTCCTCCTCCCCCTCGGCGTTCTTGCCAAAATCATATAAATTCTAGGAAAAACACCTTCTCTAAAAATAAATATATACATCTGTGGCTTTCTTCTTTTTCCAAGGGAACTTTGTCAGGCTGGCTCGCTCGGCTCTCTCTGCTCTCACAGTTTTCCTGTGTGCAGGTCCCCAACCTCAGGAGCAGCAGCATGGATTTTTCTGGATGAGATTTTCCTATCTGTTTCCCCAGTTTACCTGTCCTTGCATAGATTAAATATTTTGGGAGCAAGTCAGGCTGTATCTGTGGCTGAGCACAAGGAGGAACAGCCTCAGTTTTTTTACCTCAGTGCAGCACAAAGGCTCTGTAGTAACCTCTACTCCTAGGAGTAAATCAGGGAAAGGATGATAACCATCCATTATGACTGACTCACTTGTGTGGATTAATGCCAGTGGAATTAATAACAACAAAACCCCCCTGTTTTAAAAGCATCTAGGGCTTAAACTCCTTATTTTAAATAAAATAATAATGGAAAAAACAAACAACAACCAAAAAAAAAAATGGGGCCACCCACTAAAAAGCAGAGACATAAAATCCATGGAATTCTGGGGGCTTCTGGGAACAATCCATAGGACAGGTAGGATTGCCCCAGGAACTCGGGGTGCTTTTTCATGTCCCTGACAAATAGCAGCTGAGACACCTGCGGGCCAGATGTGCACAGCTGTACGTGTGCCGCTGCCCATCAATCCTCGGATTACATCCCGCTCCAGATGCCGGCCCTCACAAACACAGCTCGGAAGGCCGGGCTGGAGCGAGGGAACTGCGAGCCCAGGCATTTCCCTCTTCCCAGCGGAGCTGCCGAGGCTCCTCCACACGCAAAGCTGAGCCCTCAGAGCCCCCCTGGCCTGCACGATGCAAACTGAGGGGGAGACCCTCAGGGGAAAGCTGGGGAGGGACCCTGGCATCTTACAGTCGGGAATTTTTAATGCCCTGCACGAGTGACCTGGTGGGGTAGGGCCCCCCTGCTCTGTGTTTCAGACCCCAAAGCCCATCAGCACCCAGCTGGGAACTGGTGTGTTCTGGTGGCGTGGTTTCACCATTCCTCTGTGGGCACACAGAGGATTTTAAAAGATTTTAAAATTTTAAGGATTTGTAAAGGATTTTAGTTTTCAGTGGACTCATTCCCTGCAAAGAGTATGGCACTTGTGCCTACAACTCTGGGGAGCAAAATCGTGCCTGTCCTGAGTTAGCCTTGCTGAAAAAAGACCCTTTTCCTTGGCATTTGGAATAGGAAGAAAATCTTTCCCTTTGCTGCACGAAGCTGTGCTTGTTCCTCAAAATTGCCAGAGATGCTGGGGCAGCTTCCCTGAGACACGGAGGGATTAAATCCTGTTTTTACACTTACGGATCCCTGCAGAGCACCACTGAAAGCCCGCAGAGGGAAGAAGCCAGGAAAGTTCCCCATCTCCTCACCCGGTGCGCTCAATGCCCAGGTTTTGGACTCCCATCCCAGGTGACATTCCCAGATCTTTGCAGAAGAACGGGTGCTACTCCAGCATCTTCCCCCCAGTCTAAGGCACACCCTGAGGGTCCCTGAATTCCTCAGTCCCAATTCCCTGGCCCTGTCTTCAGTGTTTCCCACATGGCAGGTGCTGTTCCTTGCTCCTTGATAACCACCCAGGCTCCGAGTAACGGAGGTGATTCAGCCCCGGGACTTTGGGAAGGGATTGTACCCGGCCAGGTCTCCATCTGGGATTAATCAGCACGGCTTCCTTGAAGTCAAGGGGCCAAATTCTCACTTGGAATAAACCGGCTTAACCCTGCTGCAGTCAATAAAGCCCCTCTGATCTTTTTTTTTATGGCAAGAATCGCTCAACTCTTTAAAATACCTGGGGTTAGAGGTGTTGCCCTCGTGCAGGGGGAGTTGTATTTTTATATGACAAACAATCCTGCTGGGGGAAGGAGTTCTTGGCATGGCATGAGGCACTCTGGAGCTTGTGGGGCTGGGTCAGGCTTTGGGATTGGCGGTTTTGTCACCCTGGGAATGGTGACAGTGACTTGGAATTTGAATAGGTGTGATAGGCCTGGCTTGCTCTGCATTCCTTATCTCCTGCTGCCCCGGGGCTCTTTCCCTCCCTTTTCCTTGGCCTGGCAGCTCCATCAGCACGGCACAAGCCTGGCAAAAGCCACCCTGGATCCCACATCCCTCCGGGGTCCCCCATTTCTTCCAGCCTTTAGTGCAAGTACCACAGAGCACAATCATTTCCCTAAACTTTGCAGCTGCTGCCTTCTATGCAGACGGCATTGCCCGTGCTTAGAATCACAGAATATCCCGTTTGAACCAGGTTTAAAACCCTCAAACCCGGCTTCCTAAGCCAAGCCCTCTAGATTTCAGCCTCAGCCCTTTAAGGCAATGAGCCCGTTCCCTGCCCTGGTGTTTATAACCAGCTCTACTCCTCTCTTTTATCTTCCTCCTCCTCTCCTTGCCAGCCTCTTCCCAAGGCTGCCTCTACTTCCTGGGGGTGCCCAGTGCCTTGGGGTGTCCTGTGCAGGGCCAGGAGTTGGACTCGATGATCCTTGTGGGTCCCTTCCAGCTCTGGAGATTTCCTGGGCACAGCTCTGCATGAGGGAATTTGCAGGACCAGGTAAGGCTGCTGCTGAGGCTCGGAGGTGTTTGGGAGCGTGCAGAGGGCTGATTTTTGTTGTTGTTTAGTCAGAATATGCTGCACTTCAGCGTGCTTTTGTCTGTTTTCCTCCCGGCCTCTTGGCTGGCTCAGACTGAACGAGTGGTTTAATGTTGTTTTCCACCTCTGGTCGGGCACCTGGAGCTGTGGTGGCTCCTGGGTGGACAGGGCTTTCTGCAGGCAACAGCAGAGCGGCTGTGAATGTCCCTCGGGGCTGCAGGGATATTTTATCTTTGTTTCTGTGGGTTTGGATGCTGCCGTCCTCCTGCAGGAGCGCGGTCATTGCATCCCCCGGTCCCTGCCCAGACGCTGAGCATCCATGAATCATTTTCCCAAGACTCCCAGGAGCAGCATCACTGCCTCGAGCCCGGAGCGGGGCTGGCCAGCCGCTTTATGGGCTTCCCTGAAACTGCTCCGCGGGTCGTGCCGGGCAGGCAAACAACGGGACAGGGAGCCAGATCTTACTCACCACCTCCTTAAGCAACGTGTTTCCAGCCTGGATGCTGCCGGGAGCTTCCCACCCCACTGCTCTGCTCCAAGAGCCCCCACTCCCACCAAACAGCACCCTGAGGGGTTTAATTCCCACGTGAGATGTTTAATTTCCCGTCTAATATAATCTCTAGAATCTTGTATTATTCTGCTTGCTGTCTGCGCTGCTGCTTCGTGTTTCTTCCCTGTCAATAAATTACCCACTCCAGAGTTCTCATGGCACCTTTTCCTCACACTTCTGGGTTTTATGGCTTCACGGAGAGGTAAAACAAAGTTGACCAGTCCCTTGCTTCTGTTTTTCAAAGGGGAACAAAGAGTCTCACTGCCGCAAGTTCAAATTTTTGGAGGGAGAAGCGGGCAAAGATGGAATCTCTCTGCTCAAGGAGCAAACAAGCCGGCTTGCCTGTGTTTAGTGGAGAATTCAATCACATGTTTAATATTTAAATGCGTGCTGTTCGCCCCGCTGGCTGGGGTGGGATTTAGCACATGCTCTGCTGACTCAGAGCAGCCCAGCCAGCAACTCCCAGGAATATGATTTGTGTGCAGCACGCACTCAGCAGCCTAGGGAAAAAAAGCTCTGGAAAATCGGTTTCCACGGTCTTTTCTGGCCTGTCATGCTGCAGAAGGCAGATGTGTGTTTTCCTGTCTGCAGTTGTCAGGTTTTGGGGGTTTGGGTGATGAAAGGAACGGGTTAAGCGGCCGCTTTGTGGCGGATGAGCGCGGATGACTCAGCTCGACACCAGCTGGCTGCTCTTGTTTAGGTTTGCCAGCTGCAAAACCGGACTCGTTTGAACTCGGGCAGTGACCCCTGCGAGGTTCCCGCGGAGATAACAACCTGTGTCACCGCGGCACCGGTGCGATCCCCCAGCATCTGCTCCGTGCTCGGGCTCCGACAGGACCGGGATGGGCAGAGCGGGGTTCGCGATCCCCCAGCATCNTTTGGGTGATGAAAGGAACGGGTTAAGCGGCCGCTTTGTGGCGGATGAGCGCGGATGACTCAGCTCGACACCAGCTGGCTGCTCTTGTTTAGGTTTGCCAGCTGCAAAACCGGACTCGTTTGAACTCGGGCAGTGACCCCTGCGAGGTTCCCGCGGAGATAACACCCTGTGTCACCACGGCACCGATGCGATCCCCCAGCATCTGCTCCCAGCCCGGGCTCCGGCAGGACCGGGATGGGCAGAGCGGGGCTGGCGATCCCCCAGCATCTGCTCCCAGCCCGGGCTCCGGCAGGACCGGGGTGGGCAGAGCGGGGCTGGCGATCCCGGCACTCAGGGGATTGATGGACGTCGCTGCTGGGCTGCTCTGCTCGGGTTTGCAGCTCACGGAACGGTTCGGGTTGGAAGGGATGTTTATCTACCAACCCCTTGCAAGAGCAGGGACACCTTCCGCTAGACCAGGGTGTTCCAAGCCCCATCCAGCCCAGCCTGGGATGTTTCCAGAGGGGGTGGGAGTTGATGCGGAATGGCTTTTTTGCTCTATACAGCTGGGTTTTACATATGGTTTATGTTCGCAGTACAGCAAAACTCTTCTTGAGGTGTTTTACTCTGCAGGTGAAATCTGCTTGTGGTGTTTGTGAAGAGGGAGGGAGGCTGGGCGTTACATTTAGTGACTGGAATGAGGATTTAAAGGCTATTAGGGAATCAGATCGAATGCAGGGAGACAAGAGGGAAGCTTGGATCTGCCTCTGTCTAGAGGAATGTGTTCATGCTTCTGCACACAACACACAGATCATCTCTGACTCTAAATTTAATTAAATATGCTGTGGGTGTGGAGGATGTCTGGGGTGACTTAATTCAAGAACTTTTTGCCCCTCAGTGGGCTTTTTACCTGTTAAAAATGCATTGGCTTTCTTTTGAAATTTCTAGTTGCCATTCTTATTCAGATGTCTCATCATATCCTAAAATCCCAGAATGGTTTGGATTGGAATGGGCCTTAAAGCTCCTCTTTTTCCACCCCCTGCCATGGGTGGGGACACCTTCCACTATCCCAGAGTGCTCCAAGCCCCGTCCAGCCTGGCCTGGAACACTTCCAGGGATGGGGAATATCTGTATCTATACGTGCACTGCACATTTCACCTCTAATCCAGCACTTCCCCATCAGTAAATATCAGCATAAATATATACACAGACATTCAGATTAAAGGCTCCCTAAAAGCAGCAGTTATTGAAATCAGCAATAAACGAGAGAATGAAATGAAGCTTTTTCAGGGATTCTGGCTGGTTCTTGTGGCACATGATTTTCCCTGAAGCTGCAAGGAGAAATGCAAATGCTGGGTCGCGCTCCCCTCCTGGAAGTGCACGGATGCACCCAACAGGAAACTTAACCTGACATCCCACACGGTTTGGCTGAACAAAGTGATCTCTGCCCTTTCCATACTTATTTATATTTTCAGTTGACTGCATAATCTGGCCCTCTAGAAAGTCCCTTCAGGAGGTCACGCAGCTGAAATAATAGCTAATGAAATTTTAAAAAATTATTTCAGACTTATTAAATGCTTTCCTTCTTCCCTTCCAAGTGCTTGCATGCTGCTCCCAAAGTAGGCAGGGCTGAAATAAAGAAGCTGGCAGGACTGTGCCGTCTCACAGAGGCTCCAGAGACCTAAGGAGAGCTGCTGGCATTGCTTTTCCTTCCAGAGAGATTCTCATTCCGCTCCCATCGCCTCACTTGGCTGTTTCACCTCTGCTTTTGGGATGGCCTTAAGTCCAGGGGATGAGGCTCTTGGACTTCTCCAGGGTTGGACCATCCAAATGATTTCCATCACTGCTCCATTAATCATGGTTTGATTTGGGTTGGAAGGGACCTTGAAAACCTTGTGAGCGTGAAAGGACCTGAGTTTGTTCCTTCCAGTGCCTGGTTACACAAGGCAGGCTCTGGCTGAGGGAACTGTGATTTGTGTCTGCTCTGAGGGGATCTGCTCCCCTTTTCCACGGGTGCAAAGATCCTCCTTGTGCCCCGGCTGGGGATGAGTGGATTAATTTTTGGGGAATCGCTGCTTGGCCCCTTGATGAGATAC
Source organism: Pardalotus punctatus (assembly GCA_013400915.1). Classification (NCBI taxonomy): domain Eukaryota; kingdom Metazoa; phylum Chordata; class Aves; order Passeriformes; family Pardalotidae; genus Pardalotus; species Pardalotus punctatus. The sequence continues at coordinate 86,285 of VZTX01021311.1, read as the reverse complement.
AGTCAAATTGTCTTGTTGGCTGAGCAAGGGAATGCCTTCCCTGGAAAAGGAGCTGAGGTCTAGTCCAGGGAGCAGAAAAATCTATGGACACAGCTCAGGACATGTAGGGACAGCTCTGAACCAGCTTGTGCCTTCCCTTGGACTTCCAGCTGTGTATTCCAAACCTGACAATGTTGTTTTATCCTTACTTATGTTGGTCTTTTAAGTGATGGATTTAAGTTTTTCCAAGAGATCCAAAGAGTAAATAAATGATAAAGGCTGTTGGATATGAGTTTAGGCTGGAATTCTTGAAATGACCAAGAAAACTCAGCATCTTTTACAAAATTCCCTGCTCTAGAGGGGCCCTAAATCTCTTTGGCTTCAGTCTGCTCATCAGCCCCTGTCCCTTCCCCAAAAAGGGATCAGGGGAAGGTGGTCCTGGCTGTTTGAAGCTGTGCTGGGGAGCGGGCACTGGCACGGAGCAGGTTAAATAATTTGGTGATCCTTCAGCTCTGGGGTTGGACCCTGTTAGTCCCACACAGCATCCTGGCTGGGTGGGCAGCTCCGAAACCCTCGGGATGAATTTTAACCCACTGCAGGTTTGGGAGCAGAGGAGAGCTGGGAGCATCCTGTGGGAGCTTCAGCTCAGCTTTGGGTTCAGGTTGGGACCAGGGAGAGAGGGAAACTGGGGGAACTTTCCCAGTACCCTACAACCATTCTCTGGGAATACAGCTCTGCCTCCCTTTGGGATAAATCCCAGCCCAAGCTGCTCCTTCCCCAGTCTCCAAGGCCCTTTTCTTCCTCTGCTGTTGGCAGCTCCCTAAAATAAAATTTATCTCACTTACGAAGGCTCCTTCCTCACACAAGGCCCCAGCAAGGCACGTAATGTCTTAATTAATCAATTAATGGAGTATTTTTAATAGTGTAAATTCCCAGCCTTTGGGTTTTAGGTGGAAAAGCTTGAACACATGATCTTTAAGTTCTAAACTAGTAAAAAAGAGCTTAAAATACATTTTCTGGAATCCTGTCTCTCAGTTCATGTGGGATAGAGGGGGGGGTTTGCAAATTGCCTTGGAATGGGGAGGAACTGGAAGAAAATTACTCCAAGAGGTATTTGGGTCTGAATTATCCATCAGCACTACTCAGGCAGTTTTCCCTGCCCTGAGTTTTGTATCTGGCCAGAATGGTGACTTTTTTTTTTTTGTTTGTTTTTCATGTTTTAAAGCATCCCCATCCCTACAAAAACCTCTGGTGCTTTGTTTAAATCATGCCTAAATATTTGAGGCGAGCCTGATTTATGCTGGAAGGGCTTGCTGATCCCTTTTCCCTTTAATCAGTGGGGTTGTTGGGATTCTCCAGCCCCCCTTGGCTCCCCTGGTCCCTGTGCAGGATCCTGCTGGAAGCGGAGGCCTCGGGATGGCTGCAGCCCAAGTGACCTCCTCAGGATCCTGGTGCAGAATTCTCCTGGTGGTACCCTGAGATCAGCAGATGCTGGCCTTTCTCTGCACTCCCACTCAGTGCCTCAAATCCCAGGGAACGCTCTCCTTCCGCTGCTACACCCTCTGCTTTGAAGACAAAAGATGATTCAAAGAGATATTGGAAGGGGGTGGGGGGTTGGTTTGGATGGCTCAGCTGCCTCCCAAAATTCACAGGGGTTTCCAAAGCTGGAATGAGGACGCTCCACGCACAGCCTGCCCTCTCCAGAGCTTCCCTGGCATTGATGCATAGCAAGACCTGTAGCAAAGCCAATTCTCCTGTTTGCGATTCTTCTCCCAGCCCTTCCCCAGTTACACCGCTGAGACATCCTCTGCCTTCCAGCCCCCGCTAAAAAAGCAGCCTGTGGAGAAATGATTTGGGATTATGATGGACATGAGGAGTCTGTGCAACTCCAGAGTGTCTGGGTGCACCAAGGGGGTGCCTGTGGAACCAGAGTCTCGCTATTGGTTTGAGCTGTACTTTATTTTTTCACGGCACAGCCTCTCTCTGCTTGTTTGGGAAGTTATTCCCCGCCTTTGCTGCCTGGAGCAGATCCCAGAGAGCAGCACAGCCTGCTCTCTTCATTATCTGCTCCCCTAACACCTTTTTAAATTTTTTTTTTATTTTTCCCCTCCCTCCTTAGGTCACTTGTTTTGGGTCACTTTATTCTCAGTACTGACCGCACCTCAGGGTTTTCCAGCTCTGTTCCTTCTGTGACTCAGGAGGGATGTTTTGCTCTCATTTATTAGTTTTTCTGGCCAGAATACAAAAGGTTAAACACTTTGGAGAAGCTTATTCTGTATTTACAGCCGAGGTAAGTTTCTAAATCAACAGCAGGTCATGTATTGGAGTGACTCACAGAGCTGCTTAACCTTTTTCCTTCCGTTTTTGTCTCCCTCCAAATCTGAGGCGCAGCAACATCTGCAATTTAGATCTCTGACATGAGAAGCTGTGAAACGAATAGAGATGGCTGAATAGAAAGCCAGCCTGGTGGCACGTGAGTCCCTTCTGTGTTGGCAAGGTCCCTCCTGCTGGGGAGGTGACAAGGTGGGCGCTCCGAGTGTTGACGTTTGCTTTCTGCAGGGGAAAACTGCAGGGCAAGGTGGGCGTGGGCAGCAAAACCCACCGGTCCCATCACATCAGATGGCTACAAAAGAGGCCCAGAAGCTCTGGCAGAAAGTGTCCCCACAAGGGATGCGAGCTGGGAAGAGCCCCAGCATCCCGCAGCACTTTTGTTCCCTGCCAAAACCAGTGGAAAACAGGCTGGAGGTGATCAGAGCAGATGGGATCAAACTGGGAGCACCTTCCTCACCCACCACCTCTGCAATTTGCTGTCCTTCAAACCCCCTTTTTTAGCGTACAGCTGTGGACCTCCCCTTTTCCCTTCGCAGCAGAGCAGGGCTGACTCGTTTTTGCTCCCAAATCGCAACCAAACCCCTGCATTTCCTCCATCCCGCAGCATTCAGTGACTCCCTTCTAAGGAATCTGTGGAATCTCTCTGATTTTGGGGTTTGTCCCCCTCCTCTCCCTGTCCCCGGATCTTCAGGATGATCCTGCCAGCTCTCCTGTGAGTTTTCAGGGCTCTCAGTGGGGTCTAATGCTGAGCTGAGGTGCTGCAGGAGCCCCGTGGGCGCAGCATCTCTCTGGGGTCCAGCTGCTTCTCAGGCACCCCAATCTTTACATTTTTGAGAATTCAGTCCCTCAGGGAAGGGTAGGTACTCCCTGTGGGTACCAGCAATTTGGGGGGACGCTTGTCCTGCAGGTTTAGGGCTGACCTGGGAGGCTTTAGAGGTTTATTTCTTGTGTTTAGACCACAAATTGCCTTACTCTCGACACTTGCCAGCTCTGTGGGGTTTTCCCTGATGAAAGGACTGTGCTGCTGACCCTCTTGGAGTCATCTAAAATTCGGGTTGTTTACTGAAGTGGCTGTTGATAAAGGAATGGAGCAGACCTGTGCTTGCTGTGTGTGGAGCTAATTTAAAATGTCCTACTCAGAGGAGGGCAGGACAGGTTTAATCACACACTCAGGAAAACACAGCAGAGAAATTAGTTGGGTTTCCTTTTTTTTGATTGTTTTTTTAAAGAGTTTTCCTATCAGAAAGGGAACTGTGGCTCCAAGGTGAAAGCACCTCTGATGCCACGCTCTGACCCTAAATTAAACAGCCTGGGGGTCTGTTCTCCTGATGATCACTGATGTGGGATCTGCTTAATGCAAAATTTGGTTACTCCTTGTCTTGGGCAGTGAGACAGCTCCTGGCTGCTCCCAGATATCCCATGTTCGACACACAGGAGATGTTCCCTGTGGATGCAAGCTCAAACCCACCTTATTCTTTATTTAATACAGTTTATCCTGCCCTCTAGTGCCAGCAGGTGCTGAGTCAGCAGCTCCTGTCGTTTTCCACCTTTTCCATCTCCAAGCCTGGGAATCTGCTGCTGCTGGGGCTGCCAAAAATGTTTGTGCAGCACTGGGATATTTGGGGAATGGGTGTCTCAGTGCAGCTCTGCAGAGAGCACAGGTCTCATGGAGATGTTTGCAAGGAAAGGGAGTTTTGTGAGGGAAATGGGAATACGTGCGGCAGGCCGTGTGAAGGGAGGCTCAGGAGGCCAGAAGGTTGTTTTGGTGATGAGCTAAAAATGAAATCTCGAAGCCTGGGAAGTGCTGGGAGATGTAGGGGATGGACAGGGCTGGGATAACACCTGGAAACAGATCTCTTGCTTTTCTCTTAGAGAAAAGGGGGAACAATTTTCTGTTCAAGAAGACATCTGACAGCCTCTTGTTTTGTCCCCCCCTCTGCTGGGAGGGCAGGGGAGGGCAGGGGAGGCTCCCCCAGCCATGGCTTGGGCTTTGCAGGAGTGTCAGTGCTCCCCAAATCTCCTCCGAGCTCTCCACACCTCCGTCCCTCCCGTCTGAAGCCCCCAGCAGAGGAAAGCTCGGAGGTTTGGAGCGCAGGGCGTCCTTGCAGCGGGGTGGGATGGGATGGGATGGGATGGGACCCGCCGCAGCCTTTGCACAATTTCCTGGGTTATTTCGAGCTGTCGGGAAGGTCCAGCCGTGGATGGGAGGGGCAGGCAGGGCTTTGGTACGCAAGCAAGGCTGCAGAAAATGGAAAAACAGCCTTGGATAATTCTCCTCCTCCCCTGTCCCCCGGTCTTGGATCCAAAACTGGGGAAAGGAGGTGGGGAAACACCGCAGCACCCCGAGGCTGCGAGGAGCCCCCTGGTTTTGCCAGGCTGGCGGAGCTGTGAGGGTGGGTTGGCTTCTTTAAGGTGTCTCCCCGAGGGAGGATCAGCCAAATGCGATGTGGCAGCTCTGGTAACTCCTCTTGGCTCCCAGCACAGCCCTCGCTGATCACACAACTTGTGAGTGAAGAAGGTACAGCTGTCCAGGCCTTGGCAGCCGTCCCCACCCTCTGCTTGCTGCCAAATCCTCACTTGCTTTTTTATAAAAATTCTTAGTTTCCTAAGAGAATGGAAATGGAGCAGCCTCGTCTGCCTCCCAGCCCTATCCAATGCCTCCCGGACCTGCTGGAGTCAAGCCTGATGATGCTGCATCCCGACGTGGTGCTGGGATGTTGGCAGCCGGGGAGAGGGAGAGCCCAAATCCCAGGGTTCCTGTCCTGCTGGGAGGGGCTGGGGGGGACCAGGGTTAAGGATTGGGGTCCCAGCAGTGCCTGCACAGGGCTGGAGCTGGGATTGGGGGTGGTTTGGCATTCCTGGCTCGGGCATTCCCAGCTCGTGTGGACACCTGGGAGAAGGGAACCAGCTGGAACTGGGGGTAAAAGCAAGCTCACCACGGGGCCAGCAGCTCTGCTGAGTCCCTTCCCTGTCGGTGCCACAGCTGTGGAGCTGGAAGTGCCTCATCATCCCTGTCAGTGCCACAACTGTGGAGCTGGAAGTGCCTCATCATCCCTGTCGGTGCCACAACTGTGGAGCTGGAAGTGCCTCATTATCCCTGTCAGTGCCACAACTGCGGAGCTGGAAGTGCCTCATCATCCCTGTCAGTGCCACAACTGCGGAGCTGGAAGTGCCTCATCATCCCTGTCAGTGCCACAACTGTGGAGCTGGAAGTGCCTCATCATCCCTGTCAGTGCCACAACTGTGGAGCTGGAAGTGCCTCATCATCCCTGCCTGCACCTCAGTGGAGCAGCTCCAAACACTCAGGTCCCAAACTGGCCCAGCAGCCAGACCTCCTGAAAAGCTTTAGGCATTGATTCCTGGCCCAAGGCTCTCTGCAAGAGCTCCAGGAAACCTTCTTCTCCTCCTCTCTCTCCCCTTCAGAAATTACCAAACCCCCTGGTTTTAAATATTTTAGCCTCATGTGCGATTCTAAGGATGTGCCTGAACTAGAGGAGAGCTGCAAGGCAGCCTGGGCAGGGCAGCGGGTGAGTGACTCAAGCTATGGATTTCCTCTCCAGAAAGAGCTTTTGCATCTCCAAACAACACAAACGTGGCCGGAGCTGTGCGAGAGGGTGTGCAGTAGCGTCTCAATGAAAGATTAAGGACAAACAGCACCGGGGAACAAAAATACATTTCACAGCTGGTGAAACGCTGGCATTAGGGAATAGCTCCGAATGGGCTATAAACAGGAGGTTTGTTTTCTGGAGCAGCAGGGATAGCAGGCAGATCTAGTAATTGTACTTGGGACTTGTACACGTACCTCAGGCATTGCAGGGGGCATGAAATCCTTGCTAATTGCAGCAGAAAATGAGCCAGCAATGACAGATAGGAGAAAAACAAACCAACGTGAAAAAAGGGGAATAGATTTGCAGACTGTAGTTTAAAGCCAGGTGTTTTTCTGTCTAACTCTGACACGATTATCTTGAAAAATCATATGATTCTATGAGTTGATTCTGACATTATTATACTGAAAAATCTTATCTTTCTATGACTATGCTAAGGAATAGCTACAATTTTCAAAGCTGTGTCTGTTTCCCTCAACAACTTTAAAATATTTACCTGTTCCCACTCATTGAGAGTGAAAGTATTGCTTGGTTTACAAAATTACAGCGCTTAGGAGGAAAACTTCGGATGAAGTCAGTCTTATTGAAAATCAGCATTTTGAGTTCCAGTTCCCAGCTCAAAATGCTACCCCTGTATCCTCAGCCCTCTGGGCACATGGCATTACCCTGGGGGTGCCTGGAATTGCATTTTTGGTGTCTTTTTGTGGCGCTTTCCACTACTAATTTCCCTTCCATGAACACGGAAAGCAGTGGGGAGTTACTCCTTTGCGTGCGTTATAAGGAGAAATATTCATCATTAGGTTGTTTCATTTTAAAGTTTCCAAGGGGATCACTGGAAAGGGATCTCTGATCCCCCCTGTTCTTGAGGTGCAAGCTGATTTAAACAGTTCAAAAGCCTGAACCTCTTCTCTGTCCCAAAACCCAAATTCGCCACATCACGATGGAGGCGAGAACGTGGCCGCTCCCCTGCTCTCCAGCCCCCTTCTAACAGCAAACATTTCAGCCCCATCCTCTATAAAATAGATTATTTAGTGCTGGCAATCCCAGGCATCTCTGAAATCTCTTTCGTGGCCAGGGACGAAAAAGCCCTTGTAAAATGTCGGGTTGTTCCGTGCACAAAGCCCCGCGGAGCTGGGAGTGAGCTTTGGAGATCACGGGGCCGCGCCTGAGGCATCGCACTCGCAATTGGCGCGGCAAAAAGGGCTTGATGCTATCAGAAATTTCCTGAGCTCATCAGGCGAAATAATTAGGTAAAATAAATTCAAATATGCTGAATAGCCATCTTCTCTAATGCATAAAAATACAAGTTAATATGTTGTGTGCGTAGTGCCTTTAAAAAAAATCAATATTATCTCATCCGGCCTGTTTTTATCATGTGGAGTTATGCCCTGGTTTCTCACTGGGAAATTTCCATGGGGGTGATTCCCTGGTATTCCCAGGAGCACTGCCATAGGTGAAAACGCTCTGCTTCCATGCAGATGTTCCTGCACAGGCTCAATTCCTGCCACCCATCCCGTGCTCTGGAGCCCACTGGTGGGTGAGCTCGCCTGGGGGAAGAAAGACTTAAACTCACAAAAAATGGCAAAGAAGCATCTGTGGGATGAATTTTGGGGGGTTGTGGCATGGAGGTGGTGCTGGGCATCCCAGTGGGCCACACACGAGAAGTGCAGGGAAGCAGGTGCTCAGCTGGAACAAATTGAAAACCTGTTTTCCCAATCCAAACTCCTTTGATTGGGTTGCTCGTTAATTTGCCACAAGGATCACCCATAAATGTGCATTTTTGTGTCTCTGGCAGGTTAATTTTACTGAGGAGCTTGGTGTCTGGGATGATGGGTGTGGATGCCTTGGGGAGCCCCTCTACCATCCAAAATACTGGGTTTTTTTCTAGAAAGCCTCTCCCTGGCTCCATCCTACCCTGGTGAATTTTCCAAGATGGATTAACTAATTTTTTTTAATAGGAGGCTCAGCATGGCGGTGAGTCCCCCATTTCAGCAGAGCAATTTGGTTTATTTACATTTAAGTGCAAACATATGATTTTTAAAGGAGGCCTAAACAGCTAAAAAGGAGGGCATAATCAGATAAACGTCTGCATGAGGATTTTTGGTGGCTAAACTCACCCAAAACCCAATTCATACATTTTAAAGCGTGCCTTTAGCAGGTCCAATATCTCTTAAGGAAATGCTTCTTGGGGGTAGCAGCTAACGAGGCAAAACTATCTTATTAGGAATTCAATTAAAGCTAGGCCAGGCTTACTGGACCTCTTCCAGTAAATATATATCAAGCTGAACCCGTAGACATCTGTCTCTTCTCTCGCCCCCACCTCCTCCTTTTTCTGTTTTCCAAGCTGTGGTTAAAATATGAAGAGAAGATGGGAGGAAGAGGAGGGTCTGTCTCTCTCTGGAGAGCGCAGGGCACGAGGGTTATTTTCTGTTCTGGTGTCTGATCACTTCTGCCTCCATCCCATCCCTTGCCGAAACACAGGTGTAAAATAAAAACAATTAAATCCCAAACCACATAACTAACAAACAGAGGTCGGATCCAGGTGGCCCCTGGGCACTGCAAACACCCCCTGGCCGCTGGTTTGGGAATGAAGAACCCACGCTGCCTTTCCTGCGCTCGTTTTGGAGCGTTAGATCTAAACACCTCTTCCTCTCCACGGGGAGAACCACCAGGAGAATTCAGGAATCTAATTCGGAGAATCCAGGGATCTAATGGCCGCTTTGAGCCCTCTGTTATCAGCCGGGCTTAGGAGTTCCTGCCGCTTATTTAAAGTTTTTATGGGAGTGGTAACAAAACCTCCCTGTCCCGTTTTCATACTCCTCCTGCAAGGAACAAATTCCTGCTGCTGCTTCCCTTCATGTGATAGAGAAAGACCGATTTTTTTTTCCCCCCCTTTCCGAGGGAAAACCCTCCTTACTGCTAAACACTGAAAACCTTGGACTTCACATGTGACCTATCACAAATAAAATTCAAAGAGGGATCCTCCGTTTTACCCCCAAGATCCCCACTCTAAAGCAGGAGAAGCACATCCCCAAGACTCCCAGAGCTCTGATTCCCACGTCTTTGCTGCACAGCTGGCAGGAGAAGGACAAGGGCACTGGGGCTGGGGCTGCTGGGGAAGTGGTTAAAGGGATGGGTATGAGGGCAAGGGCTGCCTGGCCGTGATTTATGGGCTGGCTGAGTTAATTTGCTCTTTGTGTGTGATTAGTTGTTGGTGCTGAGTGGTCATCTTCCACAACTACAAATCTAATTACTGCTGGCGTGCCAAGAGTTGCTTTGGGTTTGCTGGGTTTTGGTTTTTTAATTTTTTTTAAATCCCTGGCAAATATTTCTACTGTTTTAATTCCTGAGAATTAATCATTAATTATATCAGTCTGCTAATATCCAGCTGGAGGGTTTCTCGGTTTTCCTCACCTCCAAATTTGCCTGAAGAAGTAAATCAGGGGCTGTGGTGACTCTCCGAGCAACACACTGAGGTGTCTGGTGGGATCAGCAGCTTGCAAGGAGCAATCTGCTTTTTTTTTTTTTTTCCCCCTTCCCAACTTTCTGCAAAACCTGGGAAGAGCGGTTAAAAACCTCCCTGGAATATCTACTTTCCCCAACCAGCTGTAATTCCCTGACGGCATTTCGAGCTCGCTCTGTGTTTCGGGGTTGTGGTGCCGTCCCTTTCCATGTTCGTGGCCCCATCAAACTATTCCTGCAGCTCTCCAGCAAGACATAAATTCTGGAGGTTTTGGGCTCAGAGATTTCAAAGTCGTGCTGAAGCACATGGAAATGATTCTCAGGGCTACGGCTATAAAAATAATTATATTGCCGGGGGAAAGAGTGACATGAAATGTCCCCAAAAGAGATCTCAGCGGTGGTTACAGGATCTGTCCCAGCTCTGTGAGAGCCTGCTGTGATCTCCAAGGCTCATTTATCACTGCTACCTATAACTGCAGGAAATATGCCCCCAAAAAGCACTGAAGGAAGGAATGTGAGGGAGGCTGCTCAGGAGAAGCGTTTCAATCTTTCTCTTTGTTTTAACGAGGATGCTTTGAAAATTAGGGCTGCTCTGCGGAGCTGAGCGGTGTGAAGATGACTAATTTGGAGACAAATTAGGTCTACTTAGCCGAAATGTCTGCCTCGATTGTTCCCTTAATGACCCTTCAACGCACATCTCTCCCGATAGGACTTTCACCGCAGCTCTGCCTCCAGCAGATTAAGTAATAACATGTTTTTACCACTTTTCTAAGCACTCCTTCGGACCTGATCCAGCATTTTCCCTCTGCCATGCGTGTCTCCAGCTCTTTCTGATGGGTAATTCATTTATTTGCGTCTAGCCCCTGGCAGATTTGTCTCTTTGCATGTCTCCTTCTCCGGAGCATTTCTCTTGCACCCTCTTTTTCAAAGATCCCTGAGCCTGAGCGTTTTTTGGCTGACTGCAGCGTGTTTGGTGTCTGCTGGGTAACAGATTTGTCCTTTCCCAAGGAAAGACACGAACGTAAACAGAGGATCCAAAATGCATTTTGCTGGGCTTTTAAAATGCACTGAGATGAAACCAACCCCCTCCCTGCTCCAAGGCTATTAATGTAAATACCAAACTTTACAATCCTTCCTGTCAAGGAAACTTATTTACATTTTTTGAAGGATGCGTATAAAAAAATGGGGCTTTTGGGACACAAAAGGGCTTCGTTCCAGTGTCACTACACCCCCAGCTAACTGTGCTGCTCTCATACACTATAGAATTAGGTTTTGTTCCCAGGGCAGGCAGAGATAACATCTGTTTGCTTCTTTAAGGAGAAAATGAAATAGGATGCTGGTGTTTTATACTGGAAACAGCCCTGCAAGTCTGAAGGGGCGATGGAATCAAGGGGCTGTGGATCAAACACACGCGTTAAACGTGGCTTCTCCAGCATGGCAAAGGTGGGGAAGGGGTTATCAGCTCCAGTGCCAGCCCAGGGGAGGCGAAGGGCTGTCCCCAGTGAGTGGGAAGCAGCAGCAGACTGGTCTTACTGGTGCGGGGCTCAGGGCTGCCTTGTCCTTTACACTTTGGGACTGGTCCTGCCATCCCAGCTGGACAGGTTTTTTCCTGCTACATGGAATATCAGCAAACATACTGTCCTTTTTTCCCTGATTTATCCTTTTTGGTCTTTGAGCCTGTGGAACATTTCGAAAGCAAAAGGGAAAGGTGGCTGCAAGGGAAGGGGCGCAGGTGCCTGCCGTGAGGATGGGGAGGTTTTGGGGGGAGAAAGGCTCGGCTGAAATATCCCAGTGCAGTCCTTGAGGTGCAAAAGCTGCGCCTGTCTCTCCTGAAACTCCCGGAGTCGGCTGTCTGGAATTCCGTGGAGCAGAACAGGAAAAGCTCTCGTGGCCAGGGGAGCGAGCAGCAGTGACCTGCTGGCGTTTGCAGGGGCCAGGTGGCATTTTCCCAGTTCCCAAGGCTCTGATTTTCTAATCAAACAGCTCCTCTGATTTTTATTTTGCTTGCAGCCAGAGCGTGCCTTCAAGGAGAAAATCGTTCCTTGCTTCTCTTTCCCCAAAACCTCGGGAACAGGGAGGATGGCAGCCCAGCCTGAGCAGCGCTCACCCCACGCTTGCAGTTCTTACTCCCTGGGAAAGGCAGGAGCTGATCCCAAACCCACACCGCTATTTCTTATGGATTTTTTGTCCATTGAGGCTGCACAGGCTGCTCCCCTCTTCCCCATAAAATGTCCCACCGCCCAACTGAATTTGCCCATTTTAGAGGGTTTCTTGAAGACCTCATCGTAGGGTTTTTTTTTAATTTTCTGGCAGCCGTAATTTCTGTCGCCATAAACGATAGAATTTGACACCGCACCACACCAGGCCATTTGTCAACAACCTTTTCAACAGTCCAACCACACGCGTGTTCCTGCACACACAGGCACAGCAAAGGGGAAAAGTTTGGGATCTTCCTCTGCAAAAGCCACCTCAGAGCACCGGGCTGGAAGCTGGGTAATGGCGAAGGCGCCGGATTCAGATTTATTCCAAATCGAGCCCAAACGTGTCGGGGTTTGGTTCTGCATCGTGATTTTTCCGTAATGTCCTTGTAATTTTTTGGGGGTAGGGACAATCTGAGCATCTACCTATAAAATCTGCCTCACCAGAGCATTGTTAATAATAATATAATCAACTTGGAGTTAAAAATATGGTTTTTAAAAGGCAGGTTTTGCCCCGTACCCCGTGCTAGGAGTGGTTTGTATATTAGATAACAGATTTCCAGCTATCCTTGGCTAATGGCAACACATCATTTGGGAAACAACAGAATCAATGCATTGTTCCAGCCCAGCACTTTCCTATTCAGCCAATCTAAACTGCTGAAGAAATATGTGTTCGGGACATTTTACATCTGGTTTTGACAAGAAGCCTGGGTTTTTGTGTGTGGGGGATTTTTTGTTAGGTTTTTTTTTTTAAATTCTGTTTGCTGCATTTTTTTAGACAGATTAGCATGGGAAAAGGCTCTCTGTTTTATAAACTGAGGGTTTAGCTTTTGAAAAACCCACTCAACTTTGGATTTTTGCAGTTGAAACTGGGGCATGGCATGCAAAAAATAGGTTTTTTTTTTTATGGCAGCAATGGCCATAAACCCCAAAACAGCAGTGTTACCTGTTTAAGTAAAACTAAACAGCAGGCAGCTTGTGCAATGGGCAGAATAACCAATTTTGAGACATTTTTCATGGGTTTGGGACTGAGTAGAAGAGCGCGTGGACACCTTAATTGCAGCAAATTCCAAACTATTTCAGGGTGCAAGTGAAATATTTACTTGAAGTGGTTTCTGAAATGGTTTTAAGTCTGTTTTACACCACTAGTAAGTCCCGCTTGAACAGTTTTTAGCTTTTTGAACCGAGGCACTGCAGTTGCATTGGGTTTTTGCCTGGCTGTATATTTTATTTATTCAAACCGGCCATTTATTACTGCCCAAACAAAGCTGGATTTGCCTCTTTAAACAAGCCCAGCCAATGGGCTGGGATAAACTTTCCTCTTCAACTCTGCACATGATGAAATTATTTCATTTTTACATCAGCAGGGTGGCGGGGAAAAGGTCCCTTCAGAGTGTTTGCTTGGTGAAATGGGTTGGTGGGCTCTGGTTTATGTACGGAGCCCCAGACAGCGCCTGGCCAGACCCAAACTCCGGCTGACACAACGCAGAGCTGCTCTGCTTAATTAGCTGGAGATGAGGGTGTTATTAAAAGGCTTTTTTCCCCCTCCTTTCTGACTGTTTATTCCTCTGTCCCCGAATATTACAAAGGCAGCTGAAGAGGAAGTAGATTTCTGCTAATGGAAAGCGACGAGGAAGGGTTTAGTGAGGAGAGTAAATAAGAAACTACGCCGAATGCCAGCCGCTGCTTTACCGGCACTTTGGGGAAGGGAAACCGGACAAATCCAAAAAATTTAGCCAAGTTTCTCCTATCTCTGTTTGCTTTTTGTTGTGTGAGGGGGAAGGGGCACAGCCTGGGACCGCAGCCGACATCTGCTGCTCGTTTCTTTTAAGAGAAACACAACCTGGGGCGAACCCCTCGCCGAGCCCCGCGTGGGTCCTGTCCCCCCCAGCCGGGAGGGGATGTGGCCACCACAGGACTCGGGACTGGGGTTTTTGGGGTGCAGACACGGCCGGAGTGCGGCAGCAGCTGTTTCGGATCCCCTTGTCAGCCTGTTGTAGCCATCACCTTTCCCTCTCAAAGCCCTTCTCCGAAGCAGCGCTTTCTGGCAAATCTCACACGGTGACGGTTTCCCCTCTGTCCCTCATCATCCAGCTCTCAACACCAACCCCCTCTCACTCCCCCGTTCCCACAGAGCAGAACCACGCTGATTTTTAGGGTGTTTTTCTCCCCGAATGGGGCATATCTCATTTTTGCCTTGCTGGAAGTCCCATTTATTTGAATTTCCGCCGGCGCGGAGGGAGCGGGAGGGACTGGATGTGCCTACACTGCCCTCCGGGTTGGCGACCCTAAACCCATCGGCATCCCCACCATCCCACACCATCTCTCCCTGGGCAGAGGGAAGGAAACCCACCCAGAGCATCGTTCAGGAGAAGAGAAATGGGTACCTACCCCTTGGGCTGGCCCGGCCCGGGCGGTGGCTAGTGGGAGGCCGACATGGACCACGCTCCCTCCATCCTCCAGACGGAGAAGGCATAACTGAGCCTCTCGTGAGCCACGTAACTGCAGCTCGTCATCTTACTGTCCATCTCGTCGCTCTGTAGCACCTGGTAGAGGAAGTCTATGTACCGCGCCGCCAGCTTGAGCGTCTGGATTTTACTCAGTTTGTCAGAGGGCAGCGTGGGGATGATTTTCCTCAGGGCGGCAAAAGCTTCATTGAGCGACTGAGTCCTCTGCCTCTCTCTGACGTTGGCCAGGATCCTCTGGCTCTGCAGTTCTTCGTAAGATTGGGAGCTGGGACTGGACTTTTTCCCCCTCTTCCCTGGGTTGGGGCTGCCATCTTCGCTGGACTTCTTACTGTATCTTCTCTTCCTGCCAAATCTCTTTGGCTGCCTTTCCAGCTCCTCTTCACTGGTCCCCAAGCTATCCACAGGGGAAACAGGAGAACTGGAACTTTCTTCCATGCTTTCTGCGAGAAGGGGAGGGGAAGAGCCTTTCCCCCCCTCCTTATGTTATGTGTGTGTGTGTGTGTGTCTTAAATGTGCTTTAAATTCCTGAGACAGATCCTTTGGAAAAACAGGAGAACTCTTTTTGCCTTTTTTTCCCCCCCCTTTTTTTTTTTTTTTTGTGCTGACCAAACGTTTTCCAGGTTGCTTGAAGGGCTCTTATTTCAAGGACCGAGGTTGTGTAAAAAAATTGAGGTCTTGGAGAGAGGAAGTTATTCTAACTTTTTGGAAACTTTAGCTGAGCTCAGTTGCTAAATAGTTGTCAGAAGTGAGGGAGGTGCGGGGCTCCCTCCTGATTGGCCGGCCAGGTCGGTGGGAGGAAGGCTTTTCCCCTGCTAAACTTTCACAGTTTTATGTTACACTTAACTAAAATCTTGGGAATGCACCTCGAATCAAAGATAGCTGGCGAACGCCACCCCCCGCCCCTGGCGATGCTGGATTTGCAGCACCCCTCCAGGAAATCCCCCCGCACCCACCCCGGGGGTTTTGGGGTGCTGCTCTGCCTGCCGTGCTGCCCAGGGTCCCGTTCCCAGCCTGCAGAGATTCCGTGCCCGGGTTGGGGCACACGGGGAGCGAGCCCTCCGTGCACAAGAGCGTGCCCCGTTTTTATGGAATGGGGGCCCTGTTCTGCAGCCCCCAGTGCTGGGGGTCTTGCAAAGCCCCTGTTCTGCAGGGATGGGGTGAGGACGTGCCTCCCCATCCCACAGGGTGACCTCGGAGTGGCAGAAGTTCCCTGGGGCATCCTGAACTACGGGGATGGTGGAGATTGGGGGACAGGGGGGCAAAACCCCTAATTGCAGGGGGCAGGGAAAAAAAACCCCTGGACACACCCAAAATATGGATCAGTTGGAAAGCAGCTAATATTTTGAGGAAAACCCCGTGGAGAGGACCCTGGAGAGGCGACACTGGCCACGTACCCACTCTTCCTCCCCTTTTCTCCTTGCTTTTCCCCCTCCATTAAATGCCAAATAATAGTATGTTTTAGGGAATCGGGAGCTGGGGTAGGCAGGAGGACATTTTTTCGCACACTGAGATTGTGATAGCAGGATTTTTGATCTGCCCAACAGAAGACAGCAGGTCTCTTTCTCCATCTCCATCATGCCATGGGGGGAAATGTGGGAAAACACTGCTTGCTTCCGTGGAGCTGAGGCAGACAAAAATCAGATTTGGACCTCTGATTTCAGTCGCAGCCCAAATTGCAGGAACAGATGCATTCCTGAGCAGCAAAGATCATGTTTGCAATACGGAGCAGGGAAATAAAATAGAGCAATAATAATAAAAAGAAACAAGACAAAAGAAACTCATAAAACGTCGATGTTGTATCAGAAGAATGAGTTTGGAGTGGATTTCTTTGCAGAGTTTTCCAGTAGTTATCAACACTCATTAATGGAAAAAATAATGTCTGGTTTGATTGGAAAGTGTTCCTTGGTAGGAGAAGGAATTTTCGGCTTGCCTGGGGCTGGCTGCACTGCTGGTAGGTAATGTTTATAGTGGAAAGACTTCCCCAGGCAGCCCCTGGGGAGAGCCCGGGTTTGCTTTCCAAAGGAAAGGTTTTCAGGTGCAGCACAGAAGTCGGAAAGTGAGGCCGTTCTGCAAATAGATTTTTAATCCAATTTAAGACCCCAGTGAGCCAGGTGCTGCTCCCGCTTGCACCCCAAATCCAGGTCTCCAGAATAGTTTGGGGCTGGGTCCGAGGGCTGATCCAACACCCAAGACTTGGAGTTCCACGAGTACAAGTGGGTTGGGATGGTGCCTCCTGGCCCCACGGACCTCAAAGCGGACACCACCCCTTGTGAGGGTATTTGCTCTGTGCTGAGGTTGTTTAGGAGTCTCCTGAATGCCTGAGATCCTTTCCAAGTATTGAGGGAAGCCATCCCGGAAGGCTGGAGGGGCACTTGCCTGGTTTTCCCAGCAAACAGGTTCCCGTGCTGTGGGTGTGCAGGGATTCACGGAGCATGGCAGGACAGGTGGGATGCCGGGCTGAGCTCCCGGGGTGC
This sequence comes from Pardalotus punctatus, assembly GCA_013400915.1. Classification (NCBI taxonomy): domain Eukaryota; kingdom Metazoa; phylum Chordata; class Aves; order Passeriformes; family Pardalotidae; genus Pardalotus; species Pardalotus punctatus. The sequence goes on along the minus strand of VZTX01021311.1, from coordinate 69,768 downwards.
CCTGCCCAAAAGGGCCACAGGTGCCTGCAAAAAGCTGCTCGGGGAGGGAGAAGGGATGTTTTGGGCTGTGTTTGAGAGCACCAGGAGCAAGGGAAGCAGCTCCCAGCTCGTGAGCGCGAGTGGAGCTTCTGGTTGTGCTTCTCCTCTCCCCCTGCCCTGCCAATATTTATTTTCCAGCTTTTTATGGCCCTGCCATGACCACCAAAAACAGGGCTTGGTGTCCCAGGGTGTGAAGTGTTTCCATGGGGTGGGACTTGATCCCACCAGTGACTGGGGGGCTCTGGGGGTGGACTGGGTGGATGGATCTCAACATGCCCAGTTCTCACCTGGCACACGGAGTTTGCCCTTGGGATAATCCCATACAAGCATGGCCACAGCTCCTGGGCATCACATTGGAGCCGTGCTGGGAAAAAGATGTGGCCACGTGGCGTGATCCTGGCCCAGCCGAGTGGCTGCTGCTCCTGGCACTCTGGGATGTGCCTCGGGGCTGCACGGCAGCAGCAGCAGCAGAGCAGCCCCTCACTCCTCTGGATTAAATAGCTAATATTAAGTAAATAAATTAAATAAAAACCTGCCTCGCTTCAGTAAACGAGAGCGAAGGAGTGTTTGCAGGACCGAGGCAGGATTTCTCCCTCAGGGAATCGCTGCTGTGCATAACCTCTAAATGTGCAAAGCCTTTTAGTATCAGGCAGGCTTCATTAGGGGAAATTTATGGAGGGACTTGGCTGTGGGGTAATTATGGAGTCTCTGAGCCCGGCTCCAGCGAGCATTGCTCCGGAGCTGCCACGTGTGTGTGGAGCCTCCCCTGCTGCAGTGCTTGGTGCCAGGGCTCAGTGCAGTGCTGACAATCCTGCAAATACCTGCACTGGAGCAGACCAAAGGCCCAGTCCCAGCTGTAACGTGATCCCGCTCTCCTGGAGGAAAAGAGATTTTGGGGAGGTTTGTGGGGGAGACAAAGCAAAGGTCCCGCTGCCCAAGTGGGATGGGGTGGGTGCATCCTTCCTGCTACCACGGCAGGGGGACAGAGAGGTTAGGAAATAAAAACTGCCACGTAAAAAATAGTTCTGGTGGAGGTTTAATGCCCTGTTTGAACGTAACACTCGCTATGATGCTGTTCCACTGCTGTTAACAGGCTCCTGGATTTTTTTGTTAGAGGGCAATAATGAAGGTGGATTGGGATCGGGGTCAGTGCTTGTTCTCCACAGCAAGCCTGTGGTCCAGTTGTCCCCTTGGCACGGCTTGGCCAGAAAATCACCCCCTGACCTCTCTGTGCTGAAGAGGAGAAGGTTTGGATTTCTGTGTCCTGAAATTCTCAGATTTCCCTCTGCTTGTCGTGGGAAGCGGGAAAAGATTGGGTGCCCTGACAGTGGAGGTAACACCATTTCAGTGCACCCAGGCTGCCCTTCCAGCTCCTCTCTGCTCGGGGGGGCTGCCAGTGACACCAATTTTTGGAGAAAACTGGAGTAAAACCAGACACTGTTGTGCTTTTTGCCTTCCTCCTGCTATAGAGCAGAGCATCACTTCCTCCAGAAACACCCCAGCTCCAAACTGAGCATTGAGCCACCTCTACTGCAGCCAGATCTAATCAAGCTGGTTCTTTTTTTCCCCCCTCCTTTTTTAAGGGGTAATTCCTTAGTGCCTGCTCAGCACCCACCGAGGGCGATCCTGTGTGGACACCTTCCCGTTCTTCCTTCGCAGGGACAGCCGGCTGTGTCCCTGCTCCTTCTGCTTTGTTCCCTCGCCGCCTCCCAAAGCACTCCCCCTGCGGTGACAAGTCCATAATCAGAAGCAAAGGAGCAGATAAGAGGCGGGAGGTGCGGGGAGCGGGGCTTTAGGGATGAGACGCTCGGAGCGGAGCACGGTTCCAAAGTAATTGGATACGCTCGGGCCGGAGTTTTGCGCAGGAATGTACATCTGTTTCTGAACTGTTACCAGCTGATGTGCCCGCTCTTCCCTTCTGCTTCCTCCCTTCCCGAACGCTCGGAGCAGCGGGACCAGCGCAGGAGAGGCTGACCCGGGCAGCGATTCCCACTGCGGGATGATCCCGGCAATAAATGCGGCCGAGGGCAAGGTGTGCTTTGGATTTTCAAAGGCAGAACCTTGCCCTGACAGGAGCAAGGGTGATGGCAGCTCTCTCCTTGTTTTGGTGGATCCAGCTGGATCCCTCAGCTTGGTGCTCGAGGAAGCTGGAAAGAGGGATTTTTAAGGCAAGACTTTGCAGGAACTTGACAAGAAAAAAAAAAAAGGAGAAAGACGTTGGGATTTTCCCAGTGGACATCTCGTTCTCTCGGGAAAAGCCCCCTGGCCCTTTGTCCATTTTGAAGCTGGCAGCTCCAGCCAAGCTTTGACCAAGCAAGGTGTGAATTTCAAAGGTCATCCTGTTGTTCATCCTGGAGAGGAGAAGGCTCCAGGGAGAGCTCAGAGCCCCTTCCAGGGCCTAAAGGGGCTCCAGGAGAGCTGGAGAGGGACTGGGGACAAGGGATGGAGGGACAGGACACAGGGAATGGCTTCATGCTGACAGAGGGCAGGGATGGATGGGATATTGGGAAGAAATTGTTCCCTGTGAGGGTGGGGAGGCCCAGAGAAGCCGTGACTGCCCCACTGGAGCATATCTGGGAGAGGAGAGCTCCTTCTGAGCCCTTTTAACTTCTGTGGGACATGGACAGGTGTTTAAAGGCATGGATATATTAAAAGCAGGCCTGAATGTCTCCCCCTCTGGAATAAGAATGGAGATCTTCAGTGCCTTCCACAGGTTTTGGGTCAGGATCTGCAGCGCTGGGGACCTGTTCACATCTGCACTGCTGTCAGCAGGACAAGGAGAATTCAGAGCAGACCCAGCTCTGCCTCAAACACTGGGTGCAATATTTCAGATTTTATCATTGATTTCTGACAAGATGAGATATCCGTGTAATTCCTGACGTTGGTAGCACTGGAATGGCAGTGTGTGTCCTGCCGGAGGAAGAAACCCAAAGGCAGTGGTGTTGCGGTTGTGGATTCTATTTTCAGTGACAGTGCACAGCAGAAAGAACGGGTGTTCTGGGGAGTAAAAAGCAGTGGCTATCATGATTCCAAAAATAACATTTCTATTTTAGATCATTTGCCTGAGGCCACCACTAATTGCAGATCAGAGTGGAATGTCTAACTGGGAATCCACGGGCAAGATATTTTTTTCTTTTTTTCCCCTCTTTTTGGAAGGTGGAATATTAATTGTGGCTGCAGCAGTAGCAACTATAGCTTAAAACCTGGGCTGGGAAAAATGAAAATATTGTTTCATGAACTGGAAAATCAAAGCACAGGAAATATTTTGTTCTTTTCACCTTTTCCTCCCCCGTTTCCGGCCTTCTTAAACTGGGAAAGAAGGGCTTCCCACTAATATAAAGGTGAATCCAAAGCCACCTGGGTGTTCCAACAGCATTCAGCTTCTCTTGAGGTTTCTTTGGGATTGCAACACCAGCTTCAAGGGATTGTTGCACCTTTCACTAGACCAGCTTGCTCCAAGCCTTTTGCTTGTGTTCCCACATTCCAGTATTTTTGAGGATTAACCAGAATCCTAGAGGTGAACCAGCTTTGTAGTCAACAATATTGTGAGGTGAAAAGCTAGAAACAAGGTATTGGGGGGAAAAAAAAAAAAAAAAGAGTAATTATAGTGCTGTTGAAATAAATGGTTTTCCTCATGGGTCCAGGGAAGAACCTCTCTCAAAGCGAAGTTTTAAGTGTTGGGGATGGAATTGAGCTGTTGGTTCTGGAACTGAACCACCAAGGTGCAGCATTTGGCAGGTCAGATATTGAGGAAGCCCAAACAATGAACTTGACACAGGAACTCTGCCTGGAGAAGGAAAAAATGCTCCCAGGAGCTGGGTGCATCTGCTGGAGCCCACTGGGATTTTGGGAATTGTCACGATTTGGAAAAGTCACAATTTTGAATGCCGGGGCAAAACAAGGGAAAATTTGTTAGGGTTTCTCAAGTGAGAAAAGCTGGATTTTCCAGGAGAGGAGGATGGGTCAGTTAAAATCGACCATTTGCAGTTCTTTGGCCGGGGCAGTGCTTTCCCGGATTTAAGTGGCCTGGAAGAGGGAAGGGGCATTGCCTTGGAGAAACCCCTGGGTGAGTGGTGAGCTTCTCTCCAAGGAGAAAAAGAAAAACCTGACTGGATTAGTTACTCAGGGGAAAAATGTTTGTTTTCTAAATAGAGCAACATTTTGCGAAACGTGCTAGCATTCCTAGGAAAATATGATTTATTTTGGAAAACCAGGCACTAACTCTGAGTCCTTCACCTCCGTGTGTTGCAGTTTAGGTTTCTGCTGCTGGTGGCTTCTGATCGAACTTCGTGGCTACCAACTGATTTGGTTTCACTTTGGTGTTTAATTTGATGCTGAAAGGTCGAAATCTTCCATTTAAGGAAGAAAAAAATAATAATTACTGAGTAACTACACTCGCAACATCAGAAGGGAGAACCAAAGCTGCTCAGCTGGGAGAGGAAATTATTTTTCTTAGACTGATTAAAACTTCTGCTTTTTTCTTTGTCTTTACCAACACCTGTTTAATTCAGGCACCTGAATAAACTTCGAGGAGAAAAGATAGTTTTGTTAAAGGCTCAACTGGACCCCCAAAAGATCGAGTTCCACTTCTGGGACCCTCAACAAATCCAGGGGAAACCAGGCTTGACATTCCTAGTGAGATCTGGGGAGGAAAAAGCAGGAAAGACCCATTATTTCTTTCAAAAACAATTAGGTGGAAAAGCCCCAAGCCAAACAAACAAGTCCTCAAAACTTAAGGCTGGTTGAGTTTAAAAGAAGCGGGCATAAAAATTCAGAGTATGATTGGGTTTGGGCTGTTGTTGCAGAACTTTTGAGGGGCCTGTCTGTTTTCTCAGGGGTAACCACCCTGTTTTTGGGACATCGTGGGCCACAGCACGGTCTCCTTGATGAAGCTGTGGCTGCAGAGACACGACCTGCGGACGCTGAACTGCCATGAAGGAACGCGTGTGCAGTAGCTGAAACGCTGGAAATGAAGCGATCAGGGAAACAGCTGCACCCCTCAAAGGCACAGGAAGAGCATTCCTGCGAAACATCTGTGGATTTGCGTGTGTAGAGTCCGGGAAGATGCTGGGATGAGGCAGCAGGTATGAACCTCCCAGGCCTGGTGCATCCAGGGCTTCCTGCACCCTTCCCATCGCATCCCTGGTGTGCTTGGCTGGACAAGGGTGACCTGCTCATTATTGCCATTGAATCCCAGAGCGCTTTTGCTTGGAAGAATCTTAAAATCCCATCCCGTTCCACCCCCTGCCATGGCAGGGACACCTTCCACTGTCCCAGGCTGCTCCAAGCCCTGTCCAGCCTGGCCTTGGACACTCCCAGGGATCCAGGGGCAGCCACAGCTTCTCTGGGCACCCTGTGCCAGGGCCTCCCCACCCTCCCAGGGAAGGATTTCTTCCCAATATCCCACCATAAATATCCCTCCATAAAACCATGTTTTCCCTGGAAAACTCTTCTCCCTGCCTAAGCAGGGAGATCAGCCTGAGGAGAAGAGAGAGAACTTGGCTGCACCAAAAATAAAAAGCGTGGTGAGCAGCATTGGACAGGGTGTGACACTTCCATCCACGCCGTCATATCCCAGGTTGGCATTACGTTGGGAACTGTGAGATTTGGGTGGCTGATGATGATCCCAGTGTCAGTGGGAAGCCGTTCTCCCTTGTCCTGTTACTTGAGGCCCTTGTCCAAATTTCCTCTCCAAGTTCCTCCCGGGAGTCCTTCAGGTGTTCTGAGCCATGGTGGGATTGGCTGGTGGGAAGCAGTGTTCCAGCAGAATTCCTGGGCTCTAATTCCTGTTCTGGCTGCCTACACCCTGCCTGCAGCATCACCCGGGAGAGGGCTGGAGAAATATTCCTTTGGGTTGGAGAAATATTCCTTTAGGTGAAGCTGTAAAGTGCATTCCAATGCTGGATGCATCCTCATGGTGGGGCAGATTTTGGTCTCTGTGGGAGAGAACAGCATCCTATAAGGTCATCTTCAAGTATATCAAATATTGCATGAAATTAAGGGGTGATGCACGTGCTCAAACCTTCTAAAGGAAGCAACCTGGGCAGAAGCTGCAGCCTGTGGATATGGCCTAGCTTCTGTGTTATCCAATCCTGGAATTAAATACCGCTCCCCAGGACCTCTCTCTGCCAGGAGGACGAGCAGCACAACCTGTGGTGGATTGCAAAGTATTGCATTTTTGTGTATTTCAGCTCAAAAGGTCTTTGAAATCGCTGCCGGAGGAGGAGAGCTGTAAAACATACCTGTCCTCAGCCTGAACCTCCCCCAGCTTTTTCATTATCAGTCGAGCTTTGCGATTTGGTTTTTTTTTTTTTTTCTGGCATCAACAGGGCTGTGAGGTTTCATTTCCTCCTCCTTGGCGCTTTTGGCAAAGCTCGAGTTCGCTGTCGGTTCCACTCGAGGCTCTGTCAGGTGACTCGGAGTCTGATCCACCACTTGCACCGTCAGCAGAAAACTTTATGTTGCTCTCAGCAGGGCTTTGCAGCGACCTTTAATAATTCCCTCCTCCCAAGGGGGCTGGAGCAGGGATCCAGTAGGCATTTGTCGTGTCTCGCTCTCCTCAAGGGCCAATAATTTCTTGCAATATTTTCGTAGGCCTTTGATCCATCACTGGTGCTTGATGGTGCTTTGAAGCCTTAATAGCGCCCCATATCCCGCACTTATTAAATTCAAATTCTCCAGTCGCATTTCCCTGGAAGATACATAAAAATAACACATGGAGGAAATAGAGCTGGAAGATCCTTTGTATGAGCTGGCTTACGTCTCCCGCGTGGGGAAGACACCGAGAGAGCTGCCTTTGCACTCCCGACAGAGCCATCTGCACAATTTTGATGGAGTGGGGAATATCTGAAAAAGCAATAATGGGGTCGGGGAGCTGGGAGCCGGCTTCAAAGCCTGATTCTCAGGATGCTGCTGGGCAGCCTTTCATTTAGAGGGAATTAGAGTTGGAGGCACCTCACTGCACAAGATGCCCTGGGCTCTGGAAATGGATGTGTCTGGTGGGCTTTAATGCAGCTTCTCTGGAGTTCTTTGTGGCTGATATTTCGGGGTTGGGATGAAAGTGCCATTGAGGGGTCTGGAATGAGGTTGGGCTCGATGATCTTGAGGTTTCTTCCAGCGTAAACGATTCTGTCTCATTGCTCACCTGATGGAGAGGGAAGGGTAAAGCAGTTGGATGAGCCATTTGCTTGAGGATGGAAGGGAATAAAGTGGCAGATGCAACTGATTTTGGGTGGAAACTCAGATCCATGCAGGAGGATAGATGATCCATTAACTACCAGGAGGATTGGGGAAAATCCCAGGAGTTTCTCCGGGATCCATACTTTACAAGGTCCCTTTACCATCCTGCTCAAGAGTGACATCCTGGGAACAGCACGAGTCCACAGTGAAGCAGGGAAACACTTGCCCCTCTTGATTTTTTGGGATCTCACCTGGAGGTAGGTGGGACATTTCTGATAAATTCCAGCAAAACCACCTGATTTCCATGCAAAGTCCTTCGTGAAAGACCAAGACACCTGCAGGCACAGACAGTTCCTCAGAGCTCACCTCCATAAAACCATGTTTTCCCTGGAAAACTCTTCTCCCTGCCTAAGCAGGGAGATCAGCCTGAGGAGAAGAGAGAGAACTTGGCTGCACCAAAAATAAAAAGCGTGGTGAGCAGCGTTGGACAGGGTGTGACACTTCCATCCACTCCGTCATATCCCGGGTTGGCATTACGTTGGGAACTGCGAGATTTGGGTGGCTGATGATGATCCCAGGTCTCCAATTCTTCACCACGCAGGCATGGACAGAACTTCCCAAACCTTTGGCTTGCCTGGTGGGACAAATACCTTCTGGCTTATGAGGCAAAGCCCAAATTAACAGCCAGAAACGTCAGCGTCTCACGGCGTGTTGTGCAACCAGAGCTCTGGTATTTTGTAATTAGTGTTGCTCCCTGGGGTTTTTTCTTTTTTTTTAAAGTGGGATCTAATTCTTTTCGCTGGGAGCACGCACTGAAAAACTGATTCAGAGAGCAAATAGTGGGGAAAAAATATTTAAAAAAAAATTGGTTGCAAATAGACGCCTTGTTTTCAAGGAAGTTGAGAACTTCCTAAAGGAAGTTTTGACAAGCGTGGAAATGTCTCTTTGGTGGAAAGCAGAAGTTTGATGCAGCAGGGTTGCTGCAAGTATTACAAAAGATCAATCTTCAGCCTGACCTCGCTGACCCAAGAATTTTGACAGGCTCAAAGTGTGACTGCAGTTCTTTGTGCAAAAACACTACTGGGGATGAGGACTGAGGGAGTTGTAATCCGAAATCCTTGTGGGTTTGGTGATGCCTTGGCAAATATAGGAACATAACGTGCACTTGAGGACGTGTGGGACGCTGGAGGAGATGGCTTTCATGTGCTGTCTTGTGATGCCGTGAGCCTGCTGGTGGAAAAATGGGCTTTTAGGTGGCAATTTTGGGTCAGTCAACCCGATGTGCTCCGTGTGCTGAACCCCCATACCCCCAGACCTTTGGCACATCTGGGTGTTGGCGCCTTTGTTCTGCTGTGTGACAGACTCTGAATGTGGAGGCTTGAGATGGGATGGGGTTTTTTTATTCCCAGTGTTTGTTCCCAGCATTGTTCCCAGCTCCATTCCCAGGAGTCTTGCTCCCTATGGGGAGTGGGGGAGCACCAGCTCTCGGTGAGCACAGCAGGAGCCATGCGGAGATTTGCGAGCAAACATCGGCCGGGTACCGAGCACAGATAAATCCCAAAATCGGAGCGGAGCAGGCATGTGATGAAATCCTTCCAGGCGGAGGGGAGGGGGAGGGGGCCAGCAATCCAACGTGTCCTAATATTTTCATTATAAAACACAGCATATCAGTAACACACACACGTGAAGCTATGGAAATGCCGAGCCCGTCGTCGTGCCATATGTTTTAAATATCATCAAGTCGGCCAGTTTGGGGGTATATTTGATATTCTGGCTGTTGTCACCGGGACTGGACCAACCGATTCGTATGGAATATTAATTGGCCTTGAGCTCGGTCTAATCGCTGACCCAAGGAGAGTTTTGCAAAATGCATTTCTAACCTGAGGAATGATAGGCTCGGTCTTGCGCCGGGGGAGGAGGGCGGGCGGACTCCTGACCTAGATACAAATCTCTGGGGTTAAAAATCAAGAGGCTGTTGGATAGCAGGGACCAAAACATGTCACTGATAAGATTTGTTCTCTCTCTCTCTCCCTCTCTATCTCTCTGGTTTTTTTTGGTTTTTTTTTTGGGAATGTTTTTGCTGGAAAACGTATCTCGCACAGAAATCACGATCCTTGCTTCTTGCAAGTTGCAGTTTTCAATATTTTCCCTTCAGCATTTCTCAACAAGAAGGATGTAATGAAATGTAGATATGTCTACATTTTTAATTTGGAAATTAATGTCAAGCTCCCAGTTTCTTCCAGATCCCCCATATTTTTTTCAGGGAACAATTAAATACGGAAGAAATCTTACTTCTTGTATTTTTATGACTTACCTCTTAAAAAGAAGGGAACCCCATCCAAATCTTCATTTTGAAATATTCATATAAAAGTCTCCCATGTTCAGGAGAAAAGCAGAGAAATATTTCTGGGGACAAATTCTTTCATTCCTTTACTCTGTTCCCTTTTGCTTTTCCTTTGGGAGGGTCTCCCTGTCAGCAGAAAGGGGATAAAGCAGAGAAAATCAGAGAGCGGAAAAAATGTATATATTTTAATAATATTGTCAAGCAATTCCTGGTTCTTTCCCTTTCTTCCTTTTTGAGGAAAGGAAGGATGAATGATCTTGTGAGAGGGGCAGTGTGTGACAGATCCTTTCCCCTCTTACCCCCACTCTTGGCAAGGAAATGGAGCTCATGGCAAGCTGCAGAAGCAAGCACCATTCTAGAGGATTTTTTGGGGTGGGAAAATTCGGCTCCCTTGTCTGGGCAGCACTGGTGTTTCTTTGCAAGACGTGGGCTGGGACCTGAACATCTCGCAGGGCTCCTTCCTGTTCCCACATCCGTGCCAGGAATCCGACTCAGCGGCAGGATTTCGGATAACGTGTCCTGGGAAGACGGGAGCCGGGGGGAATGGAGCTCCCTCTCGCAGAGCTGGCCTGGATCTGCAGCTCCAGCACGCCCAAGCTGATTTTGCTGCTGGAGTTGGCAGATTTGTGTGTGAGGAACAGCTGAGGATTCACAAGGTGCTGTTTTTACAGACACGAAGCCACTCAGAGAGTTTGGGTTCCCCCTGCAAATCCTGGATGTTAATCATGTTGTTTTCCCCCTAGGGAAATCTGTTTGCTCTCAGGTTTGCTTTGCTTTGGTGCCATTGGGATGTGCAGAATTCACTCATGGGTGAAGCCCAACACAGATTTGCTGTTTCCCTGAGCCTTTCCTTCTTTTCTTATCAGCTTCTGCTCAGGGGAATCAGTGCAAGGGAGTGTGGATGGAGTGGATTTCTGTGACTGTAGCTCAGACAGCAAAAAATTGTGTTGCCAGTGCTGCAGAACCAAAAGGGAGAAAAAAAATCACCCTCACCCTGATTTTTAACCTCTGTATTGATCAGTTGTGGTCATTTGCTGCCAGCTCTCTTTGCTGTCACAGCTTGCATTTAGCATCACAGGCTCCTGCTGGGTGCAGAGGCAGAATCTGAGGCACTGTGGGATAGACCAATGGTGTTGATCCAGTGAAAATTCAGGCTCAGCCTCCTGGGAGCCATCAGTGCTCTTCACTGATTTAATCAAGAAGTTCAATGCCACAAGGGACTGTTGGATCTCTTGGACCTGGAGCACTTTGGCGAGACACCTGCGCAGAGTTCACTGAGGTGTTCGCCTAAAATTTGTCACTCCCTACCTCTTCCTTTTCATCTTTACCTACTTTCTCTTTTCCCCATGTGTTATTTTTCCCTTCAATCCTTTAAACAAGGTCCCTGGTAAAGCACAGCATCTGTGCCACGATGGAGAGGTCTCACCCAGCCCCATCTCGAGCCGCTCAGTCCGTGTCAGCCTTTCAGTCCGCTTCTCCAGTGTGACAAGAGCAATCCTGGCTCCTTCCCTGCAGTGACTCATAAGGACAAGTTATTAAGATATTAAGCCCCAGGATGGGGGCCAAGAGGGTTCAGACACCGCCTGCACCGCTGTTGCTGTCTCCGTCCTTCTCCAGGGTGTGTTTACAGATCAGCTGGAAATTTCCTAAATAAGTTGATTCTATCCATCAACAAATCCCCTTCATATAATGCACATTTCATGGCAGTTTCCAGTGTTCTGCCTACAGGAGGATAGAAAAACTCCTTTTGTTATAATATAGCCTCCTTGGCAGCTTGTAACTCAGTGGGAAAGGCTCTGGATTCCTGGAGGAGCGCACTGTGTCAGCGATTTTGGGTATTTCAGGGAGCGGGAGGCCTCGCTGGGGAAAAAAAGGAAAGCCCGAACAAAACTATGCTCTTCTTTTAAGGTGAATCAGTGAAAATCAGGTTGAAGATAAAAAGAGTGTGAGTTAGGGGTGTGAAAAGATGTTCTTATCCTGGCAAATCCGGTGCAATTTTGCAGGACGTGGGAGCACTGGGTGTGTGTCGGTCAGATTTCATTCCAAAATGAAAATTCGAGGGAGCAAAGGTTTCCATGCACACTTTTCCCAGGGATTTTGTCACCTTAGCAAGGTGGTGGCAGAGGTTCCTCCATCCCTGATCCCAATGGGAGATGCCAAGGAGAATTCCAGAACTTGGGGTGTGTCAGGACACTTTGGAGACTTCCACGGTCTCCTCCTCTCTGCCACACACATAAAGGTGTCCCCAGCCAGGATTTCTTCCAGCCAGGGGTTTCCCATCCTTCTTTTTCCTGAGGAACATTTCTATTTCCAATGGAGTTGGGTTTTTTTTCTGTATGCAGCTGATCCAACCCCATGGATTGTTCAAAGAGGGTGATGTTTCCTGGTAAAATTAATTCCCCCCACTCAACAGATTTTTTTTGTGTTATCAGAAGTGTTCTTCTGGAAGGGATTTGTTTTTCTTATAAATTTGAGTTCATCTGGAAAAATACCTCCAAAGGTGGGCAGAGGAGATAAAAATTTTTAAAACTTAAAACCTTCCCTTGCAAATTTATGATTTTCACTGGAAATCTAACCCTCACAAATTATGGGTTTGAGGAAGAAAATTTTGACTGGGGGCTGTTTAGATGCTTTCCCTTTTTATTTCTCTCTTTCTTTTTCTTTATTAATTTCTCTGTTTTTCTTTTTTTCCCCCCCTTTTCACTTTCTCTTTCCCTTTCTCTTTCCCTTTCTCTTTCTTCTTTCTCTCTTTATTTTTTTTTTAAATTTTAAATTGTAAATCCATACAGAACCCTGTTGTCTCCCTTATTCACTCTGACCACCTCCATAAAAAACTGCTCATGTAACTATCCACAAAATGCGTTACATCCTTTTTTCTACTGATTTTTCAATGGAATGGCTTTAATTTTAGCACCTCAAAGGAAAAAAGAAACTAAAATATGATACAATGATTTCTTCATCTCCCTTCTTTTGCCCTTTGCTGAGATGCACACAAAAAGTGTCTTTTCAGACCGATGCTGGAGGAGTTGTGAGAGTTCACCAAAGAAAGTATTGCCAGAACAGGAAAACTTTCATAAAACTCAAATCCAGTAATATTTTTTGGAATGTATTTTGTGGTTTTCTTGAACCTGTGGCTTGTGGGACAGGTGAACCTTGGATGCTCTCAGATGTGTAGTAGCTCTTCCCTGTGACGCTTTTAAGTGTGAAAGGGGCAGGTGATCCCAGCTTTGAATATCAAGTTGACAATGAACTTGAAACGGCATTAAAAGCTGGAAGAAAAACGCCTGGGAGATGAATTTAGGGTGGGCCTTCCCAGCCCCCTGCTCAGAGAAGCACTGTGAAAAGCTAAACTCCTTGGGAAAGCGCTCTTACAAGTGGCTGTTGTTTCTTAGCTGCCAGATTAAAAATGAAAGAGAAAGATCCTCCGGAATATTTCTTCTCCATAAAGGACCTTCCGTCAATAACAAAAAAAGATAACTCAAAGGAATATTTCAGGCAGCTGCTTTTAATCAGCCCACGTGACTGGCTGGTGGAAGAATTAAATTAGAGTTGGTTGATTTTCTTAGGGGTCCATTTTGTCTCCGGACCAATAAAGGTGAGAGGCGGAGCGGAGCCCAGGCCAGGTGTGGGAAGCCTCCCTTGGATTCCCAGCCCATCCCAACTGGTCCCACAGGTACTTTGCCATCTGCATCTCCGTGTATCAGCCCCGTACCTTGGGCTGGGTTTGTTCTACATGAATTTACTTCCAGCCTTGGCGCGTTGGGCTGCCTGGCAGAGGGCCTTTATAGCCCCACCGTGAGCGCTTTTTGGGGAGATAATTACCCAAGTTCAAAGCCCTCTCAGCCAATCGTATTCTGCTATTCATGCAAGCTGTTTCATAATGCTGTTTTGAACCCTGTTGGTGGCATAATTAAGATTTAATTAAATACAGGAATAGAAACATGTTGTTCATTTGACCATCTGTGAGGCAATGACTGCGGTGGTTTTCGGAGTTTCTACGCTACATGCTGTTAGTGAGTGTTTCATATTATTTTCCATCTCCCCAACCATACTTGCACGTTTTCAGAGCCACCGAAGAGCCAGAGCAGATATTACGATGTTATTATAGTCTCGTGTGGGTGATCATCTCTTTCTGCTGCTCTTTGCTATCGATCCTATCCCTCAAATCAGGCCTCAAGTGTAGCAGAGCTGCTGGGACCATGGGGAATGGGGATGCCAAAGGAAAGACAGCTTAATCCAAAGATAAAAGGAAAAAGAAGACAAATTTTGTTGATTAGTTTTGCTGGCAAAACATTCCAACCAGCAGCACCTATGTAGTAGTAATAGTAATAATAGTAATAATAATAGTAATAATAATAGTAATAGTAATAATAATAATAATAATAATAATAATAATAAAGTAATATAATAATAATAATAATAATAATAATAATAATAATAACAACAACAACAACCACCACAACAACAACAATAATAATAGTAATAATAATAATAATAATAATAATAATAATAATAATAATAATTTGATTTTCCTCGTGTCTTCTACAGCACCTGGCATGAAGCAGCCTAGGACAGAGCCAGCAATAACCGAGTACCCAAAGCACCCATCAGCACCACAGAGTGGCTCCTCCTCAAACCAGAGCTCCGGAAATGTTGAGCTGATGTGCCCAGCTTGCGCATTTTTTAGTTTGACAAAAACTCTTTGTGAGTTGGTGTTGAATGTAAGTTACATCTAAATGAAAAGGGTGGGGTTTGCCCTAATTAAAACGGGTTTATTTCTGAAACTTTAGACGGGAAGTGTTTTGATTTCAACAAGATATTATGAGGCTAAATTTGGTTAAATGTTTTGTTTTTAAATAGTGTAAAATTCACCCCGAGCCAAAACTGAAACATTTTGTTTCAGATACAATGAAATATCGTGTTTGATCGGGACATTTCTTTCCCTACTGTTTGCTGGCCTAAGGGATAAAAGAAAAAGAAATTTAACTCAAACAATATTGATGCCTTCTTGGATTTTTCTTGGGGAGGAATAAAAAGATGGGGTCAACCACCCAGCCCCAAAATAAATGCTTTACAAAGCTCTTGCTGAAGCACCTAGGAATGCATGGAAGAATTTTGCCTTTGCTCCTGTTTGATTCCCTGTTTTACACTGCCCATTTAAACTGCATTTTTTTTGGGTCACAATACAGCTTTTAAAATCAGAATTTTAATACATTGAATTAATTCCTTTTTCTGTATTTTTATTTATTTTGTTTTCACTCACTTTTTTGGGATTTCTACTTTGGAGCACAAATGAGGGTGACCAGTCAGGTTAGCAACAGTAATAGGATATTTCAAAAATTTGAAAAAATGTTTTGGAAAACTAACATTTTCTGGAATTGGGAGGGAAATAAGTGAGAAAAATGCTGATGGTTTATTCCAGCCTTGCCAGGAGTGGATCCATGTTCTTTTCCTGTGATGGTCTCGATAGAGAAGTTTGTTTTGATATTTCATGGTGATGTTCTTGCTAACGATGCTCTCGTGAGCACGTAAAGCACACCACTGTGACATCTCCTCTGCCTCTTAGTTTATCTCAGTTCCACGAATTTTCAGAGCTCCAGGAATCACTGCTAGTTGCCATCTTCCTCCAGCCTCTTCCTAAATGGGAGGTGGAGAGAGATCCTGCTGTTCCAAAGGGACATTTTGGTCCCTGCCATCACCGCATGGCGACAGCCACCCTGTGATCCTAACTTCCAAACCAATCCTACTCTTCTCCTGCTGCAAAGTGTCCCAACCATCTCTGGATCTGCTGCTGTTCTTTGTGCCCTTGTCATCATCCAGGACACATCATGGATGGCTCATGGCTTCCAGGGCATCAGCAGGTTTTGGAAAAACAAAATGGGGTGTTCCAGAGAGCTGCGGGAAGGGACTGAGAGAAAGATCTAGGGCAGCAAGGAATGGGTTTCTTTCTTATAGATAATCTCATCCCAGTTTTAATGGTGTTTGGAAGTCCCTGCTGGGTTTGGTCCCACTCTGTGGCAAGCCCTGAGATTTGGCAGGTGTTGGGACAGCAGGAGTTTCAAAACGTTTTGCAATCTGTCTCTGCTCCCGTTGAAATCACTGCCTTGGAAAAATCCCACTTTTGTTTCAACTGGTTGCCCTAAAAATGAGCGGAAAGGGCTCGTTTTGCCCCCGTTGAGTCGCCCTGGCCGGTGGGATGATGATGGGACATTGCTCGTCTCCAACCCTGATTTCCAGCAGCTGGGAATTTTGCTCGGCACCGGAGGTGAACGGAGCCACCAGCCCCGTGCTGAGATGGGGTGGGCACGATCCAAGGGGCTCTGACCTTCCCAGCCCCACCGGCCTTTCCTCCACCCCAAAGAGCCCAGGGAATGCGCAAAACCCTGGGAACAGCAGAAGAAGTTCATAAACACCTGAAATCCTTTTCAAAGGGCAGAGGGAGAAATTTATCACTCAGTGAGAGCTGTAATTTATTCCAAGTGCTCAGCCTGCGATTTGAATATTATTTGACTTTGGAATAGCTTTTCCTTTAAAAAAAAACAAACCTCACAGTGCATGGATATTCCTTGACCTCAAAGCGGAGCTGAGCTACATCTCGTTCTTGCCATACCTTTAACTCATCCCTGACACGATGTATTTGCAACAGAAAATACATCCAGCACGTGTGGCTCTGAAACAGAATTCCCTGCGCTGGGATTTGCCTCTGGACAGATGTGGTTCAAGTCACCTTTCTGTCTGACAGAGCAGATGAGCTCCGGGAGTCCGACTTCCATAGGCAAGGAATGATGAGAGGCAGAAACGGGACTGGCGTTATTCAGATTTTCACCCTCTCCCAGTTGCTCTTAGAAACGGACATTACTAAAGAACTTTTTTCCTCCCAAGAAAACTAAATTTTCTATGTAAAACGGTGTTTGTTCAGGTTTGGTTTTTTTTTTTCCCCCGGTCTTTTGATCCCAAAATTAGGACCGTAAAATCATAAAATCACCGTTGGTTATAAGCAAAAGTCAGCTCAGTTTTTACGAAACATTTTTCGTGTGCCGTAAAATCAGTGTTTGGCTTCTAAAAACACAAATATTGTGGAGGAAAACTTTGCACTGATTTTTGGGATGGATACATGCAATTTCATTTTTCAGAGTCAGGATTATAAATCTAATTAGACTTAGAAATAGAATTCTAATTAGAATTTTAATTAGACTTAGAATTAAGATTAAATTTGAGCATAGAGTTATTATTATACTTGGACTTAGAATTCTAATTAGACTTAAAATTCTGCTTAGACTTGGACTTGGAACTACAATTGTACTTGGACCTAGAACTGGAATTCTAATCAGACTTAAAATTCTATTTAGGCTTGGACATAGAATTATATTTATACTTGGACTTACAATGTTGATTAGACTTGGATGTAGAATTATAATTAGGCTTGGCCTTAGAATTGTAATTATATTGAGAATTCTGATTAGACTTGAACGTAGAATTAGAATTATAACTAGACTTACAATTCTGATTAGACTTAGAATTCTAATTTGACCTGGACTTAGAATTAATATTCTAAGCAGCCAGTTGAATAGGAAAGATGATGGACATTTCCATTCCAGAAGCTGCAGTTTTCAAGCATTTCTGAAGTTGTGACTTCATCTCTGACCTAGTGGAGGGAAATGTCTGAGCCTGGCATTATTTAGGGTCCCGCTTAATCCCGCTCTGAGCGTGAAGGGTGTAAAGACTGCGTGAGCTCTGGTTCTGGGGTGGCAGGGACCTCGCTGAGTTTTAATCTCTCGGCAGTGAGATTCCCTGAGCTCAGGGAGCTGCTCAGAGGGAATAAAACTGTGCATTATCAAATCATTCCTGGGAATTGGGCTCGCCGTGGGTAAAGCACTGTAATGCTTTCCAGGCTCATGTCTCGGCCACCACCTATCCACAGAGCATCTCCTGAACCTGCTTTGACTCCTGGGGATTCGGGGAAGAATATTCCCTTCTGAGGATTTTCTCCTCCTTTTCTCCTCCCTAAGGGGGAATGTGATGTTTATTTGCAAGCGGGTGAAGAATACTGGGGTGTTTTTCCTTTTTTCCCTCAGGTGTTATTTTGGCCCAGCTATGATGTGATTTAAGATAAATAAATTTAAAAAAAAAAAAAAAATAGCCTCCAATGTTGAAAACCCTGCCGGTGTGGTTCTGAGATCCCGACTCTGAGACTGCACCCCCCTCTGCTCTGTTACCGTGACGATCTCCCATTTTCCTCTGAACTCCGGCGCTCCGCATTCCAGGAGAATGGCACAAAAAGTGTCTTTATTCCCAGGGAGGGCTGCTGGGTCAGGTACACCACATGTTGGATCAATAAGGACGCCGGGCAAGGCCGGCCGCCCTTCCCCGGGGTCGCCGCAGGGTTCGGTGTCGGGGGTCTGAGAAGATGCCGGGGGCTGCTCGGCTCTGGAGGGAGGAACGCGGGGAGAGGGAGCCTTGGCTGTTCGCTGGCTCTGCAAGGAGATGCGCGATGTGCGCACATCCCGGCAGGTTTGGAGCCACGTGCCCGTGTTTTTCCAGGCTTTCTCCTGCGAAATTAAACCTCGGGATCGCGGCGAGCCGCGTGTTAAAGCCGGCTGCATCCATCTGAGCTGATAAGAGCGTTTCCTGTGTTCAGGCACGGTTTGAGCAGAGCTTTCCAGGTGGAATAAAGGGTTATTTCATGGGGGAGTGAGCCCTGTGGGTTATGATAAAGCTCATTTTCAAAATAGCCTGTCCCGCGTCCAAACAGGCAAAAGTCACTTCCAGATTCGGGAGATTTCTGGGATCAAAGCGCGTCCGGCCACGGTCATTACAACAACGTACAGACTGAACATTTGGGAACACTGATTTTTGTGCCTGAAACCTGGTTTTATAGCTAACATATCACTTGGGATAAATCGTCAGAGCAGCAGGTGTGTTACTCCAAGCCTATCTTTAATTTGATGCACAGTTAAACACTTTAAAGTGCTCAGATGTCTTGTAGGGAAAGATGCCATGAAAGAGCAAAGTGGTTGCGTTGAATATGAAATATGAATAAAGGGGATTTTATTTTGTCTCTGTCTTTAGGGAAGCAGAGAAAGGAGAGGTTTCCTCCAAGACAAGTATTTTTATGTTGAAAATAATTTGCCACGCAGAAGTAAAATGATGCTCCGTAGCAGCGGAACAAAACAAAATTCCTCTGTCAGCTTCCCAGTAGAATATATATTTTTTTAATTTAATGGAGTTAATCCTTGTTTGTTTACCTTCTTGATTATATTAACCAGCAAGGTAGTGATTAAAGGCAGGAGTGTAGCTCATGCTAATTATATTTAAAGCCCCCGAACCTGTTTCTTTTTAAGCAGAGATGATTACAATAAACACACCTGCACTATTTTACAAGCAGGCTCGGCCGCAGCTTGGGGTGCCAGGAGAGGCCAGGATTTAACCCTGCTTGGGGGTGCCTTCATACAAAGTGTTTTTTTTTTTTTCCAAGGATTCTGGTAGTTGTGACGTGGAGAGATGGGAGCAAGCGGCTAGGCAGGTCTTGATTGAAAATGGATTAAACATGAATTAAATTCCTGTACCCCTCAGCAGGTAAAGCAAAGGCTAAATGTGCTCCTGTGTGAATGTTCATGGGTGTGTTGGTCAGCATCAGCTGGTTCTGCAGGACCCGTTCTGCTCTTAGCCTAAACCAGTAAAAACCATTGCCCCTACTGGTTTATACAGGAGTTGTCTGCCTTAATCTTGGAACACAGAAGCACGCTCATAGAAACTGAAATTTCCCCTCAGTGTGCTGGGTTTGGGTTGATATGTGGGGGTTTCAAACAAAAATAAGGCTCGCAGAAGTTAATTCAGCGCGGCAGAGTGGTTTGGGGAGATAACATCTTCTATTCCTGCTGTTTAATTAAACCCAGATTTCTATTTGCTATACCTTTTAATTAAAGAGGAATCAGATATTTGCCCTTCTAAGGCATCTGGTTGATTTTATGAAATGTGGGGTTTGGGGTTTTTTTGTTGTTTCACTTTCTAGTTTGAGATTGAAATGCACCGCTCAGCTCCAGCACATTTTTTATTGAAGGGAGGTTAGGCAGCTTTTCCTCAGCTCTGGAGGCTGGGAGACAGCCACAACCATGAAATTCCCCTCCGGATTCGAGCTGATCTGCTCACAAAGCAAGGAGGAATAATAAAAAAAAACCCCCAATGCTCCCTGCAGCTGTGAACTTGAGCTAGGAATAAGTAGCAAGGTAACAGATATCACAAAGGGAAAGAAGTGGGGAAAAAAAAATTCAAGTAAGGCAAAAAGCACTTCCCTTGCTGTTTATTCAGGGTCTTAAATTTATTTAAGCAGTGAGAGTATTTTAAAACGCACTTATTTTGCATTCATATGGTAGTGAGGAATTAAAACAAATTCCCTGAATGCTTTTTTAATGTGTTTTTTTAACTGCTTTTTACTGCTTGGAAAAGATCAGTATTTCTATTATTATGAATTTGATCTCACCATTTGTGCTAAACACCTTTAGAAGAGAGGCTGCTCGGCTCTTCCATGTTTAATTTTATGAAATCTCTCAAAAGTTAAGGACAGCATCTTTTAACCTTAAAATAAGATCAGATCTCTCCAGATTTCCCTTGAATTTTCCAAGTTTTTTTTTTTTTTTTAGGGTGCAGTTCTTCCTCCACATTACTTAAGATACCTTGAAAGTCGATAATTTCTGATTTTTTTTAATTTTTTTTTTTTTTTTTTT